>QEPC01015122.1:1020381-1059525 GCA_003113815.1 Sphenodon punctatus | reverse complement strand
TGTGGCCACACCAAGGCTTAAATACTTCCTGTGGCCAATCAGGAAGCTGGGAGGCAGGGCTAAGGTAATTGGCTACAGCTGGGAAGGGGCATGACACACAGGGAGCAAGCACACAAGGGAGACAGGAGGGGGAAAACCCAGCACCCTCACAAGCCCACCAGGTGGCGCAGAGCACTGGATAGCCTGTCAGCACGCCATGGGTTCAAGACCCAGCCCTGACATATCTACAGTGACTCCAAGATCCTTCTCCTGATTGGTAACACCCAGATTAGAACCTAGCATTGTGTATGCATAGTGAGGATTATTTTTCCCTATGTGCATCACCTTGCACTTATCAACACTGAATATCACTTGTCATTGTAATGCCCATTCACCTAGTCATGCAAGATCCCTCTGTGTGCAGTCTTCCTGGTTGTGAAGCTCTACAGGGGCTACGGCCCCACACAGGGCGTGTCCTGGGCACTACCCAGGTGGTAATTTACTCTGGGAGGGCAATCAGGCCCCCAGACCCTTGGCAGGAGCTGCCCTATTCCCTCCCCTTAGTGGTAATAACTATGTCCCTTACCTGGGCTGGGGTCCTGAGTTTGGAATTCTCAGCCGGCCTGTAGGTGGCCCTCAGACTCGCCTGTCCTCTCCCTGGGATGACCTCTGCTGTTTCCCGGGAATTCTGTGGGCTGTCTGGGTTGAAAGGCCTATGTGGCTGGGGTCAGGTGAATGGAAGTGTGAGGGAACACAGCCGCCTCGTTCGTCTCCTCCTCTCTCAGTCCTGACTGAAGGGCTCTGGGGCCTCTTGAACCAGGCACGCTTGCAAGCTCCTGGTTCCCCGGCCCAGAAGCAACCAGACGCAGATGATGCCATCAGGGAGCATCTCAGGCATGTCCCGTGCAGCGAGACCTCCTTCACCCGGCCCAGGGAGGAGCCCATTACATGGGATTTGACTGGCCCGGCAGGGGTGAGTTTTCACACTGGGTCTAACTATCTTGAATAATTAGTTGTCATCTGCAGATTTAGCCACCTCACTCTTTACCCCTTTTTCCAGATCATGAATGAATATGTTAAACAATACTGGTCCCAGTACTGACTGTTGAGGCACCCCACTGTCTACTTCTCCTCAACTTTAAAAATAACCATTTATTCCTACCCTTTGTTTCCTATCTTTTAACCAGCTCCCAATCCATGACAGGAGCCTTCCTCTTATCCCATAAGTACTTAGTTTGCTCAAGAGTTTTTGGAAAGGGATCTTGTCAAATGCTTTTTGAAAACCCAAATATACTGTATCAACTGGATCACCCCTAGCCACATGCTTACTGACATTCTCATAAAATTCTAATAGATTAGTGCGGCATGACTTCCCTTTGATAAAGCCATACTGGTTTTTACCCATCAAATCATGCTTGTCACTATGCCTGTTAATTCTGTTTTTAACAATGGGCTTCACCAGTTTGCCTGGTACTGATGTCAGGCTTACTGGGCTGTAGTTTTCAGGGTCACCTCTGTAACACCTTCTTAAAAATTGGTGTTACATTTGCTAACCTCCAATCTTCTGGCACAGAGGAGGATTTTAGTGCTAAGTTACATATTACTGATAGTAGTTCATCAGTTTCAAATCCGAGTTCTTTCAGTACCCTTGGATGAATACCATCTGGCCCAGGTGACTTGCTACTGTTTAAATTGTTGATATGCAATAAGACCTCTTCTGGCATGATGCTAATTTCAGATAATTCTTCAGATACATCACCAACAAAAAATAGTTCTGGTGTAGGTCTCTCCCCATCATCCTCCACAGTAAAAACTACTGCAAAGAACTGATTTAGTTTGGCCTTGTCATCTTTGAGCACCCGTTTATTCTCATATCATCTAATGGATCAACTGCCTCTTTAGCAGGTTTCCTGGCTCTGATGTACAGGGGGGGGGGGGGAGCGGGGAGATGGTATTGGATTTTGCATCCTTAGCACATTGTTCCTCAAATTTCCTTTGGGCCTGCCATATAATGGTTTTACACTTTCTCTGTCAATGTCTATGTTTATTCCTATTTACTTCATTTGGAATACTTTTCAATTTTTTTGAAAGACAATGTTTTGGCTCTAATAGCTTCCTTAATGTTATCATTCAGACATGCAGGCATTTTTTTTGTTCTCTTCCTGCCTTTTTTTATTTTTGGTATACATTTAATCCAGGTGTTTAAGATAGTAGTTTTCAGTAGGGCTGTACCAAATAGTAAAATCCGAGTTTCCGAATGTTCGGCCTCGGTAGTTTTCTGAGTGCCGAGTACCTGGCTGATTCTTCGGCTACTTAGTAAAACCAAGTGGAATACTGAGATACTCAGTAAAAAATTAGTAATTTCAGCTACCGAGTTTCACCACTAGTTTTCAGTAGTCTCAATGCCTCTTGCAGACCTTTGACCCTGATGACTTTCCCTTTTAGTTTCTTCCTAGTCTTTGCATAGTTCCCCTTCTTGAAGTTAAACACCCTTTTGACAGACACATCATGTTATCTCTCTCCTAATAGCACGTTGAACCTAGCAAGCGGCTCTGCCACTATTACTCCTTCCACTAGACCCTCTGCTCTGGTTAGGACAAGATCTAAACTCTTCTTGTGGGCTCCAAGATAAGCTGCTCCAGGAAGCAGTCATTTATGGTGTCTAGGAACTTGGTTTCTATAACACATCCCAAGGAGACTTTTTCCCAGTCAATGTGGCAGTAGTTAAAATCCCCCATTATTATTGCACTGACTGCTGAGAGCCAGTGTGGTGTAATGGCTAAGTGTGCATTGGAATTTGGGGTGGGGGGGCTGGTACAAGTCTTGCCTTAGCCAGAAACTCACTGGGTGGCTTTGGGCCAGTCACAATATTCTCTCAGCCTAACCTACCTTACAGGGTTGCTGTGAGAATTAAAAGTTGTGTTAGTTACATGTAAAGCACTCAGAGTGCCATGGCAGGGGGTGCTATATAACAATTATTGTTACTTTTTTAGCCTCCCTAATCTCCCTTAGCATTTCACAATCACTTTCAGCATCCTGGCCAGGGGTTTGATAATATAGCCCTACTACTATCCAGTTTCCATTTTAATATGGAATTTCTATCCATAGTGATTCCAGGGGAAGAGTCTGTGATGGGAAAGATAAAGTGATGTACTCATTACAAGAACTAGAGTAAATATTGTCTTGCTTCTCTTCTGAGCGATCTTGGAAAGCAGCAATGTCAGGCTAAATAGTTAGAAATGTCATGTCTTCTATTTCATTCCCAGAGTAGCAATGCTATCCAACACTATAAAATCCTGTAACTGTTCTTTCTGAAATATTTCAAGCACAGCACAACAGACTAAAGAAAGTGAGTAAGATGCATGGTCAAAAACAAGAGTGAAGTGTCAGATGAGCACTAGATGTAATTCTGCTTTTGCTAAAAGTTACATTGCATTTTCTTGTTTACAAATAACAGGTTATACAGAACATTCAAGGACAGCAAATATTTATACATGTTGATGGAAGCCTGCCTAGGTGGAGAGCTTTGGACAATTCTCAGGGACAGGTAAGTGATTTTAGGAATTTTTTTTCTCTGAAAATGAAAATCATATGCAGGAGTGAACAATAATAAGCTAGATGTACATTCGTCACAGACCATTTATACTATACATTCAAGGCCAGATCCCTAAGCAAGCTGCATATGACATGGGACCAGGGAGAGTTCTAAACCAGCAAGATGTCATGTCACTCCTGGAGATGGCTCAAGCTTGAAATGCCCCCTAGTTTATTTAGAACACTCTCAGGGCAGTTTGACATTGCTGAACTAGAATGGTCCTTTAGAAACCATCAGATGAATATGGATCACGCCCCTCAGCTTTGTCCTTTCTCCTTTCCGACATGCCGGCTAGACCTACCCAATCCTCTTAGAAGTAGCACAAAGAGGACTGAGCCAGGGACCAGGCTCTCACAGGATTCCAATTTGCAAATACTGTATGCAGGTCTGAATTACTTTCATTTAATTTGTAGAGTTTGGAATTAAGGAATTAGAGAAACACATGAGCAGAAAGCACCAAACTGCCCAAAAGTTTGAGGAGATGTTCAGATCCAATCATCTGATTCTTCATCAACACCACCATGTGACATGAGAACGTAAACCTGTCACTAAGATTTGTGCCCAGCTTTAACATCACAGCTGAGAATAGACTGAGATATTCTTAGGACTCTAATTAGGGTAAGACTAGTTAGGAGAATAAAAGTATGAGTAGAAATGCATTATTGGTTATGTTTATTTGATTTACTGCACTTTGAGTATAATCTAGCACTGCATGTTTTATTCATGACAATTCCTTTTAACTGAGCCTAGTGTGATTAAGTGAATTCCTAACCTTGGCCTGACACAGTTTGGGAAATTCTGAAACTTAAGCCCAGGCGAACCTAGGAAAGAGTTTTGTGCTTGGGAAACTCTGAGGTTTAAATTGACAAAAGGGTTAACCTCTTGCAGGCTGAATCGGTTCTGAAGAGGGCTGATCCAAAGGGTGTTGCAGTTATTTATTATTATTATTATTATTATTATCAAACATTTATATAGCGCCAGCAATGTACCTGGTGCTTTACAAAGTAATTGAATAGACACGGTCCCTGCCCTAGGGCTTACAATCTGAGAGATGGGGGGGGGGAGATGAAGGAAGGGGAACAGAGGGAGAGACAAGGAGTGTAACATTCACGAGGATGCGAGGTCCCAGGTGCACACGCTTGGCTTGGTTACATCGAGAATTATGGCTAGTTGGTCCATGTGGTGAGGATATGAGTACGCAGACCTTAGGTAACAGATTGGACTGGATGGTTGGTATCAGCAGGAGTTAGGTGAGGGGATCGAGGAGTTGGGGAGGGCAGAGCGGAAGAGGTGGGTCTTGAGGAGGAATTTGAAAGTACGAAGGGAGGGGGCGGCCGGCTGTGCAAGTGCTGTACAGTATTAACTGGATATGTACCCCAGCTACTTCCTTGTAGCCATGGGTTAGGGTCATCGTGGCTGTATTTTTGTGACCATTTCCTTTAAGGGCTCCTGTCCTAGCTGGGAATGTATCATGGGTGGTGGGGTGGGGTCAGTTGGTGATTGAGCATTGTGCAGCTCTATCCCTCGCGTGGCCTTTTCTCCATGGTTTTGGTGGACCTCTCCCATGGGTAGGTGTGCTGCCCTGTGTACATGGTCCGGTGAGTGTTGAGCCTCCATCTCCACCCATCAGTGTGCATGGAGCAACCTGGCCCCTTCCCGGTAGTTCCATGTGTGTTGATGGGTGGGTATGCGTGGGTTGTGGGAGTGTGCGCCCACTCACTGCCTCCTTCACACAGGCACTTCCCCACGTGTCGGATGGGTGGACATGCATGGGTGTGTCTCGTAAAAAGGACCATTTTGCTTATCAATTTAAGACAAACGCCTGTAGCAATTACATTAAAGCACATCACTTTTTTTTAAATGAAGCATTCATTATGAAAAATGGAATATTGAGATTAATCTGTTCTGAAGAAATAGCTTTCTTAGCAGAAAGTTTAGTAAAAAATTTCTAAACTGACTAGTTTTTACTCTAGAAAGAGTGTGGTTGCTGTATTTGTCCCAAATGCAAAAGATGGAGCTGAACTCCTTCTTTGCTGTTCTCACAGCCTCAACATAGGACCGCAAATGGGCCCTATGGAGAAGTCAGTCCGAGTCAGAGTGAGTCCTATGCCAGCATCGCTCTAGCCTCCTGCCTGTCTGCTTCGCACACCACTTCCCCTCAGTAAACCAAGGGGCCCTGCGGTGACGAGACAGGCAAAGGGCGTCTCGGAGCCACCCTGTCAGTGACCTCCCCCAGCAAGCTGTTAATTTCTCTGCGTTAATTTCCCACTGCGTTAATTTTCTCTGTCTCTGCATTAATTTCCCTCTGTACTCCAGTCCGTGAACTCCGTTCCTTCTCTGTCCCCTCTCTCACCCCCCCACGCCTCCCCTGCTCCCCTAACCACCTTCATCCCTTCTCCCTAGCTGCCCCCCACGCTTGGAACTCCCTCAGTGGTGCTCCAACCAAAGGGAATAAATCCCAATTACTTATGCATGTTGCAGGGCTGCATAAGGCACCAATACAGCTCTGCAACATGCATAAGAAATGTTAACGTGGTGTTAGCATTATGTCTGCTTTCACCCCAGGACTTATTAATACCTGTCCTGTGACTTTGACAAGTGTAACTTTTAGAAAATTTCAAATATAGGGAAAAGGAGAAAATATATGCTTAGCAGATTGATTTTTTTAAAAATATTTATTTTATTGACAGCAGTCTGAAGAAGCACAGGATTTTGTAGTATTACAAAAGTTCCCAGTGAAGTTGAATTAGTGGGCATAGTATATCACATAGGGTATTTTAAAATGTGATGGTGTTGAGCACCACCATACTTTGATCCTGCTTGGGATGAGACAGGCAGGAGTAGGCCCGGCCACCAAACAAACATGCCGGCAGCCAGGGTTGGGAGAGCTCGGGGCCCACGTTGTTTAGTGTGGCCTTGCCCCCTCCCTGATGGGCGGGTGCAGTAGCCTATGATGTTGCTGTGCCCGCCAAAAAGGCTGCGGCCACTGGCCAGAGTTAGGTAGAGCTGGCCATCAGACGTGATGGTCTGCTCTTCCATGGTCTGGGGTTGGCTTCCCCTGACCGTGGCAGGGCTAACTCCAGGATTTGTACTGGCAGGGAGCCCAGTGCACAACCCAGAGTTAATCCTGCCATGGTCCAGGGTATAGTTGTTCCCACCAGCAGCAAATGTCTGTCAGGCAGCAACAAATGTGACGCCACCACGGGTGGCTACGCTGGGGTAAGCGTGGCCACCCATGGTAGCGTCACTTCTGAAAACACCCATAGTCAAAGCTGTGCGGTGTATTGAAGTTATCACATGGCTATCACCATCACATATGTAGTAATGATTGCCATTGGATAAATTGCACATCATTTACAGTCCTCTGTCCACTAAAGCATCACTGCTCGGCATTATTTGAACATTCCAAATCTCTCTGCATCTTCAAACAGTTACCATCATTTGGTTTAAAACAAAACAAACAAATTACAAGGAAACAACCTTTGCCAGCCATAAGTAACACAGCCATTTCAATAACCTACCATACAAGCACACTACACTATCACGTGTTCTTGATGACTTTCTTGTTAACAGAAAAGTATATACACATGCACCACATTTGGATAGGTAATTGTGATAGACTGTACGTAGACCGATACAAGCAATATGTATAACTGATAAACTACAGCCAGATAGTTGGATGGAAGTGACAGTACAATCTTTAAAACACTTCACTGTCACAAACCTCCTTGGATTGGATCTAAGCTTATACAGTGAATGGGCATATGTGAATGAGTTAATAGGTGTCATACACATCACAGGAAAAGGCAGCATAAAACGAGCAGAAATCAGCTATTAGAATTCTTTGTCAGAAGTTACTTTTAAATAATTTTTCCTTGCACCATTCTTTGTCAGCGCACCCCCCAATCAGACACAGACACATTTCATTGGTTTTAAACAGGCCGCATTCTTTATTCAAATCAGAGCAAGAAAGGCAGCTGGGGATTGCTCAATGCAATTTGGGGTACAGTATGCCATGCTGACTAATCTAAAATATTAACTGGGGTACTGCCCGGATGTGCACTCCGGTAGCAGTATCCTAAACCATTAACATCCCTTCCTTCGACAGGGCAAGGCCGAAGGAGGGGGAACAGCCCAACTACGGGCGTAAGTAAGGAGTGAAGCGTCTCTCCAGGTCCGAAGACAGCGCATGTCCCTGCGGATCCTGTTAAGAGGCCACTCCCAGGGAACCTGATCACAGTGCATGCCGTGCCTGCATTACACCGTGTATCATCTCCCCATCTCTTAAGGAGATGACTCATACTACTTTTTAAACCTCCCTATTAAAAACCTATCATGGCATACTGAACCCCCGCCACTAAGGGGCGGTCTTTAGAACCGCCCCGTTCCCCACTGCCTACACATACAACAAACTTTCCAACTGACTGGCCAATGCAGCTAAATACATCTCATTCCCTAAATCTGAAAGGTGTACCCCATCGCTCCTGTACAATTCAGGTCTAGTGTGAACAATGCCAGTGTGCCTGATGATTGATCCCCCAATTCCTCTTACCCATTTGCTTACCTCTCTGTTCACATTCTTTCTAGTTTTGTCCACCCTTCCTGGTTTTACTGCTTTGCTCCATCTAACTCTGGGGATCCATTCGGTCCAAATTATGTGGGTCCCATTCATTAATTCCCTTATTTTTGCCAAATCCTCCTTAATGTTTATTATTAAACTAACTCCTTTTCTTGTGGGGAGATCGTTTTCCCCTAAGTGTATAACCAATAATTTTGGTGGGAGTAGGTGCCCTAATGCACCCATCATGGGGAGGAGCTGCTTCCACAGTAGCCCGCTCCGGCCCATCCAGGTTATATGTGTTCTCTCGGCCAAACCCAAGTGGATTCCCCATGCGGAATTTGCTGCTGCAACACGTGCCCATCGAATAAGGCTGTGGCCGATGATCCACACCTCTGCTCGGGGTACCCTGCTTGCCCTGCCCCCTGAGGAACAAACAAAAACAATTAGTGATAAGGGCGAACATATTTCTTGTATGCCCCGGATCGCCATCTGCCAACGGCTTTAATTGCTGGTTCAGGTAATCCTGCTGCTGCAGCTGTCGTAGCTGCACCAATCCTAAATGAGTGGGTGCCAAATTCGTGTGGTGGGAAACCTAACTTGCGTAGTGCTGATCGGAGTACAGATGTTACCTGGTGTGTCGTGACAACTGAGCCCTTTCTGTGTATAAATAATTCGCCAGGGATACCTGGGCGGATTGCTCTATATTGCTGCATTTGCCTAACTGGGCAAATTGCTGCGGGACCACATTGGTAAAGTACCACAGTTTGGCCCCGCCCCCTTTGGTCCGTCTTTGATCGCCGAAGATGAAGTTTTAATTTGTCCAGCCCAGTTTCCAGATCATCAATAACAAATGCAGCCCGTGTATTGTCCCGGGCGGAGTAACACACCACTTCACTGACCCTAAACCCACCAAAATACATTATAACAAAAACGGTACGAAACAGTTGCGTTTCATACACGTCGTAACATACTTCAGGGAGAATATCAACTATCCGAACTAACATGGGGGATGTTATTGGGGCTCTCTGTCTACGGGTTGATGGTTGAATTCGTGCCCATGCCTCTAGCATATGTTTCAAGTAGAACCCTTTGTCTGGTGATGGGTAGCCTTTTAACCTGCTGACAAAAGTGATGGCCGCTAGTTTACCCGATATTGTACTGACCGCCAATCCTAATTTGTGAAGGGATAAGGCAAATTGGATCACTTCTGGTTCCCCAATTGGAAAACCTGACTCCCACCCTTTGCTCGTTCTAAATTCCTGAAATTCTCGAAAGGCCCTACCGTAAGCAGTCCGTGTGCGAGGGGCCAATGCCCCTTGGACTGTGGCCTGCATCTCTAGTTCCCAATGTTCCAGATTCCCTGTGGCAATGGGTCCGGCTCGTGCCTGGCGTCTGGTGCCAGCTTGCGGAAACGATCCATCTGGAATCGAGACAGGGCATCAGCTATGCCGTTATCGATTCCAGGAACGTGCCGCGCAGTGAAGAGGATGTTATCCTTCAAACATGCTAACACCAACGTCCGGACCAAATTCATGACCCTCTGGGACCGGGAAGAGAGTGAGTTCACGATGTGGACCACTGCAAGGTTGTCACACCAGAAGACTACCGTTCTATTTGCAAATAAGTTTGCCCAAAGGATTACAGCCACAACAATGGGAAATAATTCTAAAAACGTAAGATCCCTGGTAATTGCGGTCACACTCCATCCCTGTGGCCACGGGGCTGCACACCAATGGCGCCTAAAATAGATGCCAAAACCTGCACCTCCCGCTGCATCTGAGTGAACCTGTAGATCGGTTCGCAGGAGCAACCGTTCTCTCCAAAAACTAACCCCATTAAAGTTATGGAGGAATGTCAGCCACACTTTGAGATCCTGGCGCATTTCCGTAGTGACCCGTATACGGAAATGAGGGGGCAATTCGCCTCTCAATTTTGCGTATAACCTGGACAGGAATGCCCTGCCGGGGGCTACTACTCGGCAGGCAAAATTCAGTCTCCCCACCAAGGATTGTAATGCCCGCACTGTAATCTTGCGAGATGCCATACACTCGTTGATCTCATTCCGTAATACAACCAGTTTGTCTACAGGCAACCTCGATGACATTGCCTCTGCGTCTAGTTCAATACCCAAATAGGTTAACTTTGTAGATGGCCCCTCCGTTTTTTCAGGTGCCAGGGGAACCCCAATCTCGGCAGCCACCCCTTGAAATACCCGCAAGGCTGCAGCACATTCACCAACTCGTGGATGGCCAATTATCAAAAAATCATCGAGGTATTTTGAAACAGCTGCTCCATTAAGCCTTTGGGCAAAAACCCACTCTATTAGGGTACTGAATCGTTCAAACACAGAACAAGAGATTGCACATCCCATCGGCATGGCTCTGTCATAATAATACCGTCCTTGGAACTGGAATCCCAGCAAGTGGAAACTGCTGGGGTGCACTGGCAACAAACGGAATGCGGATTTCACATCACATTTTGCCATTAAAGCACCTTTCCCCATAAGTCTCACTTTGTCCACTGCTTCGTCGAATGACGCATACTTAATGGTTGAAAGTTCCTTCGGGATGGCATCATTGACAGAACCGCCCCGAGGGTAAGACAGGTGGTGTATTAAACGAAATTCCCCTTCCGTTTTCTTGGGCACTATTCCTAACGGGGATATGACCAAATTATCGATTGGGGGGTGATCGAAGGGGCCTGCCACCCTGCCCTCGATAACTTCCTTTCCTATCTTTGTGTTTACTACTCTCTCCATACCTTCTGTTGATTTAAGGTTCCTAACTACCCTGTGCTGCCCAACCATGTCAGAAGGAATAACAAAACCTTGTCTAAAACCCTCTACTATAAATTTAACTTCGGCTCTGTTAGGGTGCTTACGTAATAACCATTCCAACCGGTCAGTTTTGACCGGAGTCGGGCCCCTTTCCACTACGTGTACCAACCCCCGAGGAGGGGGCACCTTTTCCAGGTCCACGCCCTTGGCCATACCCCCCTTTTCCCCCTTTTTGCCTCGGCCGGGAACAGTTGATCTCTGGGTGGCCACCCCAGCAATTTGCACATGCGTGCCGGAATTTGCAAACCTGTCTATTACACCTGCCAGTCTTATTATATTCCCAACAGGGGCCTGGGCTCTGCCCGCCCCTTTTTCCTTCCCCACGAAAGGAATCTTGCCCCCAACCTACACCACCCCGAACCAATGGGTGTCCACTATCTGCCCTGGGCGCCTTAGTGACGTCTACCATACACTCCAACCATAGGTCTGGAGCGTGCACATCCCATTGTAGCCCCGGTGTGGTGGCCGCCCTATGTCTAAACGCCTCATCATACCTCAACCATGCCCCCACGGGCCCCGTTCCATAAGCCCTGCGGACAATGTCCGCGTACTTATGGAGCTCCAGGCCTCGGCTGGGGTCAGCCTGAAGTATAACCCCCATGTAGATAGCGAAAGCCGCTGTCCAGTTTGCCCAGTTCCGATCGGCTTTCGGGCGTTTAAATTTCTCCTTCTCTTTCCCTTCTTCTTGCTCAGAATGATCCAGGATGGGGTCACTAAATAAGAGAGCGTAAATGTCTACATACTCCCCTTTTATTATTTTTTCCTTTACAGCCGGCAATAAATGTGCTCCGAAGGGGGCTGCTACACTAGGTATAGCCCCCCCTGGTGGTGGTGGTGGGCGGCTTTCCGTTTGGTTTACCTCCTTTATCTTCTCTAACTCATTTCCCCGCTCGTTACCTGTTGGGTCGACACTCGCTTGGGTTGCTCCCGTGGAGTCCGTGGGCGGCATGGCTTGGGGGGTAGGGCTCCCTAAGTTATTAACTCCCCTTACCGTTGTCTGTGGTACCATTGCCGGGGTCATCCAGACCCATACCCCATTCCAAAAAACCAACTGCGGTGCCACGTTTGCTGGGGGTGATATTGGCCCTGCACTACCTTGCACCACAGCTGTTTCCTCAAATTTTCCCCTGTGGGGGATTCCTGGTCCCTGCTCCTGGAGGCTACCTGCATCCCTTCCCCCTGTCCTGTTTTCTGCCATTCCCGTGTTCCCACTCTGGGTTCCTCCTTCCATGCCCGAAGAACTCGACTCACCTGCCCCTCCACTGTCTCGGGTCCTTGTCTGCCCGCTCGCACCATGAGGATTGCTTGGTGTTAAGTTTCTGTTATCGCCCCTCAGCTCTTGTTCAATGGCCAGGATCCTCTTCCAGATCTCTTGGTTCCCAGCCTCATCGTCCTCCTCTGTTGTTTCCACTCTCCTTCGGCTTGTGGGGGGTGAGTGCCCCTGCTGCGTAAACACAGAGACACCAAGGGGCCCCGTGCCCCCTGTCTGAGAGGTCTGAGCCACTATTCGTGGGGTTGGCAGCCATTGGGCTCCTAGATCATAGAATTGGGCGAGCCCTGGAACTCCGTGGTTGTCAACCATCCTCCCCCCCCCTGATGGGTGCACACACACTCGTAACCCCAGGGTACATGGTTTGTAGAAGGGGGCCTCCCTCTGTTGGTGTCCCTCCAAATCACGTGCCCTCAACACCCCCTTGTGCTTCCTGCCTCGAAGGCCCCGCTTGTTCATCTTCACATGGCTGCTCCCTGCCCCATCTTACTGGCGGGGGCTCATCCCGATACCGAGCTGGTGGGGATATGACCCTCTTCCTTCGGCCCCACTCCTGCTGGGATTCCCCTCTGCTCTCCGTTCCCTCTGCCCCCACCATAGGAATCCCTCCACTGGGCCCCGGTACCTCACTGGCTCCCGATGGAGTTGCCAGCTCCGTGGGGCATCTCTGGGCCCCCAATAGGGCCTCACATGCCCTCAGCCGCTCTAACATATCGGCCCTGGAAGGGGGGGGAGGGGCTCACCGCCCCTGCCCCTTTCCCCTTCTTCCCCCAGGCCCTCTTCTTCCGCGGCTCTCCGCTCCCGGGCGGCCGCGCCTTTTTTATTTGCGCCCCCGCTGCCCTTCTTCTTTGCCCGCCCCATGGTTGCCGTCACTCAGAGCCGGGTCTCAGTCGCACGGGGAGGCACTCCCTAGGCCCGAGATTCAGCAGCGAAACTGCGCCGCTGCTGACTCTCCGCAGGCCCGATCCGACTGCCGCCACGCGGCTTCACAGAGGCCCGCCCCTTCTGTCGGGGGCGGAGTCCTCAATGTTCAATGAGGCGCGCACGCGCGGCCTCACTTACAGAACGGTTGCCCAGCAACCTCAGCTCAGGCGAAGGGCTTTCTAACTAGCCCTTCGCCAACGGCCACAATTCATGTGTCTCCTTCCCTGGGGGGGAGGAGGGGCGCGACAATGACCCGTCGCCGCCATTTTGGCGGCTAAGGGAGCTTCTTTTTAAAAAAAATTGCCTCCCCTTAATATTTAAACAGCTAAACAATATCAGTGTTATCAGACATTAGGATTACTGCTTTTGGAACATTTTTGCCAGAAATCTTAACATTTAAAAAACATACTTTTCTCCCAAAATTGTGGTATCTACTGCCATCTAGCTTAGGAAAGCATTTGTTTTTTCTTTCTTTTACCACCACTCATTCATTTATTGTTTTAGTCGAAACAATTCTGCTGTATTTACATAGCTACTGAAGTACTATGTACCATCTCAAAGAAAGTTCTATAAATAATACCCTAATTGATGATAAAAGAGGAATGAAAATGTTACACTCAGTTTGAAGTTCCCATTCCAGTAATAATGCTTTATATTCATCAACAATATCTAAGACTAATTGCCTATCTAATACATATTGCCTTGTGGACGTTGTATAGTACAAATGTTCTTTTTAGTGAAATGGCATGCCTTTTTTTATAATGGCTACATATTATTTCATAGTTATGCATTAGATAAGCTAACATTTTTGTTACGTTTGGCTTTAGGTTTAAATGATATTCAATGTGAATGTAATGTTAAGGGTAATGTGTAAACGTTATGGGTGGAAATGAAATGAAAATGAGGTTGTGAGCTTTAGTTTCTTGGCAAATAACACAAATACTTTGCTAATGGCTATTGTTTGCCAATTAGTAGGTGATTTCAAACAAATTGTGTTGAAAGATGTTGAATTGGTTATATGAAATAAAGTAGGTTGATCTGACAGTTGCTAGGAGGAAGACTGGATATTTCTAATTGTAGATATAACATTAGTTTGGCAGCTGATGAGTAAATATCTAACTTGTGATGAGTTAGGAAGTATTCGTATCAGAAGCTTGAGAGGCCAATGCCCTCACTGTTCTCGCTGGAATAAAACATAAGCACAATATGTATTAAGAAGCTTTGGGAACATTATTTGTGTCTTTAAAATCATAACACTTCAACAAACTAAGCCAACAAGCAGAGAAATACGATTCCATCGTACGCCTCCAGCGATTTCACAGTCTGATCCTTTCTGGCAGCTAGTGGGCTGCTGCAAATAAAAGAATGGATGATGTGAAACATGCCCTTTAGGGAGTGTCACAGGCAAAACTTGTTGAAAAAGTTTAAATGATAATTTTCATTGATGGTTGCATTTCAGGGCTTTATTCTGCAAACTGAGTTCAATAAGATTATTCCTGTGTTTAAAATTAAGCATGTGTTTAATTTAATTTGCTGGATTGGAGCCAGAGTACTCAGCACCTTGCAGTATCAGTATAGTATCAACACAATTATTTATATGTCCTCCATGAATAGCAAGAATTCATTTTTGTGACTTTTATTGTTCTTGCTGCAATCATTGGGACATATGCCATAATGGGTCAGCCAAATACCCAGATAATAATAGCAAACTCTTGAAATGGTCTTCTTATCTTTCCCATTTACATTTATATAGAGGTTCATTTGAAGATTCTACAACCAGATTTTATACAGCATGCGTGGTAGAAGCTTTTGCCTATCTGCATTCCAAAGGAATCATTTATAGGGACCTCAAGCCGGAAAACCTCATTCTAGATCACCGAGGTTATGCCAAACTGGTGAGTGCTTAAAACATCATTTTTCTGTGCAGAAAGGAAATATTACAGTAGCATGTTCACTGCACTGTAGTTAAGACTTTGTCTTCTTTTCTATTATGAAACTCCTACTGTTAAGGGTTTATAACTCAGCCATAATATAGTGCTTCTGGCTGACACTTGGCACTCGGCCAGAGTAAAATTGTTTTTTGTTTTTTCTAAGAACTAAAAAAAATTCTCCTGACTGTTTCTGAGTTATAAAGAGGCAGAAGTAGAAGTTTCCAGTTGATGTTTTAAAGACCTTTTGGGGTCTCACACTCATTATTTACTTCTGGGTTGTTGCTTTTTTATGCCTGATGAACAAGTTATTTTATGCTTTAAAATGGTGCAGGCTTTATCAAGCTGCTCCTCATACCTTTGGTATAATAACTGACATTGCAATTATTGTTGAGTTAACTAATGGAAGTCTTTAGTTTTGGGTCCTCTGGCTTATGCTGTTAAATTGTAGTGGATACAAAATGTTACCATAAAAGGCTTCTTAGGTAAAAGTTTAACTTTTTAAAGAGAGAACATCTTTCAGATTAAGACTTTGATGCTGCAAAAGCTAATACAGATACTTATCTTTAGGCACATAAAATGTCCCTTTGAGCTGAAGGAAGGCCGTCAGCTGTACCTTTGATTCAAAGGGAGTACTCACATGTCAGAAGTGGAGCATGTGTCTGTTTGCAAGACAGGAGTTTGTATAATCAGAGATAAGGTTAAAACAATGTCACTGCTGCCAGGTTGTGAACCCTCTGAAATAAGAACTCTGTGGCCTCAAGTGTATCATATCAGAGATTAACAGAAAGATGTGCCCCCAAGAGACAGATGTATAGACAGAATCCCCCCTCCGCGTTAGCCGCGGCGGGGGTTTGGCGCTGCCGCCCCCCCACTCCCCTGAGCGGGGAAAAGACGGGGACGCGGGGTGGGGATTTCGGCCGCACAGGCCGGCAGGGAGGCGGGGCCCCCGTTGTGATGCAACGGGGGCAGAATCAAGCACGCCCGGGAGTCTCGCGAGACCAGCGAGATCCCGGGCGCCATTTTAGATCCCCCGCTCTGGCGCCGCATTCGAGCGGCTAGAGCGGGGGGGATAAGACGTTCACCCACCCACCCTCCCTCGTTAAAGGCACCACTCCGAGCTTTCAGCTGGTTGCCAGTTAGAGCCGGAAAGGAATTTTCCCTGAGCCCAAATTGGCTGGAAAGGCAAAGGGGTTTTTCGCCTTTCCCGGAGTGAATTGCTGATTCGGTAAAAGGGAGTGGAACAATTGAAGGGTGGTAGGTAAAAAATGTCGCACTCTTTGGTGGGCGAGGGGCAGAGGGAAGCCCAAAAGTTTGGAAGTTACAAGGTTTGAATTTCTAAGTTAGAAGAGCATGGGTAGCAGCATCTCCTTAAGAGATGGGAAGGTCCATGGCATAGTCGCCACAGTGCGGCCCACTGTATGGCCAACCCGAAGGGAGAGACGGACGGCCGCACCTGCTGGGAGGAGCATCTGCCAAGCAGCGGGTAACGGTGTTCTCAACCTTTGCTGAAACTAACCCCAGACATGGGGCAGGCACGAACAACCCGCCCGGCCTGGGGAAACCCGGGGGACGAGGCAGGGCGTAAATTTATAGGAAAGAAGGAACAGGAGGTTACCCTCTCAATTAATGGGAAAGAGGTACGCACAGAGTGCGGGGACTGAGAGGCGAGGGGACCTCCTAGAAGGGGGTGGTTAATTAGCAGTTAGCAAGGTTTATTAGAGATAAGGACCCCAGTTCCGGAAGGGGGGGAGGCGGGAGGTGTGCCCCCATCCCCCCCTTCCGTTTGTTAATATTAAATAAAGAGTGCGGCCGTTTTAATCCCACTAAGCGTGTCCTCGTCTTTATTTGGGGGTGCGCCGACAATCTCCCAGGTGTATGTGGAATTCAGATCTCTCTCCACACCATTGCTGCTCAGCACTTACCAACCAGCAGCACAAACAGGTGGATTCCTTATTGTTGTTAATAATCTGTGCCTCTTTATTTTACTTTTTATTTCCAGCTGCTTTTTATTTCTGCCTGTCAACAGAATTTTGGGGGGGGGAAGAAAATGAATAGTACAGGACTGAATTCTGAGCTCAACACAACTCAGTGTGAGAAAGATGACTGCATTTTCCCTTCCTTTTGTGGGCAGGGACCAGTTTGAACACCAGTGCAAGTTCAAGTAGCTCAGTGGATTGCACTGACTTCTGCTTTGCTAAGCTGGCCCCAAGGGTGTAAGCTAGGTTGAAATGGGCCCTGGTGCAGACAGTGGAAAGAGGCCACCTCGGAGTCTGCCCTCTCGCCCCCAACCCCGGCTTACCTGCCCCTACTGTCGCTCTGCCCTTGGTTCGGTCCTCTTTGGGTTGCTACCACAGCCCTGTCAGACAGCACAGATTTCAATTTTATACTGCGGGGACAAATTCTTTCTTTTCCTTTCCATATACGAAAAAAGAAATCTGAGGCAGACTAATTATAAGATTGTTTGCTCTCTGCCTACATTGTGCTTCTTGGCCCACGCTCATTAAAATGAATTACCAGAAGGAGAGGAGAAGACCTAGCATGGACTGCGGGAGCAGGACATGCTGATTGAAATACTGTCCATCCCTTGTTCTGAACTGATCTGAATGGGCCAGTGCTAGGCAGGAGGGAAAGGGACATAGAACCCTAAGGTAACTGGTTTTCTTCTGCAGGCCATGATGCAGGCATGCTGAGAAATTCTGTGTCCCTTAGCTGTTTTCAGTGCTGATCAAAATACTGCCCATGCCTTGTTCTAAACTGACATGAACAGTACAGAGTTCAGAAAGGAGTCGGACATTGGGTGTTTTCCCACAGACATTGGGTGTTTAGACATGGACAGCGCCCATGCCTCACCCCTGGGTGGACGATCCTTTTAAAAGCAGCCCGCTTGCAGAAGTGCAAGCACAGCAGATGCGAGGCAGGCTGTCCCTGCTCCGGGGCAGCTCCACCAGCGGTGCTCCAGAACATCCAGGAACACAGGAGTTGCTGTCTGTCTGCTCAGTGGATGGCTGCTACAGCTCCACTCTTTGCCAGGAGTTGCAATAGGCAGCACCACAGCACTGTGGATGCTCTAGTCCGCAACTCTATGGTGTGGATTATGGATCGCAGCAACCACCAGGTCATTTAAACCCGACCCAGGCAGGGCTGCAAGTGGACAGACGCGGGGGTGTATGCCTGAACCTGGTCCGGGAGTGAGCACCCCTGCATCCTTGTGAAAACACCCGGTTTTTTTAAATTTTATTTTATTTATATAAATTTGTATCCCGCCCCTCCTGCCCACAGGCAGCCCGGGGCAGCGAACAACAACTATAAAAAACAATAAAACATTTAAAACAATTTAAAATTCCATATTATGCAGGGAAAATAAAACAAAACGTTCCCTCCCCCACCCAACCCCACCTACCCAACCCCTACTCCTCACCAAAGACCTGTCGGAACAACCAGGTCTTACATAATCATCAAAATGACAGGAGAGTGGGGTCCAACCGTTAAGACAGTGTTAGCAGAGAAAGATGATAAATAGTAAATACCCAACATGACTTTAATGGAGTAGATCATAGTTGCAGAGTCTGACTGGAAACCACTATCCATCAAGAGAAACTTCAGTTTATATTAGGAATGTTAAATCCCTTTGTGTTTCTCCCTTTCATTTTTTATTTTTTTTTATACAACCCAACGTTCTTTGGGTTCTGCTGTTCCCATGAGGAAACCTTTATTCATCATGTGCTTCATTTAAAAAAAACCCAAAACAGCCTCCCACAGAACTGCCTTGATGGAATGCTCTTCCTTTCGTAGGTCGATTTTGGCTTTGCAAAGAAAATAGGATTTGGAAAGAAAACATGGACTTTTTGTGGAACTCCGGAGTACGTAGCCCCAGAGATCATCCTGAACAAAGGTCATGACATTTCAGCAGACTACTGGTCACTGGGAATCTTAATGTATGAACTCTTGACTGGCAGGTATGGGCATTGGAACAAGAACTGCTGATAAAAATAGACTAGCAAATTACAGAATATTTCTGCCTTTGTCACTTTGATTAGCATGCTGCAAGTTCAGAGCTGGCATGTGCTGTGATGACATACAAATCTAAAAACATAGGTCTTTTTTACACGGGCCTCTCCCACTCATGAACACACAGAAATCTGCTTGTTCATGAGTAGGTGCAATCTGTGTGAAGGACGTGGCACGGGCCCATGTGATGGTTGGGGGTGCATGCACACTCTGGCCTAACGCTTCCCCAATCACCCCATACATGGAGCAACCAGGGGAAACTGACGTTTCTCCATGCATGGGGATTGATTTATTTCATCTTATTTATTTATTTAATGTTTATAAAAACATTTGGTACTCCACCCCTCCTGCTCCAAGCAGCCCAGGGCAGCTTATAACATTAAAACACATACAAATAAAAAGAGAAGGCACAGAACCAACCCCACCCCTCCCAGCCCCCCAACCCACCCTACACCCCATCTCCCTCACCGAAAGCCAGGTGGAACAGCCCCGTTTTACAGATATGACAGAAGGAGGGGAGATCCGGGGCTCCACTGGGAGGGAGTTTCACAGCCTAGGTGTGACCCTGAGAATGCCCTCTCCATAGTAGCCCCCTGAGCCACATGGGGGACCTTGAGAAGGGCGCTCCCAGCAGACTACAGAGACCATTCCAGAGCGTGGAGAGCGAGGCGGTCTTGCAGGTAAGTTGGGCCAAGACCATATAGGACTTTATAGGGCAGAACCAATACCTTGAATTGGCCCCAGCAGACCATAGGCAGCCAGTGTACAGCCCGGAGCACCGGTGTAATGTGCTCATAGCAACCTGTCCCCGTAAGGAGACTGTCCAGTGCATTCTGCACTAGCTGCAGTCTAGGTAGCCCCACAATAGTAGCAATAGTCCAATCTCAAAAACTTGGATGATGGTGGCCAGGTCACTATCTGAAACATACAGCTGAAGCGGTTGCACCAGATGTAATTGGCGAAACACATTCCTCGCCACAGCCCCCACCTGGAAATCCAGGCGGAACTGCGGATTGAGGAGCATGCTCAGACTATGGACCTGGGATACCAGCGCAGGGCAGATCCCATCAATGATGGGAGCTGCCACATCCACTGCCCTCCCCACCACCATGACTTCCGTCTTGTTGGGATTCAACCTCAGTCGGCTCACCCTCATCCAGTCCCTACCAGCTGCCAGACATTGGGTAAGCACAGAGACTTCCGGGTCTGGGTCCAATGAAAATGAAAGGTAGAGTTGGGTGTGATCAGCATATTGACCTCACTGAGTGACTGCATATACACGTTGAACAAGAGCGAGGACAGAATAGAACCTTGCAGGACACCACACGTGAGGTCCCACAGAGATGAAGAACAATCCCCAAGCACCACATGGTGAGTCCTCCCAACTAGGAAGTAGTGAAACCAGCCAAAGACGATCCCGCTCACTCCAGCTCGATCCCACAAGTGAGTCACCAGCATCTCATGGTCAATGGTATCAAAAGCATCCGACAGATCTAACAAAATTAGCAGGGTCAATAGACCCTGATTTAATTCATGGCAAAGGTCAACGACCAAGACCACAAGCGCAGTTTCCATGCCATAACCCGGATGAAAACCAGACTGAAAGGGATCCAGATAACCAGTGCGGTCTAGGTGCCCCTGCAGCTGCTGGCCACAACCCGCTCAATAACCTTCCCTAAAAGGGGAAGGTTAGAGACCAGTCGATAACTGGCAAGGGAATCAATGTCCAGTGATGTTTTTTTGAGGAGAGGCCGCACCACCACCTCTTTGAGGCAGCCTTGTACTCTACCCTCCCGGAGGGAGGCATTGATCACCCCCACCAGCAACGGCTCCACCGTCTCCTGGCTGGCCTTAACCAGCCAGGACAGGCATGGGTCAAGTTCACAAAAGGTGGCCCTAACAACCCCAAGAACATCCCCTGCCCCAGCAGATGACACCAACTGAAATTAATCCCACAAAACCTGACAAGGCGGGGCTGCCACAACTTCTGGTTCACCCACTGCAATAAATGCAGTGTCAAAGTTGTGGTGAATCCAAGCGATTTTCTCTGCAAAATAATCACCAAACATGTCACAGTGGGCATTAGATAACTCTGGTTCCAGGCGGAGGGAGGACCAACCAACCCTCTCACCACCCGGAAAAGTTCCGCTGGATGAGATTTTGCAGAGGCTAAATGGGCAGCAAAAAACTCCTTTTTTGCTGCCCGTACAGCTACAGCATAGACACGTAAACTGGCTCTATGTTGCAGTCTGTCAGTTTCAGCACACGAACGGCGCCACTGTAGCTCCAACCACCTCCCCTCCTGCTTCAGCAACCTCAGGTCCTCCGTAAACCATGGAGGCCTGAGGAGCCGTCACCAAGGGAGCGGATGCCTCAGAGCCATCCAGTCAGTGGTCTCCAACAGCCAGGTATTCCATAAAGCCACGAGGTCATCGAGTGGGCGGTCATCAAGATCAGAGGGTAACACCCCAAGAGCCTTCCAGTTTCCATTAGTCTCCAGGGGCAAACCATCTGAATTAGTTCTACACACACTCACACCCCGGGGGCAGACATGTGTCAGGAGACATGTTTGCAGGAGGTAACAATCCGACCATGACAAGGGTTCTACTGACACCTCCCCCATCAATGAATCCCCTGCCTCAAGGCCAGTGCAAAAAAGCAGGTCCAGGGTATGGCCCCCATCATGCATTGGGTTGCTGACAATTTGGGACAAGCCCATGGTTGCCATGGAGACCATGAACCCATGCTCCATACTACCAACACTGGCATCAGCATGTGTGTTGAAGTCCCCCAAGACTAATGTCTTCAGAGAGTGCAACACCACATCTGACACCAGCTCCATCAGAGCGAGTAGGGATGCTGCTGTATAGGTAGGTGCACGGTATACAAGCAGCACCCCCAATCTGTCCCCCGCCAAATCAAACACAAGATGGAGGCCCTCTACCCCTTATATGGTCTGCACCGGATACCTCCTGACAGACCATGAATCCTTAAAAATAATGGCTACACCACCCTGCCCCCGTCCCTCCAACCGAGGCTGATACCTGGACGGCATGAGGTCAGCCAAAATAGGCCCCGACTCATGTAGGGGGTGAGTGAGGATGCATGTGCGGCCATGTGCATGCACTGTCCACCCACCACACACGTACTGGCATGCCCATGCACTCCCCCACATGGCGGCGCTGCATAAAAACAGCCTTCCTGTTAAACCCATTCATAATTGTCTATTGCTCTTTAATCACGGGTATCTTTCAGAGAGATCTCATAAATAATGAGCAATTTGCCAGCAGGAAATTTACAACTTTATAATGAAATGCCTGTAATGATGTCAAAACCACAGCTATATTCTGCCTGTAGTTTTGCTCAGAACTCTTATTGATCTTCCCGCTTATGGAGGGAAAGCTAAATTTGTTAGCTAGCATGCAGACCTGATATAGCACAAACTCTTCAGCATTTCCCCCCTTTCTGTAGCTTTATAAGATAAAATTCTATAATGAAAAGACACACTTTTGTTAACCATTCCTCACAGCCTCAAATCTTCAATAGATTCCAAGCTTTGCTATCTCTATGGTACCAGGCAGCAGTGCCAAAAGAGCTGAGGGTACTTACATCAAGGGCTTCTCTTCAGCAAAGTTAAAGGATGATCAGTGGTTGCTCAGGGTGAATGCTGAGATATGCAGGCTTCAGCATGTGACAAGAGACCACTTTATGTTTTCCCCTGCTTATCCTACTATGTTGGCCAGTGCTATGGTAAAGGAAGAGGGACACGAGCCCCTAAACTTAACTTTGTTCTGCAAAACATGACATAGGCATGTTGAGAATTTTGTGTCCCTTAGTCGTTTTCAGTCAGTCAGCAGCGGTTGTTATTTTCACTTCTGGCTGTGAGCAGCTGAGTATTGACATAAAGGAAGAACAACTGTAGAACAACATTTCATATACTGTACGTATGTGGATATAATTTTGTGTTACACTGTAATGAATGGTGTCCATGCCCAACTGCAAGTTTTATTCGAATCAGTGTCACTGACATTTTTGGCCACTGCCTCAACTCTTTCCTGGACCATCCTGGTTGTTCACTCGGTTCACTCGGTGTCTGGGAAAGGTGGTGTTCTCCACATTTTCACAGTCCTGATTTAGCCCTCTGCAAGCATTATCCACTCCATGGGACTCCACCCATGGTGCTCTCACATCCCCCTGATCTAAGTCTATAGTCGCTCTTTTTGAGGGATGGCTCTCGCTACCATCTCCACTTGCTCCCTCTTTCCCAACATCTCTAGCTAGCTCCTCATGCCTCCCCTTGGGATGTCTACTATCAGGATTCCTGGCTGCCTGCGGTGTCACCCTGGCAAGGCCCTCCCAATAGGGATGTGTGAACAGAACGAGGTTCGGATGTTTGGTCGTTCAGTTTGAAACCCAAGTTCGGGTTTGGTTGTTCGGTTCGGCGGAGTTCAGTTCGACCGAACTCGGCCAAACATCCGAAAATAGCGCTATCAATGCTGATACCAAAATCAATTTTTTTTTCCCGGTATCAGTATCATTTGGCCCTGAAACCACCCCTGGTCTCCACCCCTGATGCCAGGAAGTCTGCTCCTCAGCTGCCTCCCCCTTCCAGACATGTTTTTCCCGCCCAAAGTCACGTTTTCCCCACCCCTGAACTCATCCGAACTTTTCCGAACTGTTTGGCTGTTCGAACGTTCAGTTCAGACATTCGGTTTGGTAGTCCAAACAGGCCGAGTTCGGCCAGACCTCCAAACATCCGAACCGTGTTCGCACATCCCTACCTCCCAGTATCTGTCCCATACTCAGCTTCTTTAGCCATGCTAAGCACCTCCCTTTTGGAGCCTTAGCCTCCCTTGGGAGTGCTGTAAGTATGTGCTAACACACTGGTGCCTCGACGGTCCCTAACTCTCTCTTTCCAGGGAGTCCTTCTGTAGCCCTACTCCTCCATGCTTCTATTCTGACCCTATTCCCCCATTTTCTGGGCTACCAGTTGCTGATACATTACCCTTAGCTTCAGTTCAGCTACCGGCTCGTTCTCCCTTAGTTTTCGTCTCACTCTGGCACAAGGAGGTTTCCCCATCCTTATCTAGGGGCTCTCAGGCAGCCTGCTCCTCAATAACAGCCCTTGGGCACACTAAGGTCCTGTCTTCTGGACCTTCCTGAACCCCTTTACTCCTTCCTGGGCTGGGATCAAGACTCCTGCTTACCTCCCCAGCAGGGCAGTTCCAATTGGCTTATGTCATGGGGCTCCGCTGCCGTGACCGGCCCAACCCCAACTCCCCTTGTGGCTCCGCTGCCAACCCCAGCGCCCCTTGTGACTCCGATGCCAACCTCAGCCCCCCTTAAGGCCCCACCCGAACAGAGGGGTGCGACAGAGCCGACAGCAGAATGAGGAGTCGTGGTACCCCCACCGCCAGAGACGATTACCACTTCAGCAGCTTCACCCGCCCCTAGTGGAACGGGTGGAACCCAGGACCCTGCAGTGCTCAGCTCGCCTGCAGGGGAAGCCTCCAGCTGTGGACACTAATGACATGGCTACTTAACCCAGCGCTGCCTTGCAAGCAACACTGGTGATCAGGTTTTCCTGTCTGGACTGACCCCACAGCATTGAGAAAGCTAAGTGATTGTGTTGTTGTTCCTTGTCTGGTCTTGAAGTGTGTTTGGTTATAGGCGTGTAGTGAGTTTACCTCCTTGTTTTCCTCTCTCCCGTCCCTTTGAGTCTGAGTGAAAGAGTGAATGTGAGACTGAGAGAGCTTCCCCCTTCCCTTCCTCTGGCCTAGGGCTCCCTACCCCTCCTGTGGTTTGTGAGATCCCCGCCCTGCTCCTACCTCTGGATCCTGGGGCCCCCAAACCCTTCCTTCCCCCACCCCCTTGCGACACTGTGTGTCCCCCCCCCCGAACCCTCCCTGGGGTGTTTGCAGGTGATTGTGTGTGATAGGGAGCCACAGGACCCTTGCATCCCCACGCTTGATGATGATAGGGGCCTAACTTCCTTGCACTCTCAGCAGTCAGAAGGGTCCAAATACTATTTTAACGGGCATTTATACCCAGAGAGATTCCTAGGGGCCCAAGGGGTGCCTTGCACTTGGTTAAGAGTGGTTGAGGTTCCTTTTCCCCATCCCCTGTAACACTTAGGAGCTCCAGTCCAAGCTGACTCTCCTCTCTGTGACTGGGCTAGCTCTCCTAATATAGCCCCAGCCCTGTTGTGTGACCAGCCCCTTCTGATCACATTAACCTTGCTCCCTGCACTCCAGGTTCACCCATAATTTGGGAGATTATGGGTATCGAGGTCCTTCACATGGTGTTTGATTTGGATGGGGGCAAGGTAGGGGTGCTGCTGGTGTACCGGGCCCCTTCCTGCCCGGCAGCATCCCTTATCGCTCTAGCAGAGCTGGCCTCAGAGGTGGCGTTGGGCTCCTCCAGGACTTTGGTTCTGGGGGACTTCAATATCCACGCCGATGCCGGCCTTGTTGGCGCAGAGCGAGAATTCATGGCCGCCATGGCAACCATGGACTTGCCCCAGGAGGTGATCTGCCCACGTGGGGGGACATACCCTTGACCTGATCTTCGGTTCTGGCCTTGAGGCGGGGGGGCGGTTGTGGGGGAGGTTACAGCAGTGCCCTTTTCATGGACGGACCATTATCTCCTTCAGGTCGGTGTTCTAGCGCACCCCCTCCAGAAGGGGAAAGGACCAGTTAGCATGGTCTGCCCTCAGAGGCTGATGGAACCCCAGCGGTTCCAAGAGGTCCTGAGGGAGTTAACCTTGGACTGGGACGACCAATCTGTGGATGAGCTAGTCCAGCATTGGAACAGCTTGCTGGAGGAAGCCATTGACAGGGTGGCTCTGAGACGACCTCTGCCTCGGTCTCGTCACCGCAGGACCCCTTGGTATACTGAGGGGCTGCAGTGTATGAAGCATGTAGGCAGGAGGCTAGAGTGACGCTGGCGTTGGACTCGATCTGACTCCGACCGTCTTCTCCATAGGGCCCATTTGCAGTCCTATGTTGAGGCTGTGAGGACGGCGAGGAAGGAGTTCCTTGCTGTCCTCATAGCATCTGTGAAGTCACGCCCGGCGGAGCTGTTTCGGGTGATGTGGGGGCTGGTTAGTCCAGCCTCCCTCCGCCTTGATGGAGACTTGTCCCAAGCCTGCTGTGAGGAGTTTGTCAACTACTTCGCAGACAAGATTGCTTGGATTCAGACCGACTTTGACGCTGGATTTGGGGCAGTAGGGGATGAGCGCGAGGGGACAGAGACCCCGTCTGGTCCAGCTTTGTGTGGGGAGTTTCAGGAAGTGACGCCGGCTGATGCGGCTGATGTCCTGGGGTCTGTGAGGGCCACATGTTTGAACTTGATCCGTGCCCGTCCTGGTTAGTAAAAGCTTCCAGGGAGATGTTGGGGATGGTGCTGGCGAGGGTGGTAAACGTGTCCTTGCAGCAGGGGAGGTTGTCGCCCTGCCTCAAGGAGGCTGTGGTGCGCCCCCTGCTGAAAAAAACATCTTTGGACGTGGATGCGCTCGCCAGTTACCGACCTGTCTCTAACCTTCCCTTTTTAGGGAAGGTTATTGAGCGGGCGGTGGCACTCCAGCTCCAGGTCCATCTGGATGGCATCGGTTTTCTAGACCCTTTTCAATCTGGGTTCCGCCCCGGCTATGACACTGAGATGGCATTGGTGGCCTTGGTAGACAACCTCCGCCGGGAGATGGATGCAGGATGTTCAACATTTCTCATCCTGCTAGATCTCTGGGCCACTTTTGATACCGTGGACCATGGGCTGCTATTGAGGTGGCTGCGTGACCTGGGGGATCTGGACGGGACTGTTCTTGAATGGTTCTGTTCATTCGTCTCGGGGAGAAGCCAGGGGGTGGTGTTGGGGGAGGAGACATCGTGCCCCCGTGCCTTATCGTGTGGCATTCCGCAGGGTTCTATTCTGTCTCCGTTATTATTTAACGTATATATGCAGCCCTTGGGGGAGGTCGTGAGAGGGTTCGGGGTGCGGTGTCACCAGTATGCACACCTGTGCTCCGAGCTCTGCACTGGCTGCCGATAGCGTGCCGAGCCAGGTTCAAGGTGTTGGTGTTGATCTATAAAGCCCTATACGGTCTGGGCCCCTCATACCTCAGGGACCGCCTCACCCTCCGCGCCCCAGGGCAGCTCCTTCAGTCTGCCGGGGGTGCCTTCTTGGAGGTCCCCCGTGTTAAGCGGGGGGCCACAATGGAGAGGACATTCTCGGTGGCCGGGCCGCGCCTTTGGAACTCCCTTCTGGAGGAAGCTCGCCTGGCCGCAAGCCTGTTGACATTCCGGTGAAGTTGTAAAACCTGGCTGTTTGCCCAGGCCTTTGGGGAGGGTGGGGTGAGGGGTTTTTACCTCCCCCACGTAACTTATTATATTGCTGGCCCTGTTTTAAATACTTTTATATTGTATTGAGTGTTTTAAATTGTTTTTATTGTATTTTATTGTTGTAAGCCGCCCCGGGCTGCATGGCAGGAGGGGCGGGATATAAATTTATTAAATAAATAAATAAAATATTTCCTTCCTGATTCAGGCAAGCAGGTGGTGAAGTGCTGACACACTGTGGGCCTGCTCCTGCTTTACACTGTTTCACCACATACACCCCAACAATGTTTTTAATGTTGCATTTGTTTATACGTATGAAATTATAGACGTTCTTCATGAATGAGAAATTGAGACTTTTTAATTTACAAAGTATGCCTGCAGGATTTTAAAATGTTATTAAACCATGGGTGAAAACAGACATGTACCTTAACTCCCCTTTAACACCTCTTTAACATTTCTATGCAGAACTGCGTAGGGTGCTAATACAGCCCTGCAACATACATAAAACATGTCAAAGCAGTGTTAAAGTGCATGTCTGTTTTCACCCAATGTCACTGTGCACTGATCACATTGGGACAAAAGATACAGAACAGTGTCTAAGCTAACAGTTTGATATGTATCTCAATCACAGATCCTGGCATAGTAACAAACAAACAAACAAAAAAATGTAACTGTGATGGAAATTATGTTTCCATTTAAAACAAAGATGGGAATTAAATACATACTGGAACTTCACTTTAAGCATTTCTCTTTGCAATCCTCATGGGCATTCAGAACTACAACCCATCCACACTTAGAGCTAATAATACACAGCAAAGTGCATCTTTTCAGAGATCTGTGAAATGGATATAGAAGAGAGATGATGTAATCAGAACTCCAGATAGCAACTGTCCAATTCATAGTTTGCCTTAAATAGTAATTTAAAAACATTTCTAATTAGCTTTACTTTGATTTGTGTTAATTAGAACTTAATCTTCCGTTACTTAGTCTCACTCTGTGTGAAACACTGCAAGTCTATTTAGTCTGTCTTTTTGTAGACCTTGAATTCAAAATAATTTATTTATTTAAATTTCTACTCCACCCTTCCCCTAAGACTCAGGGTGGCTTACAATATTAAAAATACAAAATACATTTAAATACCTTTTTAAAAAACACTTAAACCCATCCACTCCAACCCCTATCCCTGGCTGCCAAATGCTTTGCTAAAAAGAAAGGTTTTACACTGCCTCCAGAAATGGGGTGTGCATGTCGTTTTCGTTATTACAATATATATAATGTTATTGGAATCGATAACGATACCAATACCAAAAATAAAATATTCATTTGAAACGATACCAATACCAATAACAACAATGATAATGACATTGTCTTTAATAACGATAACAAAAACAACATTTTAAAATAATGAAAACGATAAATAAAAATGAAAAGGACATGGGGGCCTGGTGCACACCCCTGTCCAGAATATGCTCAGACTTGGGCTCTGATGGACCTCCAGGGGAAGGGAGTTCCACATACTGGAGCAGCAGCCAAGACTGCCTCTCTGGGGTTCCTTGCCGTATGATCAAGATTAACAGGTAGTACCTGCAAGAGAGCGCTCCCAGCCAACCACAGGGGTCACGGTGGAGCATGGTAGAAAAGGCAGTCTTTCAGATATGTGGGGCTCAGGCCATTTAGGGCTTTAAAGGTCAAAAACAGCACTTTGAATTGTGCCCAGAAAGCTATAGGTAGCCAATACAGAATCTAAAGCACAGGTGGAATGTACTCATGATGTCCCGTCCCTGCAAGGAGCTGGGCCGCCGCATTCTGCACAAGCTGCAGCTCCTGAACAGTCATCAGCGGCAGCCCCATGTAGAGCACATTCCCGTAATCTAGCCTTGAGGTAACAAAGGCATGGATGATGGTGGTCAGATCTGAATTAGAAAGAAAGGGCTGCAGTCTTCTCATCAGATGGAGTTGGTGAAAAGCACTCCCGGTCACCACTGCAACCTGATGTTCCAGGCACAGCAAGGGATCCAGAAGTACTCCAAGGCTGCTAACCTAGGTAACCAGAAGGAGCTGGACCCCATCAATTAAAGGAGTCTCAATCCCCTCCAAGTCACAAGGTTGGCCAACCACCATCCAATAATATCCAACCAATAATATAATACTCATTTAAATAAAACTTTATGCCACTGTAAGTTCTGCATAGAACAGCTGCATTTTTAAAAAATGATGTATTGTCTTCCATAACATATGAAAATGCCGCTCTGCGGGCATATCCCGGAATATCTTCATACTGTAATTGTACAACAATATGAAAACTCTGATGAACCATAAACACTGGGGCCAATCCTATGTCCCGTGAAACCCATGCACACAAACTGTTTGCAAGTCCATAGAGGAGACATTTTGCTGCACGGAACCCACATGGATCCTGTGCGGACTAGGAGTGGGATTGCGGCCACTGCTGATTGTAACAATATAACATATTTGCAATGTAACAATGGCAAGCTCATAGGGAGATCTTATATATAGTTACAGATCGTCACATAACCACATCACAATGAATACTTGAATTCTTTTAATTTTGAAATTACAGAAACCTTTGCACCATATCATATTGTTCAAACTCTATTAAAAACTATCATTGGTTTCTTTTGAAGGATGTTTAATATAACTTCAAGATTAAAGTTGAAAATTTGTAGAATAAGTAAAACCTAAACATCAAGCAGAACAAAAGATTTTAGATTCCAAATAATTTTTGATAGATTTTCATTTGTAGTCTTAATTTTTTATGTAATGCATCACTCGATAATAGAATTTACCCCATAGTCACTGGTTATTTTAATGTGAATATATATTTAAATATATTAAATATATTTAATGTGAATATATATTTAAATATATTTATTAGATGGGTAAATTAGTTCCATTGCTTTGTTTCATAGTAGGTTGTTATACATTTTAACAGACAGACCTTTTAATTTTCATTTTTTCCCTCCCATAAAGTCCACCTTTCTCAGGCCCAGACCCCATGAAAACATATAACATCATACTAAGGGGGATTGACATGATTGAATTTCCAAAGAAGATTGCCAAAAATGCTGCTAACTTAATTAAAAAACTATGCAGGTAAGCATTGTAAATACAACCACCTTTGTGTAATAGTGAAGAATTTTGGCATCGAGAAGAAAAAATTGTTTCCACCTTTGTCCTTCTTTTTGCAGGGACAATCCATCAGAAAGATTAGGGAACTTGAAAAATGGAGTAAAGGATATTCAAAAGCACAAGTAAGTATGTTTCACAAACATGGATTTATTTCATATGGAAAAATAATTAAATTTAAAATATTGCATCAGTAGGGTTTCTTAAAAAAAATGTGAATGAGTTTTCCATCCTTTACTGTTTGACCAACAGTATATTCAGTCAAAAAATCTATTAAGCAATTTTCATAAAAACAGTTTTGTGAAGTATGAAAATGCAATCATCTACCTGGCTTTTACTCTTGTCATATGAACTTCTAGTTTCTAACGCTTCCTGTGGTTTCTCAGTGCACTTTGTCTGTGGGGCTAGAGCACACCTGTGGCCTCGCACCATAGTCTGCTGATTTGAAGCCTCTGTTTGGCTCCTTTGTTTACTCTCAAGAGCTGTGATCAGAAGAGCAGCCTCCACTGCACTTGATAATGATAAGGTGGACACCTCCACGATTCCTTCCTTGCCCCTTCTTTGCTCCAGGAAAGCCCATACCAGTAACAGATTGCTACCTACTTTCCTCTGGCATGAGAGTGACTCAGATGGCTCACTTTCCAATTGAGCACAGACCCTGCACACCCAGAGCCAGGATATGGGAAGATTACACCTTATTCCCCCTTAAAATCTTGGACAGCATTCATCTGGAGTTATAATTTCTCCCAGAGGACATGAATAAATACTCAAGACTGTGGAAGTCCCTGGGATCCTACAGGCAAGACACCTGTAGGAAAAAGCTACTAGCTCCCAGATGCAGCACTTTTGGAGCACTGTTTGCTGAACACATATTGCATTCACTGTCATTTGTATCACTATACAATTTCTTTATATATTTCAATATGGGTTGGGGGGAAAACAAAAAAGTATTCCTAAGATTGACAGAAATATAATGAATGTAAATCAATTCCTACATAAATGGAAACATGTATTAAGGCTTGTCATTTCAATGATATTTTATCTATATACCTTGCATTTTAATTTAATCTCTAGATGGTTTGAAGGCTTTAACTGGGAAGGATTAAGAAAAGGTACCTTGACACCTCCCATTGTACCAAGTGTAAGTATGCTACTTAATTCTCTGTCTGCCTATCAGTAATGGTTTCTTTAATGAAACAATGGTGCGTTTAATGAAAAGGCACCAAAAACCTCAGCTAAGCTGGAGGTTTATCAAGAAGTCTTCATTCCCACACTCCTGTAGGGCTGAGACCTGGATGACATAGGGTGTTTTCAAACGAGACAATAGCCTGCTGGAATCCGTGTTCAGTCCGGGCAGCCCCACTCAGACGTTTAGCGTGTCCAACCTAAGAAACAGAGAGCCGCCTGCGCATATTTCATATGCTTGTGGCAGCCTCCACTCAGTGGTTCTAGCAACAGCTGAGAGAGTGGGGGAGGAAATGGGTTGCTCCTCAAATGCTCTTGACTCCAGGGGTGGCTGGTGGCATGGTGGCCATTTCCTCCTTGTTTTCCTTTTCCCCAGCTGCCGCTCGGCTGGGTGCAGTAGCTCCCTCCCTCTCCCCAGCCACCTCTCAGCTGGCCAGGTTTGCTAGCTGGGCTCTTCACGACTGACTCTATGGTGCTGGCAGACCTGGATGTGGGTGAGGCTGCCGTTGAAGCTAATAGATGGGACGCTGTCATGTTGGGCACACATTAGCCTGGATTCACCCACATGGTGGGTCTGTGATGTTCCTGGACAATGCCATGAGTGGGTGGTGGGTGTTGGCCACATAGTGGGTGGGGAATAACATCTGGCAGACACCTAATAAACAAGCACGTGGACACACACCTGGTGTCTCCAGGAAGTGGTTCCCAGGGGGGTGAGAATAGGCTAGCTGTGGTATTTGGCGATTCGATTATTAGGAATGTAGATAGCTGGGTTGCTGGCTGCGAGGACAGCATGGTAACGTGCCTGCCTGGTGCAAAGGTAGCGGACCTCACACGTCACCTAGACAGAATTCTAGAGATTGTGGGGGAGGAGCCGGTTGTCATGGTACATGTGGGTACCAATGACATAGTCAAAAGAAGCAGGGAGGTTCTGGAGGCTTAATGTAGGTAGGAGATTGAAATCCAGAACCTCCAGGGTAGCATTATCAGAAACACTCCCAGTTCTATGCACAGGACCCCAGAGGCAGGCTGAGCCACATGGCGGCTCCATGCGTGGATGAGACAATGGTGCAGGGAAGAGGGCTTTAGATTCATTAGGATCCGGGAAACCTTTCGGGGAAGTGAGAGCCTAAACCAATGGAATGGGCTGATGGAACCTCAATGGTTCCAAGAGGTCCTGAGGGAGTTAACTCTGGACCTGGACGGTCACTCTGTTGATGAGCTGGTCCAGCATTGGAACATCTTGCTGTGGGAGGCCATTGACAGGGTGGCTCCGAGATGCCCTCTGCCTCTGTCTCATCACCGCAGGGCCCCTTGGTTTACTGAGGGGCTGCGGTGTATGAAGCGAGTAGGCAAGAGACTGGATCGACGCTGACGTCGGACTCAATCTGACTCTGACCGACTTCTCCATAGGGCCCATATGCGGTCCTATGTTGAGGCTGTGAGGACAGCAAGGAAGGAGTTCCTTGCTGTCCTCATAGCATCTGCAAAGTCACACCCAGTGGAGCTGTTTCGGGTGATGCGGGGGTTGGTCAGTCCGGTCTCCCTCCGCCTGGATGGGGGCTTATCCCAGGCCCGCTGTGAGGAGTTTGTCAGCTACTTCGCAGACAAGATCGCTTGGATTCAGAGAGACTTTGATGCTGGATTAGGGGCAGTAGGTGGAGAGCGCGAGGTGGTGGAGGCCCCGTCCAGTCCAACTTTGTGGGGGGAGTTTCAGGAAGTGACGCCAGCCGATGCGGTAGATGTCTTGGGGTCTGTGAGAGCCACCAGTTGTGAACTTGATCCATGCCCGTCCTGGCTGGTGAAAGCCTCCAGGGAGACGTTGGGGATGGTGCTGGTGAGGGTGGTTAACGCATTCCTTGCAGCAGGGGAGGCTATCGCCTAGTCTCAAAGAGGCCGTGGTGTGCCCCCTGCTGAAGAAACCATTGTTGGACGTGGATGCACTCGCCAGCTACCGACCTGTCTCTAACCTCCCCTTTTTAGGGAAGGTTATTGAGTGGGCGGTGGTGATCCAGCTCCTGGCGCATCTAGTTAGCACTGGTTTCCTGGACCCTTTTCAGTCTGGGTTCCACCCCGGCTATGGTACTGAGACGGCGTTGGTGGCCTTGATCGATGATCTCCGCTGGGAGATGGATGCAGGATGTTCGACATTTCTCATCCTGTTAGATCTCTCGGCTGCTTTTGACACCGTGGATGATGGACTGCTGCTGAGATGGCTGCGTGACCTGGGGGGGTCTGGACAGGACTGTTCTTGAATGGTTCTGCTCATTCCTCTTGGGGAGAAGCCAGCGGGTAGTGTTGGGAGCTGAAAGATCTTGCCCCTGCGCTTTATCCTGCATCGTTCCGCAGAGTTCCATTCTGTCTCCATTGTTATTTAATGTATATATGCAGGCCTTGGGGGAGGTCGTGAAAGGGTTCGGGGTGCGATGTCACCAATATGCTGATGATACCCAGCTGTACCTCTCTTTTTCAGCTGACCCAGACCCTGCCATCTCGTTGCTATCCCAGTGTTTGGAGGCCGTGGCGGAATGGATGTGGCAGAGCAGACTGATGCTCAACCCCGATAAGATGGAGGTGATGTTGGTGGGGAGAGCGAGGGAGGTGTTGGTCCCCCTGATTGGGGGGGTTCGCCCTCCCATAGCTCAGCAGGTTCGGAGTCCGGGGTGATTCTGGACGCAGATCTCCGCCTGGAGTGACAGGTGGAAGTAGTGGCGAAGGCCGCTTTCCGCCAGTTATATCTGGTGCAGAGGCTGCATCCGTATGTCTCCGGCCCGGACCTGGCCTCCCTCATCCATGCCTTTGTCACCTCGAGGCTGGACTACTGCAACGTGCTCTACGTGGGGCTGCCCTTGTTCCTGGTTCGGAGGCTGCAGCTAGTGCAGAATGCGGTGGCCTGTCTCCTGTCGGGGACAGGCCATTGGGAGCACATAACACCTGTGCTCCGGACTCTGCACTGACTACCAATAGCGGGCCGAGCCAGGTTCAAAGTATTGGTGCACGGTCTGGACCCCTCGTACCTCAGGGACCACCTCGCCCTCCGTGCCCCAGAGCGACTCCTTTGGTCTGCCAGGGGTGCCTTCTTGGAGGTCCCCCATGTTAAGCGGAGGACCACAATGGAGAGGGCATTCTTGGTGGCCGGGCCACACCTTTGAAATTCCCTCCCAGAGGAAGCTCACCTGGCCCCAAGCCTATTAACATTCCGGTGAATTTTCAAGACCTGGCTGTTTGCCCAGGCCTTTGGGGAGGGGGGGTTAGGGAGGTTTTATCTCCCACCACCCTTATTTATTGTATTTTTAGTATTACCCTAGCCTGTTTTATTGTTGTGATTTTATGTGTGTTTTAATATATTTTTATAATTGTATTTTATGTTTTTGAAAATGTTAGTCACCCCGAACTGTTCTCAGGAGGGGTGGGATATAAAGTGACAAATAAATAAATAAATAAATAAACCAAGGGGGAAACAGGCTGCTGGCGCTAAACATTAAAAAGCAGATAGAGCAGTCTTTAAACTAAAACTGGGGGAAATCCAACAGGTGCTGAGCATCACATGGTTCGGGCTGAGGCACCTGATAAAGATGCCGTTATTTCAGGTGAATTAAAGTACCCTAATACAGAAGACAGGAAAAATCCCCAGAGAACTCAGGTGGAAATCAGTTTGCAGCAGTCAAACTCTATTGAGCCCCAAATAACTAAAACAGTTACTTACAATAAACAGATTAAAAATAAAAAGGATACATTTAAATGTCTACATACAAATGCTAGAAGTCTAAAAAGTAAGATAGGAGAATTAGAGTGTATTGCGTTAAATGAAGATATAGACATAATCGGAATCTCAGAGACCTGGTGGAATGAAGACAACTAATGGGACACGGTATTACCAGGATACAAAATATATCACAATGACAGAGTAGATCGAACTGGTATTGGGATGGTGTTATTTTTACGAGACAACATTGAGTCAAGCAGGTTTAATATTGTAAAGGAAGCAAACAGTGCTCTGGAATCTCTGTGGATAGAAATTCCATGAATAATGGGGACGTATATAGCGGATGGCCTATAGTATCATCCTCCTGACCAGGACAGTGAGACTGACTGTGAAATGCTAAAGGAGATTAGACAGGCTACTAAAGTTGAAAACACAGTAATAATGGGCAATTTAAATTACCCTCATATTAACTGGGTGAATGTCTCCTCTCAATGTCATAAATGACTGCTTCCTGGACCAGCTCGTCCTGGAACCAACAGGAGAAGGAGCCACTTTGGATCTAGTCCTAAGTGAAGTGCAGGATTTAGTGCAAGGGGTAACAGTGCTGGAGCCGCTGAACAATAGTGATCATAATATAATCAAATTTGACCCACAGAAGGAAAAATGCCAAATAAAACCACTGCAGTAACATAATTTTAGAAAGGGGAACTATGTAAAAATGAGGAAACTAGTTAGAGGGAAACTTAAAGGAGCAATTGCAAGAATTAAATGTCTACAGCTAGTGTGGAGACTATTTAAAAACACCATCTTAAAAGCTCAGATTAAATGTATTCCACAAATTAAAAAAGGTAGGAAGAGGACCAAACATCTGCCTGTGTGACTAAATAGTGATGTGAAGGAGGCTATTGGAGCCAAAAAGGCATCCTTTAAAAAATGGAAAGAGAGTCCCAATAAGGTAAATAGGGAAGAGCATAAGCGTTGCCAAAGTAGATGTAAAAGGTTAATAAGGCAGATCAGAAAGGAATTTGAGGAGCAACTTGCTAAAGATGCTAAAACTAATAATACATTTTTTTTCAAGTACATCAGAAGCAGGAAGCCTGCTAGAGAGTCAGTTGGGCCGTTAGATGACCACGGGGTGAAAGGGGTGCTTAGGGAGGAAAAGGATACTGCAGAGAAGCTGAATTAGTTCTTTCCTTCAGTCTTCACTGCAGAGGATGTTGGGGAGATACCCACACCGGAACCTTGCTTTGTAGGTGATGAACCTACCTGCAGGACCGCCTCACTCCCCGGGTTCTGGAACGGCCGTTGCGGTCGGCCGGGGGCGCCCTTTTGGAGGTCCCCCATGTTCGGCGGCCACATTGGAGAGGGCGTTCTCGGTCGCCGCAGCTCAGTTGTGGAACTCCCTCCTGGCAGAGGTTCGTTTGGCTCAGGGCCTTCCCTCCTTCAGGCATCAGTGTAAGACTTGGCTGTTCCGCCAGGCGTTTGGTGAGAAAGATGTGTAGCGGGAGGGATGGGATAGGGTTAGGCAGGGGGGATTGATGTGTTTCTTGTTTGTTTTAAATTGTATGTATTTTTTAAATGTTTTTATATCGTACGCCGCCCCGAGTTGCCTTTGGCAGGAGGGAGAAATATGCATCCTGCCTCCACGGAGGCAGGATGCATGGGCAATATAATTTTTTTTTAAATATAAGAAATATTTTATAATAATAATTTATTATTATTATTATTATTATTATTATTATATATTTCTGGGTAAAATGGTGGTAACTATTATTAAGAACAGAATTGTTGGGCATGTTTATAAATATGGATTAATGGGGAAGAGACAACATGGATTTAGCATGATTTAGGGTGTGTGGGGATTTAGGGTGTGTGGGGAAAATCCTATGGAAACATGGATTTAGGGTGTGTGGGGAAAAGCCTATGGGGGTATGGAGGGTGCATGGGGGGAAGCCTATGGGGGTGTGGGGGGGAAAGCCTATGGGGGTGGGGAAGGTCCAGGGGGGAGAAAGCCTATGGGGGTGGGGAGGGTGCAGGGGGAGAGAGGAGGGATATCTTACCTGCTGGCTCCGACGTGGTCCCCGTCGTCCCAGGCTGCAGGAGGGGGGGGGACTTTAGGTTTTGTTTTTTTTAATTGCCCACATGTTCTCTCCTCCACGGAGGCAGGATGCATGGGCAATATAATTTTTTTTAAAAAAACACACACAAAAAAAAAAGGTCCCTGCCTTGCCGCTTCCCCCTCCTTTTCCCCCCATCTGAGCAGCAGATGGGGGAGCAGCGGCAGGGAAGCAGCTGGGCTGGCAGCGCGATGTAGGAAGAACTCTCTAACAGCACGCTGGCAGTGGCAGCCGTGTTGAGCATGTGAGGCAGGGAGTAGCGCGCATGCATGCTGGTCCCTGCCTCAGTCCCCTGACCCTAGCGATCTCACCAGGGATGTTTCAGCGAATGCCCTGAAAGAGCTTTCCTTGCACCCATAGGACTCAATGGAAAGACTAGTCCCTTCCTCCACAGCACGTCCTATACATGCTGTAGACTGAGGAGCTCAGTGCCCAAATTGCGCTTTCCATAGAAAACGCGGTTTGGGTTAGCCTTTTTGTCCTTTGCGGGACCCACTCCTCAGGAGTGGATCCCAGAAGGGAGAACAACTGACAGCGCCGGAGCTTCTGACAGTGCTGCAGTCGCAGCAGCCTCTGACTTTGGTAAAATGGAAGTTTGGAAATCCTGAGAGAGATGTCACTGCAAGTCATGCGATTTCAGTTGTGTTCAAAATGCTGGAAATGGGATGTGCGTGGTAAAACAGCCACCCCGAGCAGTTTCAGGAGGGGCGGGGTATAAATGTGAATAAATAATAATAATAAATAATAATAAAATAAAAAATTGGACTCAGGCTGTGACTGGAGTGCTTTACAAGGATGGGTCCCTGTGTTTTGGGTTTATAAATTATTTATTTTAAGCTTTATGTGCATGTAGACTGTGTTTTCTTCCATCCGGTGTTAACCCTGGGAACTCCTTGCTGTTGGGTTATGCCATGCCACTGGCCTACCATCCCCCTGGCTCTGCCCCTAGGCCCACTGTGGATATAAAAATACCCTCAAGGCCAATATGAAGATGTGTGGCATCAGCATCAACACAGGGGAAGAACTAGTCAGGGCCGCCGATCAAGTTTATGGAGGACTATTTGCAATCCAATACCATAAAGTTGCAGAGAAACACCAACCGAAGCACTTCAGCACTTCACCCCTTGAACTCGCATCACTCCTGTGATACCTGTAGACATAACTGTAGATCCAGCCACAGGCAATTTGTGGAGAGGATACAGGGGAGCACATGCCCCCCCCCAGATTTTCAGAAGCCCTATAGAACCCCTGCCCAGCCCCCACTCTGTGTCCATCCTACCTTGGTTTTCCTCTTGCCTCTCCTACTGCATGTAGAGTGTGTCCTTTGGTAGATCCTCCTCTACTGCTATGCCACTATCAGTTAGTAGGGGTGGGAATACCGGCAAATCCGGAATCCGATAATGCCGGTACTGGGCATACCGGCATTATCGGATTCAATCCGGTAAATCTGGTCCGGTTACCGGATTCCGGGTACCGGATTTTTTTACATTGCAGCCATTTCAATGAATGGCTGCAATGTAAAGTCCCACCAAAAAAGTAAAAAAAAAAAAAA
>QEPC01015122.1:973015-1019753 GCA_003113815.1 Sphenodon punctatus | reverse complement strand
CATTGATTTCAATGGGGACACAGTGCCCCATTGAAATCAATGAAATAAAACCGGTACCGGATACCGGATTTAATCCGGGAATCCGGTTCTTTGAGAACCGGAAACCGGTAAATCCGGTATCCGGTAATTACCCCGGGGTCCCACCCCTATCAGTTAGTGTGCCTCAGGGCTCAGTCCTGGGCCCTCTTCTCTCTCTACACTTGTTCCCTTGGTGCTCTGGTCTCCCATGATCTTCAGTACCATTTTTATGCTGATGATTCTCAGATCTACTTCTCTGTACCAGAACTCTAACCCAGAATCCAGTTCCAAATCTCAGCCTGCCTGCCTGTCTGTCTGACATCACTGCTTGGATGTCTCACCGCCACCTTAAACTTAACATGGTCTTTCCTCCTAAATCCACTTCTCCCCTCCCACCTGTCTCCATCTCTGTAGAGAACACTGTTATCCTCCCAGTCCCCTCAGCCTGCAACCTTGGGGTAATCTTAGACTCCTCTCTCTCCTCACATCCAAAACACTGCTAAAACATGTCATTTCTTTCTATATAATATCACCAAAATCCATCCTTTCCTGTCTGAACACACGACTAAAACCTTAATCATTCCCTAATCGCATCCTGCTTAGACAACTGTAACCTGCTTCTCACAGGTCTCCCACTAGAGTCTATTCAAAATTCAGCTGCGAGTCTCACTTTCCTTGCACACTGTTACGACTATGTAACCCCTCTCAAGTCACTACACTGCCCCCCTCCACTTCCACATACAGTTCCAGCTTCTCCTACAAATGTCTTCACACTCTGCAGCTCCTCAGTACAGTCTTTTATGTTGTATACCTGTACAACATAATGTACCTTTATGCACTTTTATGTATGTACATGTATGTACCTTTATGAACCTGTATATCTGTAGTCTTTATGTTTTGTATCTGTACAGCGCTGCATATGACTAGTAGTGCTATAGAAATGATAAGTAGTAGTAGTAGTGGCAAATAAGGCTTTCTTCTCCACTATCATAGCATCTGCAAAGTCCCATCCTGTATAGCTGTTCGGGATGGTGAATGACCTGGTTAATCCAGCAGGTCATTCCTGTCCCACTATGACATTTCTATTAATTACTTTGCCGATTAAGTCATTTGTATTCACCACAACTTGGGTGCCGCTGTTTCAACTGCAGAGTCAGAGTTTAGCGTTGTGGAAGTTAAGCCTTGCCCTGTTTGCTTGAATCAGTTTCAATTAGTATCACCCACTGATGCAGGGATTTTATTTGGAGTGATGCAGGCAACCAGTTGTGAATTAGATCCTTGCCCATCCTGGTTGGTGAAAACCAGCTGGAAGACGTTGGGGCCATTGCTGGCTGGGGTTGTCAATGCCTCCCTTTGGGATGGTACGGTGTCAGACACCCTCAGAACTGCGGTTCTCCAGGTCCTGCTCAAGAAACTGACTGGATGTTGACTCCCCGGCCAGCTACTGCACTGTCTTTAACCTTCCCTTTTTAGGGAAGGTTACTGAACAGATTGTTGTCGTGTAGCTTCAGGCTCACCTTGATGCTATCAGATTCCTGTACCTGTTTCAGTCAGGCTTCCATCTGGAGTATAGCATGAAGACTAAACTTGTGGCATTGGTCAATGATCTACACCTGGAGATCAACAAGGGGAATTGTGCCCTGTTGATCCTGTTAGACCTTTCAGTGGCCTTTGATACAGTTGATCATAGGGTGTTGTTGAGGCAGGTGCAGGATCTGGCAGGAGTGGGCAGGATGGCTCTTGAGTGCAGTCAGGTTCCAATGAAAAGGTTCCATTTATTCCTGTTGGGGAGGTCCCAGCGGGTGGTGATGGGAGATTATTTGTCCTCCCCTCGGGAACTCCCCTGTGGTGTCCCGCAGGATTCTATCTTGTCTCCCCTCTTGCTTAATGTGTATCTGAGGCTGCTGGGTGAGATCATTTGGGTTTGGAGTGAGGTACCATCAGTATGCTGATGACACCAAGCTCGACCTCTCTTTTTCATCTGACCCAAGTCCTTCAGTGTGGCTGCTGTTGGGGACTGGATGAGGGTGAGCCGATTGAAGCTGAATCCAGATAAGGCTGAGGTGATGATGATTGGTCGATAGTGTGACCAGGAGGATTTTGGGACCCCTTTTATAGAAGGGATCAAGCCACCTATGCCTTGGAATGCTTCTGGATCCTCTGCTGCGCCTGGATCACCAGGTTGCGGCAGTAGCCAGGAGGAGTGCTTCTCAACAACTCCATCTTGGTGAGGAGGCCGTGTCTCTGTCTTTCTGATTCCGATTTGGCTACCATCATCCATGCTTCCATCACCTCAAGGCTAGACTACTGTAACATGCTCTACGTGGGGCTGCCTTTGGTGACTGTCCAGAAGCTGCAGCTGGTGCAGAATGTGGCATCCCAGCTCCTTTGGGGGTGAGGGGAGGGTGTCGCTCTATAAAGTGCAGGTGTAATGTGCTCAGTGTGCACTCGTTACTTACAGCTTTCCGGGCACAATTCAAGATGGCTGGTTTTGACCTGTAAAGCCCTAAACTTCCTGGGCCCCACATATCTAAGAGAGTACCTTTCCTTCCATCCTCCATTACGAACCCTGCAGTCAACTAGGAGCACTCTCCTGCAGCTGCTGCCTGCTAATCTTGTGTGCATGACAAGGGCCTGCAGAGAGGCGTTCTTAGTTGCTGTCCCCATGTTATGAAACTTCCTTCCCTCAGAGGCTTGTCAAAGCTATGGCTAAAATGAGAATGAAATTCATTCTTGTAAGAATCTTGTGAGAATCTTGCAACCCTGGAGAGATCTCATGAGATTCTTGTCAGATTCTCGAGAATCTCAAATATACACAAAAATGGTCTGCACATGAGCAAAATGACCACACATGCGCAGAATGGCCTTGGCAGCCATTTTTGTGTACATGAAGACCATTTGGGGACTCTTTTGAGGTTCTCGAGAATCTCGCGAGAATGCCCAATATTTGCAAGATTTTCAAGATGAGGAAATATTGTCACAAAGCCTATTCTCGATGAGATTTTTGAGAAGGGTGTAACGTGCGGAGGCTGCGGCCGCTTAACTGCCTATCCAATCAGGGTGTAGAACAGCACATACACCCCTTCCTCCCTCCCCCATACAGTATATAAGGGGCTGAAATTCAGCAGTCTCTGTGGCATGGGAAGGAGCTGGAGGGCCCATTGCCCCCTATACATGAAGCAAGGCAGGAGGGTGTCACGAAACCCCATATATATTACCAAAGTTTCTTTGGTAAAAGAAATCAGTTTCTTAGGACACCTATTTTATTTATTTATTTATTGTTACAGCAGGGTGACTTTTTTTTCTTTCCCCACCATCACCTCTGAAAACACTCTTTGTGTGTTCATTGCAAGTGTCAGAGGCTTGGGAGTGTTCCTTCCCACAGGCTAGTCCCCAGATGGTAGAATGCCCCCTCATTAGCTGTTTGGCAAGCCGGGTAAGGTGCACTCCTTTGGGCCCCCTCAACCAGCTGTTTGACAAGCAGGGTGAGCATGCTCCTCCAGGCCCCCCTGATCAGCTGTATGGTGGTCAGAGTGAGTGCACTCCTCCAGGTCCAGTCCTTGGACCTCGCCTTGCGACAGGACTGGGCAGGGCCTAACAAACAGGAGGGTGCACATTAGCCTAGAGTAGCCCAGCTGGGCAAGCCTTAGCTCATGCCACATTGCTAACCTTCTCCAGATGATACAACCGGTAACAGCCACCTGCCGAGAGGTGAAGGTGGGTGAACATCTGGCAGCCACTGAACTGATGAGCAGGTGACTGCTGCATCAGCTGAAGTGCTTGAAGAGGAGCTCCCATGCTATGGAAGAAAGAATGCTGCCACATGGGATGATGCATCTTAGCTGTGCAATTCATTCTCCTCCATGGTTTGAAATATACAGATCAGTTTTATGGTTGATCTTTTACCACAGACCTTTGGAAAAGGAGGAACATGAAACAAGCTTGTATTTGTGGATGTGATAGGGTGCAATTGATGTAGCTTCGATCCGATATCTTTGAGTTTAGGGAGCTAGTCACTGCACTTTTTAAATTACATGAACTATTCCTACAGCTCAGAATAGACCCTAAATGTAAATAAATGTGCCTACATGGAACTGTCTAACACTGTCAGCTGACCAATATTGTAAAAGAAGAAATGTAGTTATCTTCCTTTGCAGTCATTTTTTAATTTATTCTAGTGAGTTCTAGTTCACTAACACTAGTTCTAGCATTTCAGGGCTTTGTGTATCGACCTTCAGGGCATTGACCTTTTAAGGTCAATGTTATGAGATCAGAAAGATGGACTTTCTAAAGGTCCGCCAGCAGAAAGCTTGGGAAAATAAATCAGCAGAAAGTGATGGCAAGAATGTTAATTCTCTTCTTTTGATAGGTTGCATCTCCTACAGACACAAGCAATTTCGACAGTTTCCCTGAAGACAATGATGAACCACCACCTGATGACAACTCAGGATGGGACATAGACTTTTAATGTATTTCTCTTACCTGCTTCTGCCTTGCCTGAAGACAGCTTCCTGAGACGTGGCTGCCAGAAAAACTGAAGGAATTGGGGAGGATTAGTGCTCGGGGTCACCATGATGCCTTGATTGATGCTGCTACGGTAACTACAGTGGCATTAGGACTTATTGCTTAGATGACAATAGTGCTCTTCACATGTTTTCTGTTTGAACTTAAAATAGCAGTTGACATGGTGGTCCTGAAGCAAACCCTTTTCACCAGTAAAGAAATATGTTTTCTATCACTGCAATGATTTCGCTATGCTCTCATTATAATTTGAAACATAAATAGTGTAAGAGACACTTAAAGCCAGTACCTTGCAGATGGAATTATCAGTAGGATCAAATAGTAACTTATGAAGTACTGTAGTTATCTAAAGTACAGAGTTTGTAGTAATCCCAGACTGCAAAGTGAGTATGTAGGGTCTTTTACTGCAGGCTAGTGTATATACAAAGGAGGACCACAGAACTATTGGTCAAAAAGTTCATGTTAAAGCAGTGCTCTAAGTTGTCCTTTTTTCAAGCAGTATTCATGACGAGACTGAATGTTACCTTTCCTTTTTCTTTTTGACAACATTTTTAAACTGATAACAAAAGCACAACTGCTACAGTTTCTGCTGAACTGTTAAGGCAGGTATGGGTCGGTTCTCACATATGCCTGAGAATGTAATATAGCTAACTTTTTTTTTTTTTGTACAAATACATAATTGCATGAAGAAAACTATTCATAAAACTATTCATTTTGCATATAAAAATAATGCTTAAACAATGGTCCTAGAAGGAGAATAACAGAAGCCAACTGTTATTAATGACCTAATAGACATAAAATGGAGCTTAAAATAGCATTTACATTTTTGAGCCCAAGGGAGAACATACAAGACCTGTTGCATATTATATAGGTGCTATGTACATCTTTCATCTGTGAGTATCACTATTCAGCAATCATTTCAGAAAAAAATGTAGCAAGAGACATTTTCCGTGAGGCTCTTAAAACAAAGAATCCTTTAAATCTTCACTTTTTCTTCTCTGTTTTATTCTGCAATATTTGGGAGCTACCATATTAGTCTTATTTTTAATCTTCTTTACAAATCTTACAGTACTGAGGGTTGTTAGGAGCTAACCTGGCTATATTTTTATTGCTATATTTCAAAATGTAACTAAAGTTTCCCACCAAACATATACCATATTAAACAGACTGGAAACACTGCATGTGAGTTTGATGTCATGGCAGTGTAAATCAGGAGGCACACCACTGACATCAGTGGAGTTACATTAATATAAAGCTAGTGTGATATGAGACAAGGCCTACTGTGTTTGTGTCGTATCTACCAGCATGTGTATTTCCAGTGTACAGGCCCCTTGCTTTGGTCGTTGAAGAGTTAAGACCATATAGTATAAAAAAGGAGACCGGATGAAGGATAATATGGGCCTGTATTCTCCTTGTGACTTAGTGGAGTCCCTCCTGATTTATACTGATGCAAGTGATAGCAGAATCATAGGTTTTATACCTTGACACTTTTTAAGAAACATTAGTTTTCAGTACTTCTAACGGCTTTTGCCAGGGTCTCCTTATATTCATACCTCAGCTAAGAGTAAATGATGCCACATGTGACTACACTAGGACACAGAACATGAGATAGATGATTTAATTTTCTTGTATTCTAACATGTTACATAAGACACAGACCATTACAAAGTGAGCGCTTGCCAGCTGTTAGCAGACATTTGCTGTTAATCTAGGGGGACAGTGTGGTGGTCTCATGTAGTTCTACATGGTTTCAGAGGGGAAATATTAACGGTTGATGATTATCATTGTATGGGTTTTGATGGATTAGAAATGTAATGGCATACATGATTTTCAGAACATACAAATCTAGGGCCTGATTTTTCTCCAGTGAGTTCAATATGAATTTTGTCTTTGACATAAATGGGAGCAGAAGTCAGGCCTCTAATGAAGAACTTGACTGAAATCCTAGCCTCTGGCCACCAACAAAAGTTTTACCAATGACTTCAGTGAAGCCTAGATCTTACCCTCTATAAGTAATTAGGTGTATTTGTCTTTACCTGTAAGTACAGGAGAAGCAAATATCAGGCATTCCACTACTAATAAACCCCTTTATACTAATACAGTTTAGCTGTTTTGCATATTCATGAGGACATAGATTTAATAGAGAATTTTAAAGATAAATAGTATGGTCTAACAAACAGAATAAGTAAATATACCAATGTGTCTACAGTTTTCCAGCAAACTAGAGAGCCTCATTTATTGCAAGTCCACTAAATGATCTATGATCAGTTTCATTTAAAAAAAAGTAATATGAAGGTGGATGCGGCAACATCATCAGCACAATATAACCACAGATTATTTCTGCTATTCATTAATCCTGTGTGTCATTGCATTACAATTTGTGCACCTTGAAGTAATCATAGAAAAATACTACATCTACAACTACATCATCTGCCAGGGACTACTTGTATACAGGTATAACATATACTTAATTTAAAACATTTAACCTAAAAATATAAATACTGTCTGAAAGCAGACACTGATACTAGGGCTAAAACAATTGCATAGTCATCTTAGTCAAAATTGTATTCACTTTAATTCTGCATCAAAGTTGGTGTCTTTTTTCATTTTTCCATTTTCTAACATTGAGTGAAGTGGCTACATTGGACAAGGAGACCTGTTTAATTTGTTAACTGACTGAATTATGCATAAGAATAACGAGAACAGGAATCTGCTATCTCAATTCTAAATAGTTCTTATGATAACGAGTACTTAAGATTCAACTAATCCATCACACTCAGTTGCAGAATTGTCAAGAAAAAGAGCATCACAATATTTCTTGGGGGAGCTGAAGACATCACAGAAAGAATGTTTCAGTATGAGTTCATTAGGAATTATTATGTTTGACCCTATCAGTTTTGTCCTTGTGCCACATACAATATCCAAATCATGTGGCATGCACTGTAGTAAGACAAATATATTTTGCTGTAAAACTCAATTTTCAGCATCTTTACCAAGTATGTTTTAAATAACTTAAACTAGCATATGTATATTAGTAGCCCCTTCATTTATAATATATTTGATTTTCATATACATATATTCTCATCAATTGATTAAAATTGTGTTTCCATTTATTGTCTTCTATTCTTTACGTTTAATATATGGGATGGCATATTTGCATAAAGAGGTATCTGCTACCATATTTAAGACAAGTGTGTTAGGATTGGATTCATAAGGTACAGATGATCTGTAGCTTATTACCGTGCTGCATTATCCATAGTAAACTCTTATTTAACAATAGGACCACAAGCAAATATTTATGTAAATAGATATTTTCGTGTTGATATTTTGTGGTACACATATAACTTTTTATTTAGAGTTTCATGGCATTATTACTTCATTTCCTTATTTGTAATGTAATGTTTTTAGATCAAAGTAGACTTGAATTAATGTCATAATTGTCAGTATTATTGAATTTATGTCAACTGTACTGTTACTCATCTGTCCCATAGTTTAGAACATGACCTAGCTATTCGGCATTGTTGCAAGTGCCTTAAATTCATGGCATCCTATAAAAAAATACAAATTTGGTGTTATGCTGCATGACAAAGACAAACACACCTCAAAATGTTGTCCTTTCTTAGCTTGCTGCGTTTTACAGTTCTTTCTGCTAACAATTTATAAGCCTTTATTATATAATATTGATGAATTACAGAAATGATGAAGTTGTTCTCTTATTTCTGTTAAATGTATCAGAGCTGTGTATCTATTCATGAGATACAGCGTCATTTCTGTGAAATGTATAAATGTATGTGCAGGTCAAATTAATATATTACATACTATCAGTCTGTATACAGGTATTCCTGTTTTGCTAAGCTGTGCAGATTTCAAAACTATAGTGCAGTAAAGTTCTAACATATCATATTTTATATACACCATTACAAATGTTCCACACAGAGGAATGATTAGCAATTAACTGTAATTTACACCAAACAAAACCATATCTCCATCATGAAACCAATGACTGTAAAAGAAGTATCTTGTTGCACCACTCAACAAAACAGGATCAGTGCTTTCTATGAGTTCTTGTATATGCAAATCATTTCTGAGGCAAGCTCTCAGCACACCTAGAAAGCTAAAGATTGAAAGTGTGTTTTTAGTTCTCTTGTTCTGTAACTGTCTACTCCATAAACAGACGTAGCACTGAGACTTTGACAGTTCCTCAAACGTTTCAGGCTTTACTAGCAAAGGGAAATTCACTCAGAGTTGCCTACCATACCTATTCCAACATATGCTGTTTTTACACTGGGTGTTTATTTTGTATTCTTATGCTATATTTTTTTGGTTTTCTTCTTACAATGGATTCTACATGGAAGAGGTTTCTGTTTGGCCGTTTTTACACGGACGCCCCCACCCCACCCCATCGCTCGATGTTGCAGCGGGTGTTGGGACGTCCGTGTAAACAGCTGGCGGTGGGTGGGGGAGATGGGTGTGTGCCCATGTAAACACTACAGGCAGTGGGTGTTTGTGCGTGCACGCTCTCAATGTACACCCACCTACACCCATCACCCACCCACCTACACCCACGGGGCCCTATGGTAAACCGGAGGAGGCCCCATGGGTGGAGGTGGGTGTGTGTCCATGTAAACGGGCACACACCAACCTCCACTCACCGCAACCAAACACCCATCCCCTCACCCACCTCCGTCCGTGTAAAAACAGCCTTTGTCAAAATACACTGTCATCAAATGGTCGCTGACCAGTTGCACTCTTTTGATGTAGGTTGAAGAACTGGTTTTCATAAATTTCACTGCTTTTGTTTGGCTCTGTATTTTTCCCTGCAGCTGTAATTGCCGAGTGCCTGTTGTATACTTTATAGAGTTGAAATAAAAATAATTACTTTTGAACACTGTTTCAGTACATTCTTCTGTACCAGACTTTTAGGGCCTGAGAGGAGCTGTAATTCTAATATTTTATTATGCTCCTTCATGACAGTTACTGTTCACCGATTTCAGTATACCGTACCTAAATTAATGGAACTATTCACAGCACTGGGATGTTGCTAGTTCACAAAAAGATCTGGGGTTTGGGCCTAAGCAAACTACAAGTGGTCAAAACAAGTAAAACTTTAACTGCGATGTACTACGTATTATAGGTTATATAAGATAAATAAGTTTCTCTCATGCACACGCATATGCACAAACATACAGCGAAGCCAGCCACTCTTCTGTGACATAGACACACAGGTTCGGCATTCCTCTGACACACACGCGCACACATTATCAAATTTGTTATATCATCTCTATACATATTTTGTACACTCTCTTTGCACAGGTAGGCCCCACTCCTGCAGTGTTTGTTTTTTACTGCTAGGAATAATTTATTGGCAGGGGAATAGCAAGGCTGTGAAGGGGCCTGGCTCAGGCCACAATTATGGATAACTCAGAAGTAAAATATTCAAAAACATGAAATTAACGAACCAAAAACATACCACAAAGAGTACTGTTGCAGATTCCTGCACAGAACTAGTTCTTGCACAACTACTTTGCCATAGCAAAATGCCTTTGCTTTGTGCAGACTCTCACCAAGCAGTTAGTAAAAACAAATTAAAGTTAGAAACAGGATGACGCAAATTGCATTCCTAGCAGAATGGAATATGTGTCGAAAACCTCTCTAGGATCTTTCACTCCATCCTTCCCTCTACTCCAAAAAATATACAAACACCTTAGCCTTTGGACTTTTTTCCTGGTCTGGCTGGGGATAACAGCTCTCATTCATGAACCAGAAATTCCACCCCAGCAGTCAAGGAGTGAGTGAGTGAAACTTCCCTGGACCCTGGCGACTTGATGCGCCTCCCTCTTTGTATCCTGCTTGTCTCTCCTGTCCCACACGTCGCTGGAGCTTCCGCTTCCAGCTAGTTTTTATGTGGTTATTATTATTTATTATTATTATTAACAAACATTTATATAGCGCCAGCAGTGTACCTGGCACTTTACAAAGTAATAAAATAGACACGGTCCCTGCCCCTAGGACTTACAATCTGAGAGACAGGAGCTGGGGGAGAGACTTAGGAAGGGGAACAGAGGGAAAGACAAGGGGTCTAACATTCATGAAGATGCGAGGTCTCAAGTGCACGTACTTGGCTTGGTTACGATGAGAATGACAGCAGGCAGGTCCATGTTGCAAGGATAAGGGTAAACCGATCGTAGGTATAGGAATAGTGGCTCAGCAGGATAAAGAGTCAGACAGAGCAGAGCGAAAGAGGTGAGTTTTAAGGAGAGATTTGAAGGTATGAAGGGAGGGGGCAAGGCGGATGTGGACAGGGAGGGAGTTCCAGGCATGGGGGGCAGCAAGTGAGAAGGGACGAAGGCGCTTAGGGGAGCAGGGAAGGCGTGGAAGGGTGAGAGAAGGGACAGAGGAGGAGCGAAGTGCACGGGCTGGAGTATGGAGGGCGATAAGTGCAGAGAGGTAGGGGGGAGCAAGGTTGTGAAGAGCTTTATAGGTGAAGACTAGGAGCTTGTGCAGGATTCGTTCAGGAAGGGGAAGCCAGTGAAGCGAAGAGAGGAGGGGCTGCACATGGTCGAAGCGACTGGCGAGGTAGATGACCCTGGCAGCAGAGTTTTGGACAGAGATGAGGGGAGAAAGGTGAGACCGGGGAAGGCCAGTGAGAAGGAGGTTACAGTAATCGAGGCGAGAGATGACCAGAGCATGAACAAGAGTTTTGGCAGACGAGACAGAGAGAAAAGGGCGAATCTTAGCAATGTTATGGAGGGAGAAGCGACAGGATTTAGCAACAGAGTCAATGTAGGGTTTAAAAGAAAGGGCTGAGTCAAAGATGAAGCCTAGGCTACGGGCTTGGGGGACAGGCAGGATGGTGACTCCATCAATAGTTATTGACAGTGAGGAAGGAGAGGAAGGATGAGGGGGGAAGATAAGGAGTTCAGTTTTAGCCATGTTGAGTTTGAGTTGACGTTGAGACATCCAGGTAGAGATGTCAGAGAGACAGTTGATGAGACGAGCTTGAACAGAGGGAGAGAGAGAGGGAGTAGAGAGATAGAGTTGAGTGTCATCAGCATAGAGGTGGTATTGGAAGCCATGGGAGGCAATGAGTTTGCCTAAGGATGAGGTATAGATCGAGAAGAGGAGAGGGCCAAGAACAGAGCCTTGAGGAACACCAACTGAGAGGGGGAAGGAGGAGGAGGTGGAGTTGGAGAGAGACACATTAAAGGAGCGGTCAGAGAGGTAGGAGGAGAACCAGTTATGGACAGAGCCACAAAAGCCAAGGGAGTGAAGGGAATCCAGCAAGAGTGAGTGGTCAACAGTATCGAAGGCAGCAGAGAGATCAAGGAGGACAAGAATGGAATAGAGACGTTTAGATTTAGCCACCAGAAGATCGTTGGTGATCTTAGCGAGAGCAGTTTCAGTAGAATGAAGGGGGCGGAAGCCAGATTGGAGGGGGTCAAGGGAGGAGTTGGAGGATAGGAAGTCAAGGCAGCGGGAGTAGACAACACGTTCAAGCAGCTTGGAAGCAAAAGGAAGGAGTGAGACAGGACGATAGCTAGAAGGGTCAGAGGGGTCAAGAGTGGACTTTTTGAGAATAGGAGAGACTGTGGCATGTTTGAAGGCAGAAGGGAAAGAGCCAGTAGAGAGGGAGAGGTTGATGATGTGCAGGAAGGAAGGGGCGACAGTGGGAGTAATGGAGGTGAGGAGGCGGGAAGGAATGGGATCAAGGGGGCAAGTGGAAGGGTTGGAGGAGGAGAGCAGAGAGGAGATTTCCTTAAGGGAGGCAGGGGAGAAGGAGGACATGAGAGAAGGAGGGGGAGGAGGGAGAGGGGTGGGAGTGGGAAGAGAGGAGTGGGAAGCGATGTCGAGGCGGATCTTGTCTATCTTGGAGGTGAAGAAGGAGGCAAGATCCTGAGCAGAAAGGGAAGAAGGAGGGGGAGGACAGGGAGGCTTGAGGAGGGAGTCAAAGGTAGAGAACAGGCGGCGAGGGTCCCGAGAACAGGACTCAATGCGGGAGGCATAGTAGTGTTGTCTAGCAAGGGAGATAGCAGAAGTAAGGGTGGAGAGACAGAATTTGAAGTGAAGGAAGTCAGCGTGAGAATGGGATTTGCGCCAGAGTCGTTCAGCAGCACGAGTGCAAGAACGGAGGTGGCGGATACTAGGGGTGAGCCAAGGACGGGGGTTGTGGGAGAAGGCAGGGCGGGAAGAGAGAGGGGCATGGGAGTCAAGTGTGGAGGAGAGAGAGGCGTTGAGAGCAGAGACAGCGGAGTCAGGGGAGGAGGAAGAGAAGACTGTAGGAAGAAGGGGAGAGAGAGAGGAGGCAGTTCCTTTCCAGTTCCTGGATCTGGCCCCTGAATCCAGTTCCTACTCCCCCGCTCCTCCAAACACTGAAACTGAGCTCAGGGGAAGGGAGCAGAGATGAGGGCATGGACACAAGGATAAGGGACAGATCCATGACACAGATGGACAATCTGGACCTTTCTCTTCCTGAGAGCACCCTTTAAACACCCCCGGCCCTAACTTCTCTGCAGGCCTTTAAAGTCTATACTCATTTTCAATGTGGCCCCTGAAAGGAAAAAGGTTCCCCACCTCTGCTATAGGATCTTCATTGGCTTGACTGTGATACAGTGAATCAAGCGGGAAGAGAAGTCAGAACCCACAGAAAAGTCAGTCAGGTTGACGTGCTCTAGGGAATGACCCTATTGCAGTACCATCCTCTTCCTCATTAGACCCTAATTCAAAATCCCATTTACTTTATCCTTGCAGTGCAAAGAAAAGGGAAGAATTTCAAAACCCAGCAATAACCCAAGGAGCAATGGGGCTACCCTGCTGCGATGGGTCTCCTCGCCAATTCCCTCCCTCTTCCCCCAACTCTGAATATTTTTTATACACAGTTGCCTAAATGAATGTTTTATTATATCTCTCAGGCAAATAATGATTAACAAAGTCCAAATTTTCTTTGAATCAGTCATTATTTCTCTTGCATTCCTCCTTTTTTAACTCTTTTTAAAAAATCTGTGAAACTATTAAAAAATGTCCTGTACAGTGTTTCATGGACTCAGTCCACTTTACCAATCTTTGTAGCACCAACCCAACCTTTAATGGGTAACTGTGTTTTGAGCCTTTTCAGGAGAGACTCACCCAGGGCAAGAGCAGTATTGTTATTCATCATGGCTAACACCAGGCCTATCAGGATTTTCTCTTTCATGCAACAACTGATAGCTGAGCTGCTTGCTTGGGCAAGGTAAGAAGGAGGTGGGGGGGTGGAATGAAAGAAACTTATATTTCCCTGCTCAACAATTTTTGAATACCAAAATGAAAAGGTGGGAAGAGAAATTATGAACTGGGTCAGGCAGACCATGCAAATCATGATGACATTTTAAAAATACAGTTGCAGTATAGGGAATACCTTCTTGGAGCTTGCTAGATTCAGGCTTGTTCACGGAGGGTTACCATTTTCTAGGTACGGGACTACCGGAATTTCCGGTATCCGATAATGCCGGTACTGGGCGTACCGGCATTATAAGATTCAACCCGGTAATCCGGTCTGGTTACCGGATTCCGGGTACCGGACTTTTTTTTACATTGCGGCCATTTAAATGAAAGGCTGCAATGTAAAAAAAACTCCACCAAAAACCTCCGCGAGTCCAGGCTGCACGGGTGGAAGGGGGGACACCCCCCACCCACCCTGCCCAGCCTGGATTTTTTTAAAAAAATTCCCCTCCGTTGTCGGCAAGTTCAACCCAGAGCCCCCCCCCCCCAGCACCAGTGGCCACGGCATCCCAGCAGCCGGTAAGTAAGTAAGTATTAGACCTGATCTCTGAGGGGGTTAACACCCCCCCCAGGGATCACCCTACTACAAGTTCCCAGGATCCAGTACCTTCAGTTCAGGTCCGGGTGGCGGCGGCAGCGGTCCGGAGACCTCAGGGCTGGCTGTGACTGCCGGCTTCAGACGCTGTAGGCCTTCCGGGGAAACCCGGAAGTTCCCCAGAAGGCCTACAGCGTCTCAAGCTGGCAGCCACAACCGGCGCTGAGGCCGCCGGACTGCCGCCGCCGCCGCCGCCGCCACCCGGAGCTTAACTCCGGAAACATTCTGACAATGTCAATGTCAAATTGCCAGGCTCCATTGCACTTGAGTTGGCATCTCATCTTCTGTCAGAGTTTGTTTGCTTTTAGCTAGATTTCATGCTATGGAATAAAAGTGGAGTTCCACTTTGTGGTTACATTTTACGGAGAGTAAACTGAAGGTACTGGAGGTACAGCTGAACTGAAGGTACTGGATCCTGGGAACTTGTAGTAGGGTGATCCCTGGGGGGGGTGTTAACCCTCCCCCAGGGATCAGGTCTAATACTTACTTACCGGCTGCTGGGACGCCGTGGCCGCTGGTGCGGGCTCTGGGTTGAACTTGCCGGCAATGGAGGGGAATTTTTTTTTTTAAATCCAGGCTGGGCAGGGTGGGTGGGGGGTGTCCCCCCTTCCACCCGCACAGCCTGGGAGGGGGAGGGTGGAGGCATTTTTTTATTCCATTGATTTCAATGGGGACACAGTGCCCCATTGAAATCAATGGAATAAATCCAGTACCGGTATACCGGATTTAATCAGAGAATCCGGGTTTTTTTAAACTGGAATCCGGAATCCGGTAAAAGCTGGTAATTGCCCCGGGGTCCCACCTCTACCATTTTCCCTCCCTACAGGCCTGTGTGCTTCCTGAGCTGAGCCTTTCATCCCCCCCCAGAGCTGAGCCCCTCACTTTCCTTTGGTCCTGGGATGGGGCGCCTGTGTTGCACTGGTCCTGTGCCTCCTCACTTCCAGTGCAGCTACCAGCCGCTGATTCACACTGTTTCAGCCTGCCTCTGCCTGATCCCACCAATCAAAGGTGATTTCAGACGTTACAGGCTTCCCTTTTACCACAGTCAATCCCCTGTGGTGGAGAAGGGCCCGTAATGTCTGAAGGGGTTCCTGCCAGATGTTCACCCCAGTGAACCTCTGGAGGAAATCCGATTAACCATGGGTCTGGAGGGGAGGCCGGCCTCACCTCCGGAATCGTGGTTAACGCAACCATGAGCCAGGATCGGTGGCAGGTAACATCTGTTACCTGCCACCGGCCCGGACTGTGGCCTGGACCACGCTGCGGGATTGGGTGCAGCGGCCGAATTGGCTGCTACACCCGCCTGGCTCCCGGAGGGCAGGCGGCCGGGGGAGCACAGGGGACAGGGCTGTGTGGCTGTATGTCACAGCGTGTGGCCCCTCCCCCTCCCCAATCCCCTGTAGGAATCAGGCTGGCACATCTAAAGGACGGCCAACCTGATTCCTGTCCATGATCCGAAATGGATTCCAGATCATGGTAAAAGGGAGGCCAGCATGTCTGAAATCACCCCAAGTCACCCAACCCGAGCCTGCAATATCCTGTCAGGGGTGTGGTTGAATGAGGGAAGGAGGGAAATCCAGAAAGTGTCAGTGTGAAGCAGAGAGAGAGAGAGACTAACAGGCAGAGGCTTTCAGTCTAGTGAGAGGAAAGGGAAGGCAGTCTGAGATCAAGAGCTCTGAGGAAAAGATCATTGGCTCCAGCCCACTTAGCCCACCCCTAGCAATGCCTGCCGCAGTGAAGTTAAGTAAATCACCTGTCCTTACATAATGGAATCCTAAGAGGGATGTTGTTAAACGGCAGACTGGAGCCCAAGCTGCTGTACTAACAGCAGTAAGTGCACTTGGAGCAGAATAAATCAGACACTTGTTTTCCCACTGAATGGCAGCAAATACAAACCAGCTTTATCTTTTGCCAATAATAAACAAAAATCCTAAATACTTAAGCCAGGTGTCCAAGCTCAAAACATTACAGTTTAGTGATGCTCCTTTGCAAGTTGCAACCACCAACCGACAAAGTCACCTCAGAACTACTTTAGAGGTCTCTTCTTTTTATTATATTGGTGGCCTGGTGGCATGCTCTGCAGCTTCAAGCTCAGTGATAGAAGCTCTTGTATTCAACCATTTAAAGCTAATTCTGTTCTTCTGTTTCCAAAATGTAGGACACAGTGAGAAAAAATATTCCTCCCCATCAACCAACTTTCCGTAAAATGTAACCACAAAGTGGAACTCCGCTTTTATTCCATAGCATGAAATCTAGCTAAAAGCAAACAAACTCTGACAGAAGATGAGATGCCAACTCAAGTGCAATGGAGCCTGGCAATTTGACATTGACATTGTCAGAATGTTTCCGGAGTTAAGCTCTGGAGATACCGTTGTTGCAGCAGAGGTCAGAAACCTACCTTGCCCATCAGGATCAGGAAATCCCAGAACTGCCACAAACAGACCAGTTGAAGAATATTTGGAGAATAAATTAGGTCCTTGACTAAGCATATATCCTTAGCCAGGGCTGTGACTCGGAGACTTTCCGGGATCACAGCCCAGGCTAGCTGTTGACACGGCCCAGGGCAATCCCGGGCCAACATTTGGCAGCACCTGCACACATGTGCAGGCAAGGTTTGGGCCAGATTATGGCCACAGCATGATTTTGTCACATCTGTTAACACCTTCAGAGGGATGTAGAATGCCTACGAAAACACCACACTGCTTCCTGAATCTTGCACATGAAACAAAGCAATACTATTATCGTGCACTCATGTAACCAAAACTGCAATTATGTCTACAAAGAAGGCCAACATTTGACAAAGACTCTATGGCCATTTTCACACGGTGCTACTGCATGGGGGGATTGTTGTGTGCTGGTGGTGGGTGGAGGTGGGTGTGCTCCCTTTCCCACGGGCACACACCCATCTCCACCCATGCAGCTGCCTCCATTTTGTCAGATGACTCCGTGGGTTGGTGAAGGTGGAGATGGGTGTGCACCAGGAGCACTTACGCACGCACCCCCACCCACCACCCATGCTATTTGTTCTTACGCAAAACCATCCCCCCCTCACTGCCACAGCGTGTGCACGGACACCCCCACTGCACACCTGCCTGCACACCCGGGGGGGAGGGGGAGGCGTGCAAAAATGGCCTATGATAATCATCACTGTCATTCTGTACGTCATAATTGTCTAAATTATCTGGATTATCCAAAGCTACAGTTAGTGGATTGTAGCAAAGTCCACTAACAGTGCGAACACATTTACAATGTTTTTTTCAATTTATTTATTTATTTATTTATTTTTAAAACTTGCTATCCTGCCCATCCTGCCACAGGCAGCTCTGGGTGGCTTACAGTAAAACAAAATAAAACAACATTATCAAAGCTAAAACAACACATAAAAGGGAGGATAAAAATAATCCCTCATCACCCACCACCCTAATCCACTCCCTCCCAACCCACCCTACCCATCCTCCCCACCAAAGGCCACGCAGAACAGTCAAGTTTTACAACTGTGTCAAAAAGAGGGGCGATCCGGGTCTCCAACAGCAGGGAGTTGCACAGCCGTGGAGCAGCCACTGAGAAAGCCCGTCCCATCATAGCCCCCCAAAAAACTCAGGGGACCTGGAGGAGAGTACCCCCTGATGACTGCAGGAGCCAATCCAGGACCCGAGGGGTGAGGCGATCCCACAGATAGGGGAGCATGCTATGTTCTTCCTGATGCAGTAACACTTTGACCATTGGCATTCCTTCTTACAGCTTGTGGGAATTGCTTGCAGATTGGTAAGTCTTGATTTCAAACCTCCACTGCCTTCATGTATCCATCCACTGTGAAGGACTGATGGCACACTGGACTGTGCTTCCATGGACTTCCACCAGCTAGTCATTTGGTAATGCACCCTCCTGATGTGAAGTTCAAAAGCATCATAAGTTGATGGTATCTGTTCTGGGGACTTTGTCCTAAATAGGTGGACACGAAGTTTATCAGTGGATGAAAGGGTTGAGCCTGGGCAGTATAACTGGATAACAGTGACAGCCAGTGGGTGGGTTAAACCTACCAACAGCGGCTTTGCTGCTGGCAGGTCACCTAGGGGTGGTGCCTGGTCCAGTGGTGGAGCCGGAGCAACGGTAGGCCAGTGGCGTGGCTTAACCCAGCAGCAAGGAGTTCTCAGGGTTAACATTGGATGGACATTATATTCGTTAATGCTGGGAACTACTTGCTGCTGCATGAAGCACTGCCACTGGGGGATAGAGAGTACTCTTACTGGGGTCCCATCCACTCTCTCCCACCAGGTCCAAATAAACTATAGCAGGCTAAAAAAATAGATCACGTTCCCATTGCCTACCTTTATCCTGAACCCTCGAATTCTTGATTTTCATGGCATCCTTGGCCTCCTGTAGTCTTCTGAAGGTGTAGGCTTTGGGACAAGCCTTCCTTCTGGCTTGGATAACTGGAAGGACTGAGTTATCTCCCTGTCCTGTGACAAGCTGAATCAGAAGAGAATGAAAGGGAAGAGAAGGGCAGGACAGAGCAAAAGTAGGAGGGAAAGGGTTTGGTTTCGTAGGGATGTGCGAACGCGGTTCGGCTGTTTGGTGTTCACCCCGAACTCAGCCTGTTTGGACAGCTGAACCGAACGCCCAAAGCCCCGAACAGTTCGGCCGCGTTCGGATGAGTTTGGACGCATTCAGGCAGGAAAAACAGGACTGGAAGGCCTGGGGGGGTGCAGCTGAGGAGCAGACTTCTGGGCACCAGGGGTGGAGAGGCTTGGACTAGCAGACATCCTGCCCAATCACCATCCCTCTTTTCCTCAGACCACTGGCTTTGCAGTCTGCGATTGGCCACGGGCTAGGCTGCATGGAGCCAATGGGGCTTATGGTAAGGCGGGCGCAGCAAGTAACAAAAGTCATTGCCCTCCCCTCTTTCAACTCCTTCTGAACTAGTCACTGATCCTGTCAGCAGGCGTTTTCAGAAGTCTCCCTCTCCCAGCAGTTTGTGTTCCTAATCCATTGCCATCCTCCTCCTCTTTCACCCATATCCACACATTTACCTCCATAGTCTCATTTATTTAGATTAGATTAGATAGATTTAGGTGTTATTTTTATTTTTTACCCCTCCCTGTGTTCTTTCTCCCTCCCTTCCATTGAATTCTTTCCCTCCTCCCTGTATATATTCCATCCCTGATTCCCTTCCCCTGTTTTTGGATTTATTTAGAGTAGCATTAGATTGATTTAGCTTTCATTTCAGTTTTGTACCCCTCCCTGTGTTGTTTGTTGTGAGTTGTATGTGTCGTCCCACCCCCCACCATCCCTGTGTATATCTGTCTATCTATCTATCTATCTATCTATCTATATAGATAGATCGATAGATAGATGTAGGAGTTAGCTTAGTTATAGAGATAGATAGAGATAGTGTGTAGTGAATCAAGTTTAATATTTTATAGTGTGTTTGTAGGACTAGGCCTTTGTAGATATTAGATAATATTCCATTTAGTTCCATAGGTTTTAGAATAGTTAATAGCAGTTTGAGTTAGTGTAGTAGATATATATAATATTCAAATTCTGAATAAATAAATATAAAAAAATATAAAATCTTCCTCTGCATAATTTGGAAAGGGAAAATGGAAAAGGGAAGCAGGAGAGGTCGGTCTGCTGCCCGTAAGGCAGGCAATGGGGCATGTGGCAGAGGTGGCAGGGGCCATGCCAGCAGAGTGGCAGGCATTAGCAGCAGCCCGAGCCCATCACCGTGCCCCAAACTGCAAAGGCCTGATTTTGGCAGTCGGGCTTCAGAGGCTCCCAGAAGTGGCACTAGCTGGGGTGTGATTCGGCGGCACGTCCTGCCAGTGTCCTCCACTGCCATGCAGGGCACCAGAAGGCCTGCAGTGCAGGAGACTGTGGCTGTCTCTGCTGCGGCTGCAGGATCAGGTGCTTTGGGGTCAGATGTTCCTCAGGGGCAGGGGCGCCACTGGGTATGTGCAAGCAGTAGCCACGCTGGCGAACCACTCCCAGCCCAGACTCAAATGCCACAATAAATGCTTCTAAATCGCACCCTGACACCTCACATGGGTACGTTCCTTCCTGAACGTATCCTGTTCAAACTCCTGGTTTTCACGTTCAAATCGCTCCATGACCAAGCTCCCCCTTACCTCTCGGACCTAATCGCCCTACGCGCTCCTGCGCGCGCCCTCCGCTCTTCTGCTGTCCCCTCCCTCGCTCTCCCTCGCTTCTCCTGCTCGCCCAACCGCCTTCGTCCCTTCTCCCTCGCTGCCCCGCATGCCTGGAACTCCCTCCCTGCCGACGTCCGCCTCGCCTCCTCCCTCCGCTCCTTCAAATCCCTCCTCAAGACCCACCTTTTCCATGCTGCCTTTCCCAATGCCCTCTAGTCTTTCCCCTTGCTCTTACTGTCAGCCCTCCTCTGCTGACTGCTGCTACCGACCACCTTGTAACCAAGCCAAGTACACGCACCTGAGACTTCGCATCCGCCTGAATGTTTGTTTGTCTTCTCCCATGTCTCTCCCGCTGTCCCCTCTCCTTGTCTCCCCCTCCTTGTCTTTTAGATTGTAAGCCACAGGTAGGGACCGCAGCTGATTATATGTTCTGTACAGCGCCAGGTTGTTATTGGCGCTTTATAAATGTTTAATAATAATAATAATAATAAAGAATCCAAAGCAGAACACCCCTGGCCCCCAAAAAACCAGGAAAAGTGACCTGCAGTGGCGGGATAGCCCAAATAAACAGCGAGGACAGGAGGACTGCGGGGTAGGGGAGATGGAGAAAGAGCGGGCAAATATGGTGGTGGCAATGCAAACGAGGCCGGGGGAGCAGCCTGAAATTGCTGAACAACTGGCCTGCCTGGCCAACACTATCTCCAGTCAGCATGAAGTCTCCAAAAAACAGTGGAAAATACTGAATGATGGGATCCAGAAGGTAACCAGTGTGGTGGACACTTTAAATAAGAAATTTGGCCTTGACTTTGCCGCTTATGAAGGTTAGTGCTAACAAGGATCCACAGATAAATGTTTCTAACCAAAGGTCCTTGAGACTAAAGAAACTTACCTCTGTTGCACTTATAAGTGAGGTCCAGGTGATTTGTGATTCAGGGGAGATGGTGCAATTGATGTCAGATATGCAACAGGCAAATGATCTTCAGATGTCGCTTGACCTATATGAAGAAATCCTAAGTATCTTCCAGAGGGGGCTGCTGTATGAGACTGAGAGGGGCAGCTTGCATTCAGGGAACATATGGTATGACCATGAATGCAGGAGGTCTAAAGCCTTACTCTCTGCAGTAAGGAGGGAGTGGGTCAAGGACCCGTCCCCCTCAGTATGGGAGTACTTTAGAGAGTTAAGAATAGCTTATCAGCAATTGTTAAAAAGGAAAAGAGCAGGCTATTATCAAAAAAGATGGGCAAAGATGTGTGTAGACATTCACACAGGAAATACTGGTGACTTCTGGATTACACTCAACCAGATTATTAATCCAAAGGGGAAGGGCAGGGGACAGCTGATTGCCCCCAGGGCTTGGGAAGGCTAATTTCAAGACCTATACGCAGATAGGGCTATTTTAACTGCTGATCTTGGAATAGGTGCCTCCCAAGCGTTCCCTCTATGGCAGGCAGGTGATTTTGATGAAACCAAGGTAATTGACTGTATTATGGCTTTGAAGCGGGGTAAGGCAGTGGGTCCAGACTGTATTTCAGCAGAAGTGTTGCAGGCATCACCTAGGTGGTGGTCCCAATTGCTGCCCTCCCTGTTTCTCAAAGTAAGCAGCGTGTCAAATGCCTAGTTCTTGGACCCAGAGTATTATTGTTCTCGTTTTTAAGAAACGCAAAGTCAGTGACCTAGCTGCTTATCGTCCAATAAGTCTTTTATCAATTATTGGGAAGGTGTATGCTAGGTTAATACATACCCCCCTGGTAAAGTGGGCAGAGTCGGGAGCCATTATTCCACGCGAGCAGTTTGGTTTCTGGAAAGGCAAGGCTACCATAGACTGTTGCTTCATTCTTCAACTTCTTATATTTAAATATACTAAGGTTAGAAGAGGTAAACTCTATTTAGCCTTTATGGAGCTAACTAAGGTTTTTGATACTGTGCCGAGGTCTAGGCTATGGGCCAAATTGAAGGCTCAGGGAATGGAAGAGAAACTATTGGTGGCCATAATTCAGCTGTATTCCAACAATGAAGTTCAGTTGATGTCAAGTTCAGGCCTGAGTAATACTATTCCAATTGGGAGGGGAGTGCGACAAGGTTGTGTCCTGGCACTTCTCCTCTTCAACTTATACCTCTCAGACTTGGTTAGACATATCAGAGCAGCTGATACTCACCCACCAAAAGTGGGAAATGTGCAGATTTGTTTAATACAGTTTGCAGATGATTTGGTCTTAATATCCCAAACGGAGGGTGGCCTGCAATGGGCTATAAACAAGTTCCAGCAATATTGCGGATTAAATAGGTTAGAGATTAATACGCAAAAATCTAAACTAATGATATTGGGCAAAAGGAAGTACCTGTGCAAATGGAAAACTGAAGCTGGGGAGCTGGAGATAGTTAATTCATTTAAATACCTAGGAGTCACGTTTAGCAGTAGGGGAACATGGAACTCCCACATACAGGCTAGAGCGCTGAAGGCCCAGTGTGCAGCTCAGGCACTAAATAGGGACATAAATATCTCTACAGGGGTTTCTATCTCAGAATTTATATGAGTTTATAATTCCAAAGGCCCCCCTTCAGCTGTGTTTGGTCTTGAAGTGATACCTAACCCGAATTTGACTGTCCTAGAAAGGGTCCAAAACCTATTCCTCCAATGCCTGTTAAAAGTAGGACCGGGCACTCCAGGGGCAGTATTGAGAGCGGAGTTGGGGGTCAACTCTATCGCAACACATGCTAGGGGCAATTATGTCAGGTATTGGCTCAGGCTACTGACTTGTTGCGAGATGGATCTCTCCCTTCTATGTCTAAGGGAGGAATTAACAAATACAGGCTCAAGAGAATACCCATGGCTGAGGTATCTGGAGAGGATTCTCAGCTCATGTGGATTCTCCTTTATCTATTTTATAGGTAAGAGTGTGCCGGTTATTAGATCTGAAATCTGCACAAGGATAAGGGACATGGCGCAACAGGAGAATCTCGGTGCAGTGGCAAAATGGAGGGCAGCCCCCAAGTTGGGGTTTAATAAAAGGGTATTTGGGCTGGAACCCTATTTGGATATTATAGCAAATGCCAAACTGCGCAGAGGGTACACACTGTTACGTTTACAGCTTACTCAACTCACTGTGACGGAAGGCAGGTATAATAAGGTACCATATCTGTCAAGGTGTTGCCCTTGCAGCATGCAGGAGATAGAAACAACGGAGCAGTTTATGTTGCGATGTTCCTATTATGTCAAATTGAGGTCAGTATGGTTGGTTCCCTTACTGAAGAAGCAAACGGATTTAACTACAGAAGGCTGTTATTTGTTTTTGCTTGGTTTACATGGTAGGGAGGAACTGATGGCTATTGCCATCTACGTAGCCCTGGCTGAGAAAAGGAGGCTGTTAATACAAGCACAATTAAGGGTTATTGGAAAATTGTCTTGAAGGGGATAGGATTGGTGGCAGAGTATGCCCCATTTAAGACAAATCTTGGATGTAAGTACTATCAGTTAATATCATCTAATAGAAATAGGCCCGGGCGATTGTTACCTGTTGTCACCTCTCCATATAAAGATTGTGGCTATGGATGTGGGGAACTAACCGGGTACCCCCGGTGAAGTGTAAGGGGACTGTGGTGGAATCGATAAGTTCCAATGTAGATGTGTTAATGCTACGTATGTATGGGAGTGTTTTATAGTATGTTGTTATATATTTACTATGTTGAATTGTATTGGCGTTACGGCAATAGCGAGAGCTACGCTGCAATAAAATTTCATTTCATTTCATTTCAGTAAGAAATTTGATGGGGTAGCAGAAAGTGTCACCAATCTAGAGAACAGGATGGAGGAGAGGGATGGCCAGAATCAGCAATGGGAAGGCAGGATCGTGGCAATTGAGAAGGCTCTGGGGGAGGGGGTTCAACGCAAGATCGAGGATCTGGAGAACAGAGGAAGGAGGAACAATTTAAGGATCCAGGGGATCCCTGAAGCTACAGAGGCCCAGGGGGTAAGGAACCTTGTGAATAAAATCCCTAAGGCCCTCTTTCCGCAGAGCACACACCTGCATGGTGTTGAAGTGGACAGGGCACACAGAACCCTGCGGCCCCAGGCTAAGGAGGGGGACCCACCCAGAGCATTGATTTTTTGATGTTTAAGGTAACAAGACAAGGAACAGATACTGTGGTAGGCAAGAAAAGTCAAAGACTTGAAATTTGAAGGGCGCAGAGTAACTATACAACCAGACCTGACCCCAGCCACAGTTGCTAGAAGAAAGAAATGGTACCAGATACAAAAGATGTTTGCAGCACAAGACATCAAAACACAAATCAGATACCCAGTGACATTCTCCTTCCTGCATAAGGAACGTAGGAGGAACTTCTTCGACATCAAGGCACTGGAAAAGTACATGACTGAAAAGACGCCAGAGTTTGGGAATGACAGTGTGGAAGAACCAGTAGACCAGTCATGACAGAGGTGTGAAAGACAATATGCAGAACTGACAAAGGACCATTCCAAGATATTACCTTGGCATTACAGGAAAGTGAACTATATATAATAAGAAATGGATGCAAGATGCATTGGGAGGGAGCCTGTCGGGGAAGACAGCGGAATATAGTGACTCCATGGTTTGTCCCTCAAAGGTTTTTCTCAACCTTCTAGTTGGGAGAGAGGGAGGGAGGGCGAAGGGGAGATTAAAGGGAGGGAGGGAGGCAGGAGGGGAGGACAGGGGGGACACAAAGGGGTCAGAGGCTCACAACAGCAGGTAGCTGCAGATTAGCAGGGAGAGTGCCTGGTCAGATGAAGGATAGAGGATATGGCTGAATTTAACATTTGTACACTAAACGTTAAGGACTTGAACTGTCCAACTAAGAGGAAAAAAACATGGCAATATTTAAAGCATTTAAAAACCCAGGTGGCAGCATAGCAGGAGACTCACCTCCTACAGAAGGACAATGTCAGGGTTAGGGATAAATACTTTGAGCACATTATGTTCGCTAACGCAAAGAAAAAAAAAGCTGGGGTGCTGCTAGCTTTTGCCCACCCACTTAATTTAATTAAGCAAAAAATAATTAAAGACCCGTAAAGAAGATATCTGATGGTCCAGGGGCTCTTGAGGGGTGAAGAATACACTTTTTTGAACTTCTATGCCCCCAACACTGGTCAGGCGGAATTCCTGCAGAGAATGATAGAGTTACACCATTTTTAGATGAGGCACTGCAGAAGCGCCTCCCAAGCCGTGCGTTAAGACAGAAGCTGGTCGCCCTGCCAGCAGTGATATTCTCCCCGTTGCCAGCAACAACGGCGGCTGGAGACGCGATGCTTGGCAGAGGCGCGTTCTAGAGACCTCAATTTTCAGGTCTCTAGAACATGCCTTTGCAAAGCGCCACGTCTCCAGCCGCCGCTGTTGCCAGCAATTGGGAGAACTTCACTTCCGTCAGCGCAGCCTTCTTCTGTCTTAACGCGCAGCTCGGGAGGCGCTTCTGCAGCGCCTCGTCTAAAAATGGTCCTTGTAAGACTGGAAAGTAGGGGGGTCCTTCTAATGACAGGAGATTTCAATAGCCCACTAACCAACTTAGATAGGTCCGGGGGTTGGGGGATATAAAAAAAGGGCAGAGAAAAATGGCACGTGATATCACTAAAGCATAACTGGTTGATATTTGGAGACTAAAACACTCAAGAGATAGGGAATATACCTTCTTCTCTAATAGACATATATCTTACATGAGAATTAACTATATGTTCATGCATGATAAGGAGTGTGAACGATGCTGCAGCTCGGAGATTACCTCAGCTACATTTACAGACCACAGTGCAGTAACATCCCTAATCAGAACAGGCCAACAAAAGACACACAAAACACACAGATGGTTATTAAATAAGGCATCTTTATTTAACCTTATAAATAAGGGAAAAATTAAACAACAGATGGTGGAGTATTTCCAGCTGAACGATAATGGAGCGGTATCCCAGGCAACATTGTGGGAGGCTGCTAAGGCTTACATACGGGGGACAATATATAAAACTGGACACCTGGAATAGAAAAAAGAGGAAAAACGAATTAAATGAACTGTATCTTAGACTTAAGCACTTAGATGCAAGATAACCCAGATATTACACTCAGACGGTCAGAGGTATGTAGCAGGACAGGAGATGCAGGAGCAGTTTCTGCAATTTTATAAAAATCTGTATACTTCTAATACACCCAACAGAGAAGAAATAAATTCCTATCTAGATAACTTAAAAATACCCAAAATAACAGAAGCAGAAAGGAAAATGCTTAATGAGCCCATTACCGCAAAAGAGGTAAAGGGAATCATCAAAGAGCTGCCCAAAAATAAAACACTGGGCCCAGATGGATTCATCCCAGAGTTCTACCAGGTATATGGAGATCTTATAGCCCCTCTATTAAGTAAAGTATTTCACTTAATCAAAGAAAATAAGGAAATGCCAGACACATTCTACATGGCTACGATTACATTATGTCCGAAGACAGGGACGGCAGAAAAGGAATGTGGAGACTTCAACCCATATCCTTGCTGAACACTCATGCAAAGATTTTTACCAAAATACTGGCTAATAGACAATCCATAATCAGAAGCATTATAGGACCGGATCAGACTGGATTTATTGGGAGCAGGATGGGGATAGATAATGTTAGAAGGGCAATCAATTTGATTTATAAAGCTAATACGTATAAAAGACCAACAGCCATGATCTCTCTGGATGCCAACAAGGTCTTTGACAGATTAGAAAAGGACTTCCTCATAGCAACTCTGTCAAAGATGGGATTCTTGGGGGCCTATTTAGAATGGGTGAAAAACATATATAAAATACCCACATCACAAGTAGTGGTCAATGGAGACCTGATGCCAGCCTTCCAAATAATGAGGGGAACAAGACAGGGATGCCCGCTATCCTCACTTCTTTTTGATATAGGGATAGAACCGCTCATAGTGGCCATAAACCATAATGATAAACAACAGGGGTAGTGAACAAGGACACAGAGCACAAGACAATGGTCTATGCGGATGATATGTTCCTGTCAATCACTAATATACAAACTTCAATACCAGAGCTCATGGTAGTACTAATGAAATTTGAATCCTTATCAGGGTATATGGTTAATACACAAAAAACACAAGTGATTATCCTTAATCAGGAGCAAAACAAGGGAGAGGGGCTAGAAGCCTTATCCCAATTTCAAATACAGAAAGATCAAATAAAATATCTAGGGATCCAGCGCACTAAAAGCACCAGAGACCTATATAAAAAAAATTACATACCGCTCATTCGGGAGTTCCAGGATAAGCAACACTGCTGGCATAGGTTGGGGTGTTCCTGGTTGGGGAAAATCAACATAATTAAGATGCAACTACTACCAAAAATCTTATATACTATACAAGCAATCCCAATCCAAATCTCAAAAGATTTTTTTCAAAAAATGGACAAGATAATGAGATTTATAATCTGGGGGAAGAAAAGACCACGAGTCCGTAGGTCCATTTTAGATTGGAAATTGGAGGCTGCAACCTACCAGATCTGAGATTATATGGTATGGCCTCAGCGCTCCGGACGATAAAAGTCTGGTACAATGAGGATAAAGAGCCTAAGTGGAGAAATTTGGAGTTAAGCATCTTAGGTATTCCCCAGGTGAAAGATATATTTGAGGGCATGGCGAGGGTCTCATTAAGGGGGCGGGAAGAGAAGGATCATCCTTTTGCTGGGGCTGCAATGGGGCACGGCTCAGCTGTCAGAAAAAGTCTGAGATTATACAAGGCAAAACCCCTTACACCCCCATTAGAGAAGGCAGGGACCAGCTGGAACAGGAAAGAAAAAGAGACATTGAAGAGATGGGGGGGGGGGAATATATAGAGCCTTGCATATTTTTATACAGGACTCATTTAAAACGAGGGACACATTGGAAACTGAGCTTAAAGAGAAAATAGACTTCTGGATGTATTGTAAATTGCACAGTGCCATGAACAACTCAAGAGACAAACCCTGTTTCATTGGAAATCCTACAGGGCTGGAAAAACTTCTATTTAACCAGATAGGACAAAGGGGTATTTTCTCTACCCTATACAGGTTAAGAAAAGCCCTGCATCACCTCCCAGATGCAGGTTATATATCTAAATGGATGGACAAATTAATGATAGATATCAGAGGATGACATGAAAAAAATATGGGAACATATGACTGTGTTCCAGGTCTCTATTAGTAAAGGAACCACAAATAAAACTGATCCAGAGGTGGTATACTATGCCAGATGGAATAAATAGAGTCAAAAGTACTTATTCCCTGACATGCTGGAGGGGATGTGGAGAGAGGGGGCCTTACCTGCATTGTTGGTGGGGATGTCCAAAGATTGAAGTGTTCTGGAAAAAAATATGGAAATGTATTAATTACTTGTTAGAAATTCCTCTGTCATTCAGACCAGAGATAGCTTTGCTGGGATTATACCCAGCTAAGACTCTTACCAGACAGCAGAAGAGAATGTGCAGAAATCTGATTCTGGCAGGAATCCACACGATTGCCTCAACATGGACACATGCCAAGGGACTAACTAGACTTACCTGGCTGCAAAGATTATGGTATGTTGTCTCCATGGAGTGGATCACCGCGTGCCTGGAAGATGATCTGAGCAGTTTTTACGATAAATGGGCGCCATGTTGGACAGTGTTGATAGAAAAATTTAAAATGTATAAGTACACTCACTCGACCTGCTTAAAAGATATATATATTCGTTTAAGGGGGAGGAGGGGAGGGAGGGGGAATAGGGGAGGGAAGGTAGGGTGGTGGGGAGAGGGTAAAAATGCAAGGTGGGAAGTTGGGGATACCCACAAAGGAAATGATCAACATGTTACAGTTGAACAGACCTTTCAGAAAGTTCCACTCTGCTATATGTCAGGAACAGAGCGGTAAAGGAAATTCTACCTATGTAAAGGTAAATAGTTGCATGTAAAATGTACATTTGTGTTTTCTTCTTCTTCTGAAAATAAATAAACAAATTATAAAAAAATATGTTCCTAAAGGGCCACCAATGTCCCCCATTGTTGAGGTGATCCCCAGCAGTACAGGGCTGGTGGATCCCACTCCGGCTGCTACAGGCAGGGCCCGATCCCCAGGCAATGGCAGCAGGGAGAGCAGGAGCAGCAGCAGCAGCAGCAGCAGCAGCAGCTAGGGGCGGAACTTGGCTGAAAATATCGGATACCGATTGTACTGGATATCGGATATCAGAATACCAGATTAAAACCGGTATACCTGTACCAGATTTTTTCCCATTGAAATCAATGGGCAAGTTTTCCCATTGAAATCTATGGGAGAAAAAAGTAAAACCAAAATTACCTGTAATATAGAGACAAAATGTACAGATTCAATGACAGATTCACTTGTTGTTTTCTTAACTGCTAACCACCAGACCACACTTTGCCCAGTAGCCCCCATGGCTCACGGAAGCCCCCAATGGTCACTACTATTTTTTTTCTTTAAGAAATAGGGTTTTTTCCACAGCACTCAGAAGTCAGATCATCACTATCACAGCAACTGCCAGTGGAGGATAGGGCTGATGCGGCAGCAGCTTTTACCGCGCCGCGATTCCGTTCCGCCATTTCGGAACTGCCCGCGCCACACCGTGACTTTTCTGCGGATATTCCGCTAATTCTGCCGGAATTCTGCAAATCGCGGAATTGTGGGAAAATTTCAGAAATCGCCGAAAACCGCTATTCCGCTATTTTTTGGCGCTNATTCCACTAAGTTGCGGAATTAAATAAGCGGAACCGTGGAACCGCGGAATGAAACCGCGGAATGAAAGCCTCTGCCATGCCGTTCCACTAATTGCGGAAACACTGTTTCCGCCGGAAATAGCTACCGCTGCGATATTCCGCTACAGCCCTAGTGGAGGACACTCGCACAGTGGCATGTGATGTCAGTCAGACAACCATGCAATTTAGTTTGCTACTAGAATGCAATCAGAGGATGTCAGCTAAGGGGCACCCGGAGATCCCTAATAAAATAACTTTAAACCCCAAAAAAACCACATTAAACTATCCAACAGTCACATGCTTGAACTCCTCCAGCAGTATCTGGCAGTCCTTCACGATGCCAAGCCTGCTGTAGAAATGCCTTCCAAGCCAAAGCTCCAAAAGTTCACAGAAGGGAAAAAAAATAATCAAATTTACTATTGGCCAGCTGAGCTCAGCCAAGTGCCAACCCCCAATCACATCCCTACCCCCTCTAAAAATCTTAGGGAACCTTCAGGATTGGATGCCTTGAATTCAAAAAAAGGAGTCAATTAGGGATGGGTGAACGCGGTTCAGAAGTTCGGACCGAAATTGACCAGTTCGGTTGACCAAACCGAACTTCCAAACCAAACTCGATTTTCGAACCGAACTGAATTTCTGAACTCAGCTCTGTTCACCCATCCCTAAAAGATAATATTCCATTTAGGTCAATGGAGTTTGAATTTCCGAACTTTGTTTGGAAGTTTGGAGTTCGGACTGAACTTCCGAACTGAACCAGAATTCTGAACTGAACCGAACTGAATTTCCAAACTCGGTTCTGTTCACCCATCCCTAGAACCAATGCAAGGCAGGCAGTTTAAAAAGGCAACAAATGTAACAGTTTGTTACACAGGAAGGGGGCAGGGAGGGACTCAACAAGTGGTAAACAAAACCTGTGCCCAACTACTGTCCAACTGCCAAAAAAGTCCTTTAAAAAAAATGAGATCTGAGACCAATGCAAAAAACAGGTACAGCCTGAAATATTGGATCGCGGTTTTAAATCCGGTACTGCCAAATACCGGCAATATCGGATCTCAGGAGAACTGGTATTCCCACCTCTAGCAGCAGCAGTAGCATCTATAAGAGGCACAGGGAGAGTGGCAGCAGCATGGTGGGCAGCCCATCAGCCTCAGGGTCCCCTTCGTGGGGGACATCACACTGATTGGGGACAATAAGGCAGACACTAGTCCTGCGGAGGAGATGTCTGGTACTGAGGCGATGGCTGTCTCTCCAAGAGCTGTGTTGCCACCATGTTCTGCTCCTCCCAGAAGCGCTGGCAGTGGTGGATCACCCGGAGGGGGCAAATAATCCTCCGTCTGGGCACATTTAAAGTTGGTGTGGGCAGATGCTCCCAGGGAGGTACAGTGCACTTTGTGCCAGAAGGTGGTGAAGCATGGGCAGGTGCTCACTAACCTTGGCACACCTGCCATGTCAAGGCTCTTCAAGGGATGCCACAACGCTGTGCTGCTAAGTGGGCAGGCAGGAGCAGTGGATGCCAGCTGGTTCCTGACTGCAGTGGCCAGTCATCTGCCTCCACCAGCAGGCAAACATCCTTCTAGAGCAGCTACCTCTAGCAGCAGGGGGGAAGAGCAGCAGCAACAGCAGCAGTGTCAGTGCACCATGGAGGAGCTGGGATGGGGGCAGCTGCCAAGTCCATTGGAAGTTGCAGGATGTGGAGGGCAGCGTGGCTTTCAACTGAAAGTCACACGCATGTTGGGGGAAATGATAGCGCTGAATGGGCAGCCCTTCTTTGTGGTCAGGGACATGGGGTTTAGGCACCAGATTGCCTTCCTGGCCCCTCAGTTTAAGCTGCCCTCACGTACCACCCTGAGTTGGCAGGTGGTGCCAGCCCTGTACCAGGCTTTAAAGGAGTGGGTGAGGAAGCAGCTGACAAGGGCTGGGGGTGCCACTATCCACTTCACCACCAACCTGTGCTTGAGCAGGAACATGCAGCATGCCTACCTGGCAGTGATAGCACACTGGTGGCAGGACCCAAAGGCAGCGTTTTGTAGTGGCAGGCGGGGTCCTGAAGCAGGGTATAGGTGGGTCCTGCTACAGGCAGAAGTAATGGATGTCCCCCACACCACTTGGAACATCGAGGCAGCCCTGACCTCCATGATGAGGGAGTGGGTCATGCCAGGCGTGCCCTTCACCAAGGAGTGCATGGTGACGGAAAATGCGGCCAACATATTGAGGGCAGTCCTCAAGGGGGGCTTCACCAGCATCCCTTGCACCACACACCCTTCACCTGGTGGTCAGGGACGCTCTGGGCTTGGGGGAGAAGGGGATTGGGGCAGGCACCCTTAGCTCCCTGAGCGAGCGGGGGAGGAAGCTGGCTGGTTTCTTTAACTGGAGTGTGAAGGGCAGTGACCTCTCTGGGCAAAGCAAGCAGAGCCCTTCCCCTCTTCCCCTCCTTGTTTACTGATGTATATCTGCTGTGTTTCCTATGCGGTTATATGAGGTCTCGGCCAAAGGCCAAAAAAAGCCTCGGAAGGGTGTTGCTACATTTTGTTTGGCCTTTTGAACTCTTTTGTTCAATGATATAAAAGATTGTATATTAATAAGTGTATTATATGTTCACTTTTCAAATTTTGTATGTATGCTGTCCCTTTCAGATCTGTCTACATTTTTATCTTACCTCTAGAAGACAGGAAATTTATAACTGCCCCTGAGGAAGCCAGGTCTACTGGCAAAACATTGGGCTTTTGAAACTTGTGGCTTCTGAATTTTGTTGTTTTTCTTTCTCCATTTTACCATTATTATTGTTGTTTGCACTTATATTAAACCTATGAACATTTGGTTTACATCTAGCAGTTGTTGTATCATCAATGTCAACCTTCCGTTTAGCATTTGCAGCAACCAGAAGATGCTGGAACAGGTGACAATCAGCTTTGATGTTGGCCTCCTTTCTAGCCTTTTTTGTACATAGATGAACATTGTACATTGCTGCAAAGGTTTTGGACTTGTGCTTTGGTAGCTTGTCCATCAAAGACACAGTTGGCCCAAGATGCTTTGTCACTATTTCAGAAAAAGCTTCTTCAGGAATAGGCTGTAAGCAGATTCTGATTGATGTCATCAGGAGCCACATCATTGGATGATATGCAGATGAGATTGTCACCGTCTCAAACAGAGACTTTGAATTTCAGCAGCTGCTCAGTAAGCTTTGCCACATCACGTTCATCTCTCTTCATCCATTTGTCTCCTCCCTCAATATGAGCAGAACTAGTTCTGTCTTTTTCTAGTCCAAACATTTTATGGGTGTCCTCTGCTAGATGAGCACGCTCATTGTACATTAGGTACCAGCAATCTCTTGCAGACTCATTCCTTGTTATACCAATGAGACCACCCGAAACCTTCCCAGTTCTGTTCACATATTCAACTGCCTGGTCTGTGGGAACATGGTTGAAATGGCATGTACTGCGATTCACTGCTAAATTATTTATTTATTTATTACAAAAACTTGTTATCCTGTCTCCTCCTGCCAAAAGGCAGCTTGGGACGGTGTACAATATTCCAAAAATATAATATAAAATACAAAATAACATAAATGTGGTATAAAATCTAATTCATAAAAATATAACAAATACAATACTGAGTAGAAAAAAATTCCCTCACCCCCCAACCCAAAATGCCCACCCACCACCCATCTCCCCCACTAAAAGCCAGCCTGGCAGAACAACCAGGTCTTGCACTGTCATTGAAAAGGAGGGGAAGTCTGGGGCCAGATGGACCACCACTGGGAGTGAGTTCCACAGCCTCAGAGTGGCTACCAAGAATGCCCTCCCCATGGTCCCCACCCAAGAAACTCAGGGGACCTTGAGAAGGGCGCCCCTGGCCTACTGCAGGAGCCAATTTAGCATCTGGGAGTTGAGGCAGTGCCACAGGTAAGTGGGGACCTGAAATAGTGACCCAGAGCATGTAGGGCTTTATAGGTAAGAACCAACACTTTGAATCAGGTCCAGTAGACTATAGGCGGCCAGTGCAGCGAGCGGAGCACCGGTTTATATGTTCATGATGACCTGTCCCCATAAAGGAGACAGGCTACAACATTCTGCACAAGCTGCAGTCTCCAGACCCATCTCCAAATTTCCATCTACAAACTCCTTATAGACTTCTGGAGCAACGGATGTAAGTTGCTGCATCTTGGCGAGGTACACTGCACCCCATCTGACGTAGTTTGTGTGAACATATATCACCAATAAAGGCAACATTCTTGAAAATGTGGCTATGTGCTCAGTTCAAATTAAATCTAACAATATCTGCACCATATCCATGTACTTCAGCCAGTACTTGAATGCTGGATTTTCAATGTCGGATGTAAATACATGTAGAAGTTGTGAGATGAACATTCATTAACAGCCTCTTCAGTTGCAGACTGCACAGCAAGGTCAACAGTGGAACGAAAGCCTTTGCAGATTGAATTATACACCTTAGCTACCATCTGATTTATCTCATCACTATTAGACATTGAGAACATGAACTTATCCCATAAAATTCACTAGAGGGCTTCCATTTTGAGCTTATGACAGCAAACACCATGGTTTCATACTAATCATTCCATACACCATAGTGGTGCAAATCATCAGATCTTTTAAAAGGATGGATAATATTTTCTTCTTGGAATGACAGTGTGCCAAAGCCATGTGCATGTTAGGCATCTTTGGCGAGTGGCAGCCATCTTGTTCTCCTTGCCCCTGCCAGACCCTGCACCCCAAAAGAGGGTGACCATCACCTGGGAAATGTTCCTAGGTGTGTACTGCACTGATTTAGCATGTTGGTTGCTTCTGCTCTTTTGGGGTGAGCCAACTTCTAGAAAATTTGTTTTGCTTCCGTGCTAAAGGGGAAAACAGATTTTCTTTGAAGAAGAGATTAAATTTTTGGCAAAAAGGCTTGATATTTCTATCCAGTTGCTAGAACAAAACATTTTTGTTGCAAAGTTGCATGGGCTTAATGCTCCTGCTAGTTCATCCCCAGTAAGTACAGGATTTTAAAGAACTTGACTATATAATATTTGAGTTTTCTCAGAGGTTGTGTTTAAACAAGTAAGGCTGGGAGGTGGGTTCCATGGCCACTAAGTAGCACAGCTGCAGAACAGCTACTCAGGTGGAATGCATGGGGAGGGATTCTAACAGGTGGCTCCCAGCATGGCTACCATGGCAGCTGTCTTGCACTCCCCCTGCCACGGACCATGGGGGAGAGGGGAAGTGCACCAGGCTGGATTTTGACATTGGCATGTTCCGGCATGAGTATTGTGGAACCTGGCCTCTCCAGCGCTTGTCTCCAGTTCCTGTGACGTACAAAGGCCATGTCCCCCACCCGCAGTGACCATGAGCAGCAGACTGGTCTGCTGGCTTGGGTGGCTTCCCCATTTCATATGGGCAGGGAATGCATGGGTCCCCGTTGCCACACACTTTTTTGGCTTACCCCGCACGGCACACTCCAGATTTCTCGGCAGTGCACCATAAGTGGCCATGAGTGGGTCCTACATGGCTCACGAGAATGTGCATTCCCCTGCACCACTTTCAGATGGATGGTTGGATGAGTATCTCCTGGGTGGTCATGAGTGGTAGCATCTCATTTAAAAACACCCAGTGAAGAGTATGGTTAACAGATGATAAATTTACTTGAGAATATACATGTAGAGTTAAATGAATGACTAGATATTCAGAATCATTCCCTTGATATACTAAGAGAACTTAAAATGTTCTCATGGAATATTGCTGGGTTAAAAACTAAATTAAATGACCCTTCATGAAAGTCCTTTATTAGTGACTTTGATATTATTATATATTTACAATAAACATGGTGCAATGAAAGAATATCTATCCCTGGGTTACATCCTTCTTATTTATTTATTTATTTGTTTGTTTATTTATTTATTTAATTTCTATGCTGCCCATCCCACAGGGAGGCTCACAATCCATAACAAAACAAACAAAAAACAGCAAGAGTTAAAAGCCTTAAAATTCATACAAAACTCTCCCCTCAAACCCCCATCCTCCCCCGCAACCCCACCCACAACCCCAGATAAACCCCACCTATTCCTGCCTGCAAAATACTTTTCCAAATAAAAATGTTTTGCACCACCTTGGGCTCGGGCCAGGCTCTGGCTCAAGTGAACCTCTTGGGAAAGGGAGCAGAGATGAGGGCATACACACAAGGAGAGGGGATAAATTCATGGCACAGATCCATGGTATGGGCCTTCATTTTCTTGAGCGTACCCCTTAAGCACCTCCACCCCCAATCTGTATATGGCCCTCGGAATTTGTACTGATTTTCAAAGTGACCCCCAGGTTGGAAAAGGTTCCCCACCCCTGGTTTAGGGCTTTAAAAGTTGAAACAGCACCTTGAATTGTGCCCGCAAAGCTATAGGCAGCCAGTGCAGACTTCAGAGCACTGGTATAATGTGCTCCCGGTGACTCGCCCCCAAAAGGAGCCAATCAGCCACATTCTGTACCAGTTGCAGCTTCCAGACAGTCTTCAATGGCAGCCCTATGTAGAGTGCATTGCCGTAATCTAGCCTCAAGGTGATAAAAGCAAGGATGAAAGTGGCCAGATCTGAATCAGAAAGAAACGGCTGCAGCGTCCTCACCAGATGGAGTTATTGAAAAGTGCTCCTGGCCACCACTGCCACCTGACAATCCAGGCACAGCGCGGGATCCAACAATATTCGGAGGCTGTGAACCTAAGTGACCAGAGGGGGCTGGACCCCATCAATGACAGGTGCCCCAATCCCCTCCAAGTCACAACACTGGCCAACTATCATCACTTCAGTATTGTCAGGATTCAGCTTCAATCAGCTCATCCTCATCCAGTCCCCAACAGCAGCCAGGCATCGCGTAAGCATTGAGACTGCGGGACCTGGATCAGATGAAAAAGAGAGGTGGAGCTGAGTGTCATCAGCATATTGATGACACTTCACCTCAAGCCTTTGAATGACCTCACCCAGCAGCCTCAGATACACATTGAACAAGAGGGGGGACAGAATAAAACCCTGTGGACACCACAGGAAAGGTCCCAGGAGACAATGAGCGATCACCCATCACCACCCATTGGAACCTCCAAGACAAGAAAGAGTGGAACAACTCAAGAGCAGTCCTGTGCACTCCTGACAGATCCCGCAGTTGTACCAACAACACCTCATGATCAACCGTATGAAAGGCCACAGAAAGATCTAACAAGATCAAGATGGTAGAATTACCCTTGTCCATCTCCAGGTGCAGATCTTTGACCAAAGTCACAAGCGCTGTTTCCATGCCATGCCCAGGATAAAAACCTGACTGAAATGGGTCCAGGAATCCAACAGCATTGAGATGTGCCTGGAGCTGTTGGGCAACCACCCGTTCAATAACCTTAAAAGATGAATGGAGATGTAATAATAGGGGTTATTATCTTGGGGGGGTGGGAGCTATTTTTCTTGCAGTGAAAGTTTCTCTTGCAGAATCACTTACAGAACTAAATTCTGATTATGTAATGGCAATTTTAATTACATCACTTGGTAAGGCAATTTTGATAATCAATGTTTATTTCCCTCTAACAAGAATTAAATAAGAACATTTAAGACTCTGGGAATCTTTACAGAAAGCTATTACATTAATCAGAAATAAATTTCCTGATATTGAGATCCTATTAGCTGGGGATCTTAATGCCAGAATTAGTGGCACTTAATGTACATGAAGACGAAGATGAACTTAATGAAATCTGGGGTATTCCTCAAGCTATTTTACAGGAAAAGGAACTAAACATGACAGGGCAATTTCTTCTGAAGTTCTTGGTGGAAGGGAACTTTAGCATTTTAAATAGTTGCACTGGAAAGGATATTCCCTTACACCTTTGTTTCTAGCAAATGAGCAAGTGTAGTAGATTATTTCCTAAATGAGTCTCAAAATGTTATAAATATAGGGCACAGTCCTATGCCCTACATGCACCGCCTGCCTGTGCAACGCACACGGGATGCACGTGCAATGCACACACACATGGCAGGAAAGTTGCGTGCAGCAAGCATGGAGCCTGGCTTGACCCTGAAGCCCTATGCCCATGCTCCACGCTGCCTACTCCACAAAGCATACCTGTCAATCCCCTGAGCCATGGGTGTATGGATGCAGGGGTTCGGGGTTGGGCCAGGCTATACGCTTGCTATGCTGGCTCTGCTGCACGTGTTGCATGGGCAGGCAACGCACACAGAGCATAAGATTGTGCCAATAGTGTTTTTTGAGATTTGGTCATGAGCAAAGAGTTATCATTTTCCCATTCTTTTACAAATATTTATTTGTTTTTTTGTTTGTTTCAATACTTCTAACCCGCCCCCTCCTGCCACACAGCAGCTCAGGGTGCCGTACAACAAGTAGAAATACAGAATAATAAAACAATATAAAATAGAAATAATTAAAATTAATTAAAATAACTAAGCACAGGACCAGACTAAAACCCCCCCAACCCCCCAACAAACAAAACACAAAACATCCCCCCACCCACTACACGTCTCCCTCACCAAAAGCCTGACTGAACAGCCAGGTCTTAAAGGATTTACAAAAAGAGGGGAGATCTGGGGAAAGGTGGTTCTCCAGTGGGAGGGAGTCCCACAGCCGGGGAGCGGTCACCAAGAACGCCCTCTTGGAGGTTGCCACCCAAAAGACCTAGGGAATCTCCAAGAAGGCACCCTCAGAAGACTGCAGGAGCCATTCTAGGACACGGAGGTTGAGGCAGTTCCACAGATAAGCAGGGCCCAGACCATATAGGGCCTTAAAGGTCAACACCAACACCTTGAATCAGGCCTGGCAGACTATAGGCATCCAGTGCAGAAAATAGAGCACCCGTGTTATATACTCCTGACAGCCCATCCCTGTCAAGAGACTAGGGATGGGAGAACAGATCGCAGTTTGGGTTTGGTCGTTCGGTTCGGTCCGGTTCGGTTTGGCTCGGGCGTTCAGAAAAAGTATCGCGAGAGCCCGTGATCATGCCGGTAAGCAGAAATTTGAGTGCATGTGGAGCTGTGTGTTGAGAGAATGTGTGGTTTTGCTATTTGTGTTTGGTTTGGCTGTGTTGTTTGACTGGTTGGTGTCTTGGTGAGTGTTGGTGTGTGACTGTTGGAGTGTCTGTGTTTAAAAAAAAAATGGAGAAGGTGACCACCACCATTAAACGCTGGGCCTGGGGGAAGGCCAAGGTGGCAGAGTCATGGTGGAGGAAGAGGTTCCTCCTGCCGCTGGACCTTCAGTGGTGGAGGAGGAGCCAGAGCCGGTGGGCACAGGAGGTGCTTCTGCCACTGCTGCCAGGTTTGTAAACTTTTTTTTTTACTTTGAGGACAAGAAATGTAAGGCTCTATCCGTTAGAGCGAACTCACTGGCGTGTGGGTGGGTGCGTGGGTGGTGGGCATCAGTCAGGCATAAACAGTGGGTAGCAGTGAATGTCTGCCACAGAGAGAGTACTGTAGTGTGGGGGGCTCTTCCAGCAGTCAGGCACGAGCACAAGTAGCACCCCCACCCAAACATGTGCCTGCCAGTCATCCCCACTCTCCAGTTGCCATCTCTACCTAGCACCCCCAAATAAGGACACGATTTGCACGTACCAGCCAGTGTCTTTCCAGTTGCCATCCCTAGTGCCCCAGGGAGGGCAGGATTTGCACGTGCCAGCCAGGGTCTTCCCATTGCTATCCCTCCCTAGCAGCACCCCAAGGAGGGCAGGATTTGCACGTGCCAGCCAAGGTCTTTCTAGTTGCCATCCCTAGTGCCCCAAAGAGGGCAGGTTTTGCATATGCCAGCCAGGGTCACTCCATTTGCCATCACTACCATCCCCTAGCACCCCAAGGAGGGCAGGATTTGCACATGCCAGCAAGGGTCTTTCTAGTTGTCATCCCTAGTACCCCAAGGAAGGCAGGATTTGCACGTACCAGCCAGGGTTACCATCTCTTGTTGCCATCCCTAGCCCCCTAAGGAGGAAGGCCTAGAGGCATCATCATAAATGCATGATATTACTTTGGTGTTGTTTATGTGTTCCTATATCAGAAAGGAATCAGATGTTGGTACTGGTGCCACACCATGCAGGACACCCAGGCGGAGGTCAGACTCACCAGTGCCACCCCCAGACAGTCAGCAGCCAAGGTCCAATGTCTGGAGGTTTTAAGAGAAGGGTGACGGAATTGCCATCTGTAAGGTAAGGTACGGGGGCTGGAACAACAGGGAATGGAATGCCCTATGACCTGTTAGGAACAGAAGTCCCCTGCAGAGAGAGATTGGCCACCCAGTTCACCCACTTGTGGAGATAGAATGCAGGCAGGGCTTGACACAGACCATTGGTCTGATGCAGTATGGCACTTCTTATATTCCTATCTTTTTATGCTCTTTAGACCTGTGGCAAAAAAATCAGGAAGCAGAGAGAGGGGATCACATCGGGACTGATCACCCATATTGAAAAGCTCCATGGCCTGACGGTGAGACAGCAGGAGGACTCTGGCATGGCCATGGAGCCTGAGTCACAGTGTCAGAAGAAGGGGGGGGGGGAAGACAACCCAGAAGCGATGGCATGTAAGCTCTTCCCCCTCCTCCAGCACCGATGTGGAGTCCCCTGGGCCCTGGGAGACTGCTGCAGCCAAGGCCTTACGGGCCGAAGTTGAGATGCCTGGCCACCACATGATGACGGGCGTACGCTGCCTGGAAAACTGCCTGGTGGAACAGTTCCAGACGCTCGAGGTGGAGAAAAAGAAGGTGGAGGCATACGCCCACTATGTCTCCAGTGAGATACAACGCCTGGAACTGTACCACCAGGCGGTCTCCAGGTGGCATCGGGATGTGGAAGGGGCCATGGCGTTTGCCATCTCCCATGGCTACAAGATAGAAGAGGACCGGGTGGCCGCTTCTCAGGCCTGTGCTGCACCCCAACGCCTTCTGCCTTTCCCCAAAGTCCTGGGGGACAGGCCCAGAACTAATAGTTTCGTTATAAGTTTCCTTTAAATGCTTGGTTTTGGTTTCATAATGTTGTTGTTGTTTTGTTGTAGTTGTTGTTGTTGTTGAAATGGTTTTAATAAAAGTTGTTATATTTGTTACGTGCTTTGTTTGACCTGTCCAGACTGTCCTATGTGCTGAAGTTCTGGAAGGCAGGTGGGAGAATCTCATACAACTTGTCGATCCCTACCAGCAGCATCTGGCTGGCTCCATATGTAGCGTAGTTAAGGTATTAACCCAAAGATGTGCCAGGCAGCAGCAGGGTCTCAACTTGCAGACACCCCCACCCCCAGGAGGGGCAGGGCTTGTGTCTGTGTGGGTGTGACACAAAGAGAGACAGGCTCCTTGGCAGTGGGCAGCAGGCGGCGGGAGCTGGTGATCGGAGGAGCTTTTATTTCGAGCAGCTTCAGCGGGCATCCACAGGTGGGTGCGGAGGAGTAGGTTGTTGGGGGGCGGGGGCAGGCTGGCGTGCAGGCACCGGGCTTCTGGATGCAGTGGAATGGAATGCATCCCCCAGTGACTGGAATGATGGGCCCAGAATATCATTGATGGTTCCTGGGATGGGCGGGCATGACTGATTCAGGTACAATGGAATGACAGCTTATGTGAGTTTAATGTTAATTATGTCCCTAGAATTAGCGCATGGTTGGGCACACTTCATTCAATCAAGCGATAGGTGGTAGCAGCAGGTACAGGAACGCACACAGGCAGGCAGGCAGGCACATATAATAGGGTGTGTTATATTGATATATTCCATCTCATTCTGGTAGGTTTGCTGCTGGATGTGAGCAATGGGCATCGATCGGGCGCATGAGCACAGATGGGAGTTCTTTCTGGTTCTTGCAGGAGAGCTTGAACTGGATTCACCTACCTCTCCCTCTCCACCCCCCATCTCTCGCATTCTAGTGGGGAGCCTTTCTCTCTCTCTCTGGCCATATAGTGCATGTGACAAGCAGCATAGGTGGGATTGTGTCTGTATCTCCTTCTAGCAGTGGGAAGACTTTCTCTCTCTCCCTTGCCATGAACAGCAGGTTGCAAAAAGAAAAGGTGGAATGACAGTGCCCTGTGAGTGGAATGACAGTGCACAAGAAACCTGAGGGTGGGACCTGGGTTGGGGCTAGAGTGGCAGCTTCTAGTTATTGGGCACAGCCCTCCCTGCCAGTAACATAGACCCCAGAACCCTGATGGTGGGTCCTGGGTCTGTAGTGGCTGTTTTTTGATGCCATGGCACAGGCACCATATAGGCCTGGGGCCATTGGCACCAGCATCACCAGACATTGGTTGCCAGGGTACAGAACCCTTGGCACAGGCAGCATATAGGCCTGGGGGCCATTGGCACCAGCATCACCAGACATTGGTTGCCAGGGTACAGAACCCTTGGTACAGGCAGCATATAGGCCGGGGGGCCATTGGCACTAGCATCATCAGACATTGGTCACCAGGGCACAGTACCCTTGGCACAGGCAGCATACAGGCCTGGGGGCCATTGGCACCAACATCACCAGACATTGGTTGCCAGGGTACAGAATCCTTGGCACAGACAGCATTTAGGCCTGGGGGCCATTGGCAGCAGCCGCAGACACTGGTTGCCAGGGCAGGTGGTGTGGCATGAGCAGCAGTCAGGCAGACTGAGGCAGAGTTCGAGCTTTGCAATCTGGGCGGGCAGGTAGACAGGCAGCGTGGCATGAGAGGCAGTAGGACAGGGGGGTTTGAGCAGGCTTTGAGCTATGCAACCTGGGTGGGCAGACAGAAACCTTGACATGGGAGGCAGGAAGGAAGACTGAGGCATACTTTGAGCTTGGCGGCAAGCTGGGCAGTGTCACTGGGGGGAGGGAAGAAGGGGGGAAACCCACACACCCAGCGCAGGCACACTGCTCTGTACGTTACGTGAGGGTCCTGGTTGCCCGTCAGGATAGTATGTGGGCCGCTCAGTATGCTTACGCACCAAGAGCATAGGCCCCTATCATCATAGGGCACAGAGCATTTAAGGAGGAAAGTGTCCAAGCAGTAGCTCTTCCACACCACTGGGGAAGGGAAGGATAGCAATGGGGAGAAGAGTGATGGAATACAGGGAGGGGGACCAGGTAAGGGTGACAGCAGGGTCCAAGGGCTCTCACACTGCTGGGGAAAGGAATGATAACCCAGGGCTATGGGAGGGCTTGCACACTGACCCTAAGGTCCTTTCACTAATACCTTGTTGAACCAGGGAGAGGGGAGGGTTCTCACACACATGCTGTCAAAGGGATCTCACACACAAATAACACACGAGAATTAAGGAGGGAGGAGGGGAGCAAGGGAGCAAGTCTCAAAGGTAATCACAATAGGTAATACAGGTAGTCAAACAACTTAGCTTTCAGATGGGGGGCCAGTCTCTCCGCAAGCATCCGCTCTGATTACCGGCACAGAGCTCTCTGACCCTCTGGCTGATAAGAGGCAGGCTCCACCCCCTGCATGCGTACGAAGATGTTCGGAGTGACGCAGGGGTGGGCGTGGCTCTGCTGCATCTTGCTTGGAGTCAGCTGGTTGTATTGCGTCCGCCGCCGGCATCCCCCTTGCCTCTCGATGCGTTTGGAGCGGCACGGGGTGTGTGTGTGGTTCTGCTGCATCCTCTGACCTCACAGCTGTTCGTGTTGTGCTGGGACCGGGCTGCACCGCCCCATCCTGGGCGTTCTGGGTTGTGGGGCCTCTTTCTCTCTGAAGTCGCCACTGCAGGGGTGGATGGTGGCGGCGGCTGACAGGCAGGCAGACAGGCAGCGTGGCATGAGAGGCAGTAGGGCAGGCAGACTGGGACATTGACAGCAGGACACTCAGATAGGCTAGCAAAGACTGTGCAGTGCGAGAGACCGAGAGCCAGTCAGCATCACATAGGTGGGCTGAGATCATGTAGCCATAGGCCGGCTGGCAGGCTTACAGTTTGTTTCCCAGTGCCACCCTGCATCATGAGGTCAGTCAGATAAGACAGCCGAGGCTGTCTAGTATGAGAGAGAGAGAGAGAGAAAGAGAGAGAGAGAGAGGCAGGGTGGGTGCCAGGCATTGGGAGGGAGGGACAGCACAGAAGCAGCACAGAAGCAGTAGCCCTAGTCCAGATTGAGGAGGAGGAGACCCGTCCCAAAACTGCCCCTGACATGGGATGGCGTGTGCCAATGCACCATCGCTCCTTGTGCAGGGGCAGCTCGGGGAATCCAAGCAGTAGAAGGCTGACCTTCAAGAAGAGCAACTGCTCCACCAACTTGGCCCCCAGTCTCAGGCGGTGTGGGGAGAAAATGTCCCCCACCACAGAGAACACCTGCTTGCTGGGGAAACTGGTTGGCGGTCAGGACAGGATACCCTTGGCCACTTTTGACAGGGCCGGTCACTCATTGGCCTTACTGGCTCAGTAGACCAAGCGCTCGCTGCTCGGATCAATGCATGGCTCCTCCTCCAGATAGGTCTCCACTGCTGCTGAGATGCCATCATACTCCCTCTGGTAGCTCTGGGGGGCACCACCTGCCCCACTGCCCTCAGCCATGCTGCTTCCCCTTTTGTGCTGGGCCCCATGCTCCCCAGAGTGGACTGCACACAGGAGGAGCTGTTGGCAATAGGGGTCCTGCTGTTGCTACTGCTGCTACTGCTAGGGCTGGGGGAAGGGATAGACCCAGATGGCTGGAAGGGGTCGCTGCTCCCACTCCCACCATCCCCAGGGGTGTCCTGCTGCATGGTCTGCTCTGCCTGCCGGACCTTTTGGACCAGCACACCCTTCCGGAGGCCGTAGACCACTGTCTCATGTGCCGTGCTGCCCTTGATCCTGGGGTCCAGCTTGGTTGCCAGGACATATTCCTCCAAGCGCAGGGCTCGTCAAAGCACACACTCAGCCCCACCTTCAGCTTCCGCGCCAGGTCAGGCACCTCATCGGACATCTTCCTACCCGGAGGGCCACAATCCTGCCTCCCGAGAATTTCATCCAGGCTCCTCTGGAGACTATGGACCAGCAGGGTCACCTGGCTGAGGGTGGCGGTGGAGCTGCTCATGGTCTCCATCACGGCCAGGAATGGTCTCAGGATGAAGACTGTGTTAGCGAGAATCTCCCATTCCTCCTTGTTGTACCCTGGAGGTGCCTCGATGTCTGTTTCCAGTTCCACCTGATGCAGGGTGGCTTTCTGCTCAAGAAACCACTCGAGCATCAGGAAGGTGGAATTCCACCTTGTGGAGACATCGTGGATGAGCTTGTGCACCGGGGACCCTTACTTGGCCTGCTTCTCCCGGACGAGCTCGCTGCCTTTCACGCTCCGGTTGAAGAACCCCACCAGCTTCCTCCCCCGGTCGACCAGGGAGCTAAGGGTGCCTGGCCCAATCCCCTTATCCCCCAAACCCAGAGCATCCTTGACCACAAGATGGAGGATGTTTGCAGTGCAAGGAATGCTTGTGAAGCCCCCGTCATGGACTGCCTTCAGTATATTGGCCGCATTATCCGTGACCACACACCCCTTGGTGAAGGCTGTGCCTGGCATGACCCACTCTCTCACCATGGTGGCAAGGGCTGCCTAGAGGTTCCTAGCAGTGTGGAAGCTGTCCATTACTTGTGCCTGAATCAGGTCCCATCTATACCCTGCTTCAGGACCCCTCCTGCCACTGCCTAGCGCTGCCTCTGGGCCCTGCCACCAGTGTGCAGTCACTGCCAGGTAGGTGTGCTGGGCATTCCTGGAGGACCACAGGTTGGTGGTGAAGTGGCCCGTGGCCCCCCCAGTCCCTGCCAGCTGCTCCCTCACCCGCTCCTTCAAAGTCCTGTAAACTGTGGCACCACAGTCCGACTCAAGGTGGAGTGGGAAGGCAGCTTAAACTGGGGGGCCAGGAATCCAATCAGTCACTGGAAGCCCTTGTCCTCTACAATAGAGAAAGGCTGCCCATCCAGCGCAATCATCTCAGCCAACAGGCGCTTGGCTTTCTCCTGAAAGAAGCCACGCCAGCCGCCGATGGCCTTGGCAGCTACCCCCACCCCAGCTCCTCCATAGTGGACTGACGCTGCTGGCGAGGCTCCTGCTGCTGTTCTGCCCCCATACTGCTCCTGCTGCTAGAGGCAGCAGCAGTTGATGCGGGACACTTGCCCGCTGAAGGAGCTGGGCGACTGGCCACTGCTGCAGTCAGGAACCCGCTGGCATCCACTTCCCCTGCCTTCCCACTTAGCATCAGAGCACTGTGGCATGACTTCAGCTGCCTCGCCATTGCAGTTGTCCCAAGGTTGGCAAGCACCTACCTATGCTTCACCAATTTATTGCACAAAGTGCACTGCACCTCTCTGGGATCATCTGCCCTCACCAGCTTAAAATGTTCCCAGACTGAGGATTCCCCTCACCCCCTCCTGCCTTCTGGCCCGCCGCACGTGACGCACTGCTGCCAGCGCTGCTGGAAGGGGGAGAACTTGGTGGCACTGGCAACACAGCTCTGGGAGGAGGCTCAGCCATCACCTCAGCTGCAGACATCTCTTCTGCAGCACTAGTGTCAGCCTCTTCCTCACTGTCCCTGATCACGGTGATGTCCCGTGAAGGGGA
>QEPC01015122.1:905121-959481 GCA_003113815.1 Sphenodon punctatus | reverse complement strand
GCTTATTTAATTCCGCAACTTAGTGGAATCGTGGAAACATGACATTTTCGCGATTTCCGCAATTCCGCCAGCGCCAAAAAATAGCGGAATAGCGGTTTTCCGCGATTTCCGCAATTTTTCCACGATTTTTCCGCAATTCCGCGATTTGCAGAATTCCGGCGGAATTAGCGGAATATCCGCAGAAAAGTCACGGTGTGGCGCGGGCAGTTCCGAAATGGCGGAACGGAATCGCGGCGCGGTAAAAGCTGCTGCCGCATCAGCCCTACTTCATAGTGGGAACCTTCAATACTGTTCTTCTCAACATGCCCACATGCAGGTTTGTGCTGAAAAAAAATACACCACTTAGTTATATGGGGTCATTTCAAACCCTTCATTTTTTCTATACCTTCAGACTTTTGACCCTGCCAAACAGTGTGAAATTGCCCTTAACAACCCTTCAAGTGATGTGGGTAAGCAGCAGTTCTTCTTCGAGGATCTCCGTGATTCTCACTCTTGGGATTCACTGCCTGCTTTGCAGGCACTGGAAACTTTATTGTCAGCAGTTTCCAGGCAGAAGAAAGTCTAGAAAAGACTAGAAACATGATGAGGGCTCCACCCCTCCATCCCCCCTCCCATCCCGTGAAAAGCACGGGCTCCAGATAGCGTGAGAACAGGACTGTATAAGTAGGGGGAGGAGCCCTCACCGCCTCAGTTCCTTCAAACTACGTCGCGCTTGGAACACCTTCATACTTCTCAGTACCTGTCAGTAGTAAAAAGAAAAAAGAACAAATAACAAGAAGATTTCTTAACACCTACTTTGTCCGTGCTTTCGCCCCAGCCCATGGGGTTCATCCCCCGGGCTTTCCTGCACCTCAGCAGCTGCCCGATATGCCCAAGCAGCTGGAATTTAAACGATGCAGCTCGTGCCCCGCTACACTCTCGGTCAGTGATCTACACGAGCAGTGTTTAGCTTGTTTGGGAGAGGGCCATAACATTTGCGCTTGCACATTCTGCGCGAGTCTATCCTCCAGATCCAAATGGGCAAGGGCACTCAGACTGCAGGACATTCTAACCCAGCAGGCACTTCAGGGTGGTGAAGACAGGCCAATCAGACTCTCCACCTGAAATACTATAAGCTCCCATCCCAGCTCGCATCCTTGCAAGAGGTCACTAGTACCACAGGCGCAGAACTCCAACCTGCGGTACTGACCGTACCTCCGGTACCGGCTGTACCTAGCAGTGCTACCTCATCTCGGAGTGCATCACGCACTAGGGAGTGCCATGCAAAGAAACAGGGTGAGCAGCAAAAAAAGAAGAAACAATCTAGGAGCGTGGAGGAGGCGGGAACACCTCGCATGCTGGAGGTAGAGACAGTCTTCTCTGAGTCTCAAAGAACTCCGCCTGCTCCACCACCATCAGTACCGACCCTTCTGACCCCGCAGCCTATGATGCCGCCGGAGCTGCCACAGCTGTACCAGTCTGACCATCCCACAGACTCCTGCTCTGTCCTGCGCACTGGGTACCATTGGCACCATCGATCCTGTCTCCAACTCTTCCTCTCACCAAGGAGCAGGGCACCTGGAGGGCCCAGACAGGCACCTCCAGACATCTCCGGCCAGACATCGAGACCCACCTTTGCAGTACCGCAGAGACTAGCGATCAGGATCCCCCTGCTCATGCTGCTCTACATATGAGGACAGCTGGTACCACAGGTACCATTATGCAGAAACCTATGGGTAACGATCCTGCTCGCACAGCAGGTCACCTTATCCTGCCAGATCCGACTTCCACGACCTGGAACGAGCTACCAGCTCCCGTATGGATGTGACAGCATATATTCCCCCTGCTCTCCCATGTGCTCCCCCCATGGTGACAATCTCTCGACCTCCACCTGAGCCAATCCTGGTACAGGAACAGGTACCACATCCGCAGGCACTACAACCTGCTCCCCTACAGGATCTGGACCGCTTTCAACCTGCGGTTCCAATGGTACCACCTGCACCGCCAATCCAGCAACATGATATGGGTCAGTTCAACCATTAGACTCTACTTTCCTCAGCTCCCTCATTGGGGATCCAATAGTAGAGCATACAGGTGTCCCTCAGCCACCTGACCAGGAGATCTCATCAGTAATCTCCGACTCTTCCTCCTTCTCCACCTCTCCCCTTGAGGAAGATGAAACCATCTCCCCTACACCACAAGATACCATCTCGGACCCTAACTTTATCCTCGCAATGGAGGATACTTTCATTGTTTTTTCCCATTTAATTTAATTTATACCCCGCTCTCTCCTGCAAACAGCTCGAGGCAACTTCCAACATACAAAAGATCCACATGGACCATAACAGTAAATCAAAAATATTAATACATCATATAAGTTCAGTACACATAATATAAATCAACAAAATCAAATTGCTAATTAACCCCTTAATTAATACAATTAAACCCATCGGTATACAAAATATAAATCCATCACTATTTAACTCTCAACCCCTCCCTGCTGCCACCAGGGGCCCCAACTATCTTCCCCTCACCTTGTTCTCACCAAGATGAGGGGCACCTTTTACAATATTCCAAAACAAGTATCCCAATACTAACAAATTTTACAATTCCATTATCATCTCCATAAACAGTACAGCATATAACAGATAAATAAATATCCTCCCCCCAAAATTAACAAATAGTCCACTCCTCCAATCATCCATATCCCTCACTCCTCCCCCCTCCTGCTGCCACCAGGAGGTGTGGTAGCCCCCTCCTCACTTCCTACTAACTGCCCCAGGGGACAAAGTCCCACACGGACAAGCTCCCCTTCCCACCATATTGTCATGAAATCAACTTTCCTTGCCCAACGCCGCCGTCGGTCCCAGCCGAAAGGCACAGCCAAAGGGCACGCCCCATTGGCCATGCCCCTTCAGCACGTGCCACCGGCACGACCGCCCTGCACGGCGGTCGGCCACCTGGCATGGCTGTCAGCCTCTCCCAGCTCTTGTGGACGAGACAGAAACTGAAAGTCCAAGACCCCACCCCCTTATCAGGTGTGGCAATGGCAGCGGCAATGGCTCCCTCCCATCACAAGGCACGCCTCCTCGGGGTTGCTGATAGTCCATCTCAGGGGGGATGACCCCCACACCCCCACAGTGTCTTCAAAGGGGGGGCTGGTCACAGTTCCTCCTCCCCTCCTGGGACAGCCCTGAGTTTGCCAGCCCTCTGCAGTATCTGCCCTCCATGTTCTCCTCCAGGGTCCCGCTCCGGTCACTGCCCCCACTCACAGTTTTTGTTCATGACAATGCTGGGGTCAGGCTCAGTAATGGGGTCTGGCTCCGGGATGTTAATGCTGCCCACAGACCGTCGGCCGCTCCCGGCTCTTGTGTGGCTGGGCCGGAAACTGAAAGTCCAAGACCCCACCTCCTTATTGGGCATGTCAATGGCAGCGGCAATGGCTCCCTCCCATCAAAAGGCATGCTTCCTTGGGGTTGCTGATAGTCCGTCTTGGGGGGGATTATCCACACACACCCCACAACATCTCCAAAGGGGGGGCTGGTCACAGTTCCTCCTCCCCTCTCCCTCACTTCCGCTGGCGGCTGCTCTCCCCCTGCTGTCCAGCCATCCCAGCCAGGGGGAATGAGGGAGAGACAGAGGCCCTGCCTCTCCCACATTTCCCCCGGCCAAGACTGACAGGCTCTGTGTGTGTGTGTGTGTGTGTGTGTGTGTGTGTGTGTGTGTGTGTGTGAACCGAGTGCGGGAGAGCTGGGGCCTCTACCTCTCCCTAAGTCCATGGGCCCCCCTCCGCTGCCCGCCAGGGGAGATGACCGGTCAGTCAGCATGGGACCTTTCAGGTCACCAAGGCCTTTCAGGCGATGTTAAAGAGGCTCACCTCAGCCCTTTCTACACTCCCCACCAAGGTGGTGAAAAAGACCCAGTCAGGGCTAGTTTGGGGGATACTGGGCACAGGGGAGCCCGGCCACATCATGTTCCCCATGTTCAAACAGCTGATGGAACTTTCTAAATCGGTGTGGGCCAAACCGTCATCAGTCATCCCTACCAACAAGCGGGCTGATTCTTTATACGTGATCCCTAATGAAGGGGCTAGTATGTTTTACAAACACCCAGCCCCCAACTCACTAGTGATTGCCGCTGCTTCCCTCATATCTAAGTCAGGTGGTCTTCAAACGTCACCGTCAGACAAGGAGGGTAGACGTCTCGATGTCATTGGGAGTAAGATTTTCTCCTCAGAGACCCTTTCCCTCAGGGCTTCCAATTATGCCTCCGCAATGTGTGGAGCACACATTGGGACCAGCACTGGCTATGGTCCCAGCTAGGCAGGGCCATGGATCCCACCCAGATTGCTGCTTTACAGAGGGAGGGCATGCAAATAGCACAATTTCAGCTTACTGCTATGATGCACACTGCGGACTCTAATATCGGGGAAATGGCCTTGGCAATTACATTTAGGATACATGCTTAGCTTTGCTCTACCACATTAGCCCGGGAGAATAAAACCGGTATAGAAGACCTGCCTTTTGATGGAGAGGGCCTGTTTGCATCCTCTACTGATGACACCCTGAAAAGAATTAAAGAGACATGCCAAACAGCCCGGTCTACCGAGGTTATTCGCCCTTTCAGAAAGAGGTCTTATCCCCCCTCCACCCCTTATTCATATCCACCCAAACAGCGGTCTTCATACTCCTATAATACTGGAAGACGCTTCTCCCCCCAGTATCAGCAACCGCAGGATGCCTCCTCTCAACCTAGGAGGAGGTTTACAAAGCAAAGGGGAAAAGGGAGGCATAACTCCTATCCGTCTTCCAGATGAACCCCTAAGCAGTGTTTTTGATATGCTTCAGATCAAGAGAGAAACTGAGCGTCCACCCCTCTTTGATAACCATCTCCACCCCTTTTACAACCTCTGGGCTTCCCTCACCTCCAACCGCTGGATCAGGGAGATAATCGGACAAGGCTATGCTATTCAGTTCCACTCTTTTCCCCCTTTCTCCCCACCCCCGCCCCCCCAAACTCAAATACTTCTGGAGTTACAGAAGCTCCTCTCCAAGGGAGCTATTGAGGTTGTTCCACCCTCAGAACATAGCTCTGGATTCTATTCCAGCTTTTTCTTAGTCCGCAGGCGGGACGAGGGGTTCAGACCAATTTTGGACCTTCAACGTCTGAATAAATATGTCAAAAGATTCAAATTACATATCACTTCCCTCCCATCATCATGCTTAGCCTTCAACAAGGAGATTGGTTAGCCTCTCTTGATCTTAAGGATGCTTACTTTCATATTTCTATTAATCCTGTACACAGACGATACTTGCGTTTCATTGCAGGAGAACATCATTTCCAATATACGGCTCTCCCAGTTGGCCTATCCACTGCACCGAAGGTCTTCACAAAATGTGTTGCAGTCGTTACCGTTCACCTGCAAAAGATGCACATCAGAGTCTTCCCTTACCTCGACGACTGGCTTATAGCAGCCTCCTCAGAACAAAAACTTCAGAGCCACCTTTGTTTGACTCTTGCTCTACTACACGGCCTTGGTTTCATAATCAATCTACCCAAATCTCACCTCATACCATCACAGCACCTGCAATTCATCAGGGCTGTCCTAGACACTCAGCATGCAAGGGCCTTCTTGCCTCTAGACAGATTCCAAACAATCAAACAGATCATACTAGCACTACCCTCGCAAACCTCGAGGACCGTGTGGTTTTTCCTACACCTACAAGGGCTACTTGCCGCCGCCACCGCAGTGACCCCTTATGCACGTCTACATATGTGAACCCTCCATCAGTGGCTCGCATGCTCCTACAACCCTACCATCCACCCTCTCAGCTTCAGGATATCCATCCCTCATGAGGTCTACCTCGATCTGTTATGGTGGACGGACCAGAGCCAAGTACTCAAGGGCGTACCTTTTGCCCTACCGAACGCACAGGTGTCAATCACCACAGATGCCTCTCTAACCGGCTGGGGGGCTCATATGGAAAACATAGAGGTACACGGCCTCTGGTCCCCAGCAGAGAGGGACCTACACATAAACATGCTCGAGCTCAGAGCCATCCATTTGGCCCTCAAGTCACTACTATCTCACATAGTGGGGAAACATGTACTAATTATCACAGACAACACGGCAGCTATGTGGTATGTAAACAAGCAGGGTGCAGCAAGATCCACACACCTCTCACTAGAGGCTCAAGCCATCTGGGCATGTAGTATCCACAACAACATACATCTTCAGGCTATCCATCTCGCAGGCCAGGAGAATTCCCTGGTGGATCAACTCAGCAGACATATGTCAGACCACCACGAGTGGTCCCTCAATGACACTGTCCTCAATGGCATCTTCTACAGATGGGGGACTCCGTCCATCGATCTTTTTGCCACAGAAGAAAATGCGAAACTCCCAAGGTTTTGCAGCAGAGCAGGCAGGGCACCTGGGTCGATCTCGGACGCTTTTGTGATCTCCTGGAATAGGGACTTCCTTTATGCATTTCCCCCTATTCCCCTAATGTACAAGATCCTATGCAAAATACGCTCCGACTGAGCTCATGTAATTCTCACCGCACCTTTCTGGCCCAGGCAACCTTGGTTCCAGATGCTACAGGAGATGACATCAGAGGTCATACATCTCCCTCTTCAACCCAACCTTCTATATCACCAACAGAGCTCTGTTCTACACCATGATTGAAGAACACTCCACCTTTGTGTCTGATTGATACTTCCTTGATAAAGGATGCTCCCCAGGACATCGCAGACATTTTATTGAACTCTCGCTGCCCATCCGCTCGAGCATGTTACACTGCCAAATGGAAACGTTTTTCGGAGTGGTGTTCCTCCCTATCCCTCCCTCGACATGATGCACATCTTTAATACCTATTACACTTACAGGGCTCGGGTCTGTCTGTCTCTTCCCTGAAAGTACATCTGGCTGCCCTTTCATCTCGACTACAGCCAGAAGAGGGAGATTAATTATTCTCCCATCCACTTATGAGGTCTTTCTGGAAGGGCCTCACAAATACCTTTCCGCCTACCACTCACCCAGCCCCTCAATGGAACCTTAACCTCGTCCTCTCCTAGATGGGAGCTTTTAGGTATGTTTATTATAGGCTCCTGTGATCTAGGGGACTTGGCTAGGAAATTTTTCAACCATGTAGACTCGGAGGTGTCTAGAGCTGTAGCTAAATTTTGTTATATTTATATGTTGATTAGGAAATCTCATTTGGGTAGTACAGAGTGATATGGAATGTATTATTTTTTCTGAATAACACTCTGTATGAACATTGTATTGTATTCTATTCTGTTATGAGTTTATGTTTATGTTTATATATATACATATTTATATTGTAATAGCCTCTGGCTGCACAATAAAAATTTGACTTGACTTACAACCTCGTCCTCTCCAAGCTAATGGGACCTCCCTTCGAGCCTATGGCCACCTGTTCTATACAGAACCTATCCATCAAAACAGCCTTTTTGTTAGCAATCACCTCTGCAAGGAGAGTCAGTGAGTTGATGGCCCTTAGGGCCTCCCCTCCCTACATTCATTTCTCTAGAGACAAGGTGGATCTACGCACCAACCCTTCATTCATACCTAAGGTGATCTCACCTTTCCACCTCAATCAGACCATTTCCTTGGCGGTCTTTTTTCCTAGACCACATGCCTCCATGGCGGAACAGACTCTCCACTCACTGGATGTGAAATGAGCCCTATCTTTCTATATTGACAGAACTAAACACGTCAGGGCCTCTGACGCTCTTTTCATTTCATACGGTGGCCAGAGAATTGGGGTCAAGATCACCCCCCAAAGACTTTCCCAAATGGATACTCCTCTGTGTACAAAGATGCTACAACCAGGCAGGGAAGACTCCCCCTGCACAACTGCAAGCCCATTCCACTAGGGCTGTAGCCTCTTTGCTCGCTAACGTCTGTGGGGTACCGATTCTGGACATTTGCAAGGCTGCTACTTGGTCCTCGGTCCACACATTTACAAAGCATTACTCTCCGGATCTAGCGGCTAGATTGGATACCTGGGTGGGTAGAGCAGTTCTACAGTCGTTTGCTTAACCTCCTTGACGTAGGTGCCAAGAACTGCTACTCACTCTCCCAAGAGTAAGAATTGTGGAGATCCTCGAAGAAGAAATAGAGGTTACTTACCAGTAATTGTTCTTCAAGAGAGCTCCGCATATTCTCACAACCCACCCGCCTTCCCCTCAGTCTTGGAGGTACTGTTTATCTAGGTCTTCCGGGACGGGATTGGAAGGAACTGAGGTGGTGAGGGCTCCTCCCCCTACTTATACAGTCCTGTTCTTATGCTATCTGGAGCCCACACTTTTCACGGGATGGGAGGGGGGCTGGAGAGGCGGAGCCCTCATCATGCTTCTGGGCTTTCTAGGCCTTCTTCTACCTGGAGACTGCTGACAATAAGGTTTCCGGTGCCTGCGAACCAGGAAGTGAATCCCAAGAGTGAGACTACGTGGAGCTCTCTCAAAGAACAGTGTTACTAGTAAGTAACCTCTATTTATCACTTTGCAGTTTCTGTACATCTTATGTTTCAGAACGGGGGACGGGGGGGGAATTCAACTCCCAGTACCATCATTGTGGGATGTTACTGTTAAAATCTGGGTGCTATTGACCTGAAAAAAACTTTTGTGTTAGTACTGTTTCTGTACCGCACACAAATTTAATAAAATTTGAAATTTTGATGTTAAACTGGAGCCATTTTCAAATCAATCACATTTATTTTTTCCAATTGTGACTTAATTGGAAAGTACTATTATACCCCCAAATCAGATTAATACAGTGCATTTTTCAATCATCTGAGGGTTTAAAATGTTCTGTATATAAATCCCTAAATGCTCGAGCCTTACAAGCAGATCTTGTATCTCTGTCCATCAGTAGAATGAAAGCTGGCAATAAAATCTCTTGGTTATTTATAACTCCCACTCCTGTCTCATTAAAGGGATTTCTAGCCTCAATCCTTCAGCAATTAGAAGAGCCACACAAACAGGAGTAGGGGTAATTAGTTCATTATAACTGTTGTCCAGGCTTTCCACTGGAAAATTATGAGATGAACTATAGCCACAAATGTTTTTTCTCACATAGCCTCTTCCTCTGTGAGGTTCTGAGTAACACTTTGCAAGATGCCAGTCTCCTTAAGCTCTTTCATGGTATAACATTAAATAGTGATCTAATACGCACCCATGGTGGAAGCTGAGGAGGGGTAGATCTGGCCTTAACATTTTTGAGAAGGTCAACGGTTTTTGCTTAATCACTTTTTAATGAAAGCCTATGCACATTTATGCACAGATACAGCCTGTAATTCTGAGAGGACTCCTTGACACTCCAGACAAAAACTATAATGCTGAGAGGATTCCTTGACACTCCAGACAGAAATTAATTCATATTATTAGAGCGCAGGAACACTCTAATAGTTAAGGTGTGTTACACTCTCCATTCTAAACCCCCAACATTCTATGTGCTATAAAATTGGCATGATTAAAGTTAAGATAATGGAATTTGTGGTGAAGAATCACTGGAGTAAGCAGTTCATTCCGTCCAACTTTCAGCCAAACTGGTTGGATAACAGCTGAGATATCAAAGTCTGGAAACTGCACTTTGAAAGTCTGTTTTTTCAAAAGCTAGACCATTTTGATTTTGGCAAGATAAATGGATTTTGTGTTGGTTGGGAGGAGGTGCAAGTCTTTTAGAAAATTCATGGAGGCTGATGTGCCTTTAATTTACCTTTTGTAAATCTGGTTAGTAGTTTTTACATGTTGAAAATTCAGTGTTAGCCTATGGGGACCATCCTGAGTGTGGAGTGCTTGTGAACATTCTATGTGTAATGCAGAGATTGTTTAAAAGCAAACAGTCTTGAATACTGGGGACTACAACTCCCAGCAGGCATTGCTTGCTAGAGCCTATCAGTGCTAGGGGAAAAGAGGGAACTGCACCTTCCAGGGAGCAGTGTGAGTGACTTATCAGACATGTTTAGACTTGATCTGGTAAGGAGAGGAGTAGAGCAAGGCCTGTGGAAGAGAGAGAGCTGAAGGTTATTATTATTTATTATTATTATTAAACATTTATAAAGCGCCAGTAACAACCTGGCGCTGTACAGAACATATAATCAGCTGCGGTCCCTACCTGTGGCTTACAATCTAAAAGACAAGGAGGGGGAGACAAGGAGAGGGGACAGCGGGAGAGACATGGGAGAAGACAAACAAACATTCAGGCGGATGCGAAGTCTCAGGTGCGTGTACTTGGCTTGGTTACAAGGTGGTCGGTAGCAGCAGTCAGCAGAGGAGGGCTGACAGTAAGAGCAAGGGGAAAGACTAGAGGGCATTGGGAAAGGCAGCATGGAAAAGGTGGGTCTTGAGGAGGGATTTGAAGGAGCGGAGGGAGGAGGCGAGGCGGACGTCGGCAGGGAGGGAGTTCCAGGCATGCGGGGCAGCGAGGGAGAAGGGACGAAGGCGGTTGGGCGAGCAGGAGAAGCGAGGGAGAGCGAGGGAGGGGACAGCGGAAGAGCGGAGAGCGCGCGCAGGAGCGCGTAGGGCGATTAGGTCCGAGAGGTAAGGGGGAGCTTGGTCATGGAGCGATTTGAACGTGAAAACCAGGAGTTTGAACAGGATACGTTCAGGAAGGGGGAGCCAGTGAAGGGAGAGGAGGAGAGGCGTCACATGGTCGAAGCGACGGGCAGAGTGAATGACCTTGGCGGCAGAGTTTTGGATCGCCACAAGGGGGGACAGGTGGGAGCGAGGGAGGCCAGCAAGGAGGAGGTTGCAGTAGTCGAGGCGAGAGATAACCATGGCATGAACAAGGATTTTGGCCGAGGAGACAGATAGAAAGGGGCGAATGCGGGCAATGTTGAGGAGAGCGAATCGGCAGGATTTGGCCACAGAGTCAATGTAAGGTTTAAAGGAGAGGTGCGTGTCAAAAATGAAGCCCAAGCTGCGGGCACGGAGAACAGGACGGATGGTGACCCCATCAATGCAGACGGTCAGGTCAGAGGGAGAGGAGGGGGAGGGAGGAAAAATGAGGAGTTCAGTCTTGGCCATGTTCAGTTTGAGTTGGCGTCGGGACATCCAGGCGGAGATATCAGAGAGGCAGTCGACGAGGCGTGAGCGGACAGAGGAGGAGAGAGAGGGGGTAGAGAGATAGAGTTGGGTGTCATCAGCATAGAGATGGTATTGGAACCCGTGGGAGGCAATAATTTCACCAAGGGACCGGGTGTAGATAGAGAAGAGGAGAGGGCCAAGGACAGAACCTTGGGGAACCCCAACCGAGAGGGGAAGGGAGGGGGAGGTCGACTCGGGGAGGGAGACATTAAAGGAGCGGTCAGAGAGGTAGGAGGAGAACCAGTCAAAGACAGAGCCACGGAAGCCCAAAGAGTAAAGGGAGTCCAAGAGGAGCGAGTGGTCGACAGTGTCAAAGGCGGCAGAGAGGTCAAGGAGGACAAGAACGGAGTAGTGGCGCTTCGATTTAGCGACAAGTAGATCATTGGTGATCTTGGCCAGGGCAGTTTCAGTAGAGTGGAGGGGGCGGAAGCCGGACTGGAGAGGGTCGAGGGAGGAGTTGGCAGAGAGGAGGTTCAGGCAGCGGGAGTAGACGACACGTTCCAGGAGCTTCGAAGCAAAGGGAAGGAGGGAGACCGGCCGGTAACTAGAGGGATCGAAAGGGTCCAGGGTAGGCTTTTTGAGGATGGGGGAGACAGTGGCATGTTTGAAGGCAGAGGGGAAGGAGCCTGTGGAAAGGGAGAGATTGACAACATGCAGAAGGGGGGGAGCGACAGTGGGAGCAATAGAGGTCAGGAGGCGGGAGGGGATCGGGTCAAGGGGGCAGGTGGAGGGGTTGGATGAAGAGAGAAGAGCAGAGATTTCCTGGAGAGAGGCAGGAGGGAAGGATGCGAGGAGGGAGGGGGGCGGGGGAGGGGGCGGGAGGGGAGCGGGGGGCGGAGGGGGGCGGGAGGCAATATCCCGACGGATCTTGTCAATCTTGGAGGTGAAGAACGACGCAAGATCCCGAGCAGCAAGGGAAGAGGGCGGGGGAGGGCAGGGGGGTTTGAGAAGGGAGTCGAAAGTAGAGAAAAGGCGGCGAGGGTCGCGGGAGAAAGATTCGATCCTAGAGGCATAATAGCGCTGCCTAGCTAGGGAGATAGCCGAGGAGAGGGAGGAGAGGGAGAATTTGTAATGGAGGAAGTCAGGGAGGGAGCGGGATTTGCGCCAGAGGCGTTCGGCAGCCCGGGCGCAGGAGCGGAGGTAGCGGATGGCAGGGGTAAGCCAGGGGCGGGGGTCGAGGGGGCGGACGGGGCGAGCAGAGGGGGGGGCAAGAGAGTCAAGGGTCGAGGAGAGAGAAGCGTTGAGAGCAGAGACAGCAGAGTCAGGGGAGGAGGAGGCGAAAACGGGGGGGAGAAGGGGGGAAAGATGTGCGGCAAACTCCGAGGGAGTAAGGGCCTGCATATTGCGGAAGGGGCGCATAGAGGGGGAGGCGGAGGGGGGTCGGTGGGAAAGGCTGAAGGAGCCGAGGAAGTGATCAGAACTAGGGAAGGGGTCAAAGGAGAGGTCAGTTAGAGAACAGTTTCGAGTGAAGACGAGGTCGAGGGAATGGCCGTCAGTATGAGTGGGGGAGTCGGTCCAGAGTCGGAGATTAAAGGAGGAAGCGAGAGAGAGAAAGCGGGAAACAGAGGGGGCGGAGGGCGTGTCAACGTGAATGTTGAAATCACCAAGGATAAGAGTGGGGATATCATCGGAGAGGAAGAAGGTGAGCCAGGATTCAAAGTCCGGGAGGAAAGAGGAGAGGGAACCCGGGGGGCGGTAGATGACAGCAACCCGAAGGTGTAGAGGGGAGTATAAGCGCACAGAGTGGGCCTCAAAGGAAGGGAAGGAGGAGGAGGGGGGAGGGGAGAGGGTTTTGAATTGGCAGTGCTTAGCAAGGAGCAAGCCCACACCACCACCCAGGCCCTCAGGGCGGGGGCGGTGAGAGAACGACAGGCCCCCGGAGGATAGAGCAGCCGGGGTAACAGAGTTGGAGGGCGTGATCCAGGTTTCCGTAAGAGCCAGGAGTTGAAAGGGGCGAGAGAGGAAGAGATCGTGGATGAAGGGAGCTTTAGCCACGGACGAGCGGCAGTTCCAGAGGGAGCAGGAAAAAGGCAATTGGTGTTTGGGAAGGCAGGGGATGCGGATGAGGTTGGGGGATGGGGAACGGCCGGGTTTAGGCCTAGGGGGAATGGGTAAGGGGGGATGAGGGTGGGGAGGGGGGATGGGCGTGGGTGAGGATAAGGGGTAGGTTGGCTGGAGAAAGGCTGCTGGTGAAGGGAGAGGGAGAAGGAGGGGGTGCGTGAGAGAGGCTAGAAGGAGGGAGGTGATAGAGGGCGCGGAGGCAAGGGAGGTATAGGGAGGCATCATAGGTGTTACCTGTTCAGGTATCGGGGGGAAGCCAGGCCTGCAGGAGCCGCGGGTGCGCGGGTGCTGTCAGGGGGGTGGCCCCTTGCTGTCCTCGCTCCGGCCACACAACGGCCACACAACGGCCGCTGCCCTTTTGTCGCCGCCCTTCGGGCGCCGCCCAAGGGCTGCCGCCCGCTGGGGGCGGGCGGGCAGCTTTGGCCTGTGAAAGCTGGGGCTGGGCCCTCCCAGGGGGTGGAGCCTCGCTCACCTGCAGGGGATGAGCCCTGCTGTTGCTGTTGCTATGGCGGCTGGTCATTCCGATCTGATCTCACACAGCAGGCACCTTAGCTTGGAGGCCAGGCATGCTAAGATGACTAAACAACAGAGCTAGCTAAACCCGCAGTGATGTTTGGGGTGGCTGATCTTGCCCCCTAAACCTGCCCAGAACCACAGAGCACATGAATTTCAGTGACAGTCCTTCCCCCTCCAAAAACATGGGGTTTCTGGACTGCGGCTCCAATGTGGCACCCCATTGGAGGAGTATGACTGGGGCTGGAGCACTGGAGTTTGCCTGGGATGGTCCCAGGTGCAGGAAGAGGGCAGAGGTTTATCCCGGAGACAGAGACAGGAGGCTACAGGTGGGATGGAATAGATCTTCTTTCAGCGCTTCTCCCTCCGACTTTCCCAACCCCACTAAGGAATGAGGGGTAAGTGGGTGCTCTGGGCTGATAAAGTGGGCATTCTGCAGGAGGAGGACAGGGAGATGGTGGGGTCCTGTGCAGAGTAGTCCTGTGGGGCAGAGTGACAAGTGTAGTCCTCTTGGGAGGACTCTAAGAGGGGATTAACACGTGTGTTTAAATTGCACAGCTGCCTCGGTAGCATCGTGCGATTTAAAGAACCCCGCACTTCCGGGTTAGTGTGAATGCGGTGAGCGTGCACATTTCCACTTAGCCCGAATGTTTGGAGTGCGGTTTGAAAAGCTGCTCGGAGCGGGGTTCTTTAAATCGCATGATGCCGCCGAGGCAGCTGTGCAATTTAAACACATGTGTGAATCTGCCCTAAGAGTGAGCCTCAGCCCAGGGAGGAAAATCCTATGGGGGAGTAGGAAGGGAGGGAGCATACACAAAGGGATGGGGGACATTAAGGGGAGATGGTAGGGGCAGAGCCTCTTTAAATTGCTTCCACAGTGGAAGCCATGCACAGGGGGAGGAGCTTTATTTGGGATACAGAATATGGAACCCAGTACAGAGGGATGTCTACAGGGAGGGCAGCGTTGTGCAAGAAAGGGAGCCCTGTCCAAGGGGGAACAAAGTGGGGGAGTCCTGTAGAGTCAGAGAGCTGCAGAAGGAGGAGAGCCCTGGATAGAGGAGTACTGAGTGAGGGAGCTTTGTACAGGGGGAGAGCTGCTGCAGGGTGGGTAGCATTTTACCAGATGGAGAGACCTGTGCATGGGCACAGCAGAGTCAGGAGCCCTGTATAAAGAGTGAACTAGCCAGGGGGTCCTGTACATGGGGAGGTCCTAGAAAGCAGAATGACCAGTGTTGCACAAGGAAAAGAGCTCTGACAGTGGGGAATAGAGTGGAAGACTCCTGTACAAGCCATGAGCTAGAGAGATCAGAGAGCAGTTTTTGGAAGTTTGCAGCTTAAACCGGACCAAAGTGTTGTATTCTTAGTAAAGTAGGGAGCTACCAGTAAAAATCCAGCTTCACCTTACTTGCTATTTGAAGGATGTAACAACCATCTAAACTGAAGGGAGCAGTTCTTCCACCTTGGCCTCCCCTAAGCCCTGCTCCCATAATGGTTATGTTGCTCAGCATTCTACTGCACCAGCAGGACAAATTTTCTTCATTGCATTATATTTAACAAAAACGTTGATATTCTATAATCAAAAAACCTCCAGATTACAAGAAGAGTTAATGCTCTTGCAAATTCAATCATGCACTAAAAAGCATGGAAATTTCAAGTTAAGGCTCCTGTCTTAAATTCCATGCCATGTTAGCAATAAAGACATTGTACAGTCTCACATATTGTGCTCACTTACAACTTAGGCTCCATGCACCCACACTTTGTCTTTGAGCCCCAATCCTCTTCCTCTTTGCAGGTTGGGAGTAACACTGAAGTCGGGAATAGGAAGACGTGACCTGGCCCCTCATCCCCTCCTTTCCCTCTATCCTTTCATTTCAGTTGGGGAGAATGGGACAGCTAATGAGTCACAACTGTCCCTCTTACCCATTAGTCTCCACTGCCCTCTCAGAGCACAGTGAAGATGGGTAGAGTCATATACAAATGTTTAATTAAAACTAAGTTGGGTATGCACTGAAATTAATAAAATGGAATGGCCATTGGAAGGAATGGAGGCAACAGCAGTACCAATTTCTAAATAAATACTATTGTAAGTCCAACATCCAGTTAAGTGACTGTAAAATTATACAACACAGTTGCATCTTTGAGAGTACATAGGGAAGGCAAGAGCATGTGAAATGATGAGGAAGGCACCAGATGCAGTAAGTGGAATGATTGGAATGACAGGGAAAAATACGAAGTGCGTGCAGGATTAAATAAGTGGGTGGAATGACAGGAGGAATTAGAAATAGTTACAATAACAAGGTTCAGAGTGAAATAACTGATTCTGAAGACTAATGGGATATCTGAGGAAGCAGTCCTATTGTTTTATTATTAATTATTATTATTATTAAGCATTTGTATAACGCCAGCTGTGTTCCTGGCACTTTACAGAACAATAAGATAGACGCGGTCCCTGCCTATGGCTTACAATCTAATAGACATGGAGGGAGGAGACAAGGAGAGGGGACATAGGGAGAGACAAGGGAACCCACTTACCAGAGCTGACTCCCTATTCTTTGACTCCCAATAGCCTCCCACCCTGTTATTCCATTTCCTCTCCTGTGTTGTTGGGTTTTTTTGTCATTCCACACACACACTTCTGTTCCATATGACACATAGAGACAAACATTGTATTTCTCAGGACTTTTGAGTTCTCTGTGAGGGGAGTGGGGGTTACAGGGTTAGAGGGGCAACTTGGACCCAGGACTCCTCTGTTGTCTGTTACAAGGTTGAGAGCAGGGGAGAGGAGAACAGGTTCAGAACAAGGACTATTGAGTTGCCTGTGAAGGGACTGCAGCCTACTGGATTAGAGCGGAGTGGAGAGGCTGGAAGCCAGGAGTCCCAAGTTCTCTGTTACAGGGCTGGGACCAAGTAGATTAGAGGGGGGAGGGGAGCCAGAACTCCTAAATTCTCTCTTCCTTAAAGAGGAAACTGAGGGATGAGGGGCCAGCTCACACCCTCCTGTTCCCAGCTTCAGTGTTGCCCCCAACCTGCAAAGAGAAAGAGGATTGGGGCTGAAAGACGAAGTGTGGGTGCATGGAGCTTAAGCTGTAAGTGAGCATAATATGTGAGACTGTACAATGTCTTTACTGATAACATGGCACAGAAATTAAGGCGGGAGCCTTAACTTGCAATTTACATGCTTTTTAGTGCATAACTGAATTTGCAAGAGCCTTGACTCTTCTTGCAATCTGGAGGTTTTTTTTATTATGGAATTAGGTATTTAGGGATTTTCAAACACACCGGGCTTATTTTGTTCCCATTGATTTCTAGCACTTCTAGGGCTTATCATTCCTATAGCACTAGTAGGGGTACTTCAGACTTTACAGTCATAGATTTTTGGACCCCAATGGGCTTACAATCTAAGATAGAAAAGAGAAACACAGGGTGTGACTCTGGAGGTCTTCCGAGTCACAGCCCAGACTAGCCACTACCACGCCCAGAGAAAGACCTGCCCAATTGGGCTACAGCAGACTATCACATATGGTAGCCATCTGTTCTCTGCCCAGTCCAGAGTGGTCGCCATGATGGGAAGCCATGATGGCCATCATTGGCCGCCTGTCATGAGGGCAGGGGAGGCCCCTGGGCCCAGCCGCCGGAATGTTTGTTCTGTGGCTAGATCCGATCCTGACTGGGGCGAGTGGCGCCCCAGTTCGGATCGTGGTGTAACGATGGATTGCTGCTGTCACATATGTTTTAACACACAGATGTACACATTTCCCATTTAACAGATGGGGAACGGAGGCTGAGAAGTTGTGACTTGCCCAAGGCCACCCAGTGAGTTTATTGGATAGGGTGAGATTCAAACCCTGGTCTCCCAGGTTCAAGTCCAGTGCTTATCCACACCACCACACTGGTTTATCATCTATACTTCTCATCATTCCTCTTTTACAACTACTTGTGTGTGTTTAAGCTAGAGAGTTTAGATGGTCTTAAGGCAACCACTACAAAGAAAAGAACTAGACATTTACTGCATTTTTAGAAAAGAGACTTGAGATTTGCCTATGTGTGTGTATTTCTCCCCAAAACAGGGAGTCGATGAAGTCTTTCTTTGGTGGCAAACCTTGGTTGAATTTTTGCCTGCATATGAATGTTAAGCATGGGTTTAGAAAGATGCTGCTGCCTGCAAAGCTCCATGGTATAAGATAGGCCAAAAGTGACATGATGAATAGGTCCATGTCATGCTGCTCACCCTAAAGAGTATGGTAGTTGCTGCTTCACTTTTTTCTCAACCTCTGAAGTACAAAGCAAATTTGTTGGAAAGGGCAGGGCAGCTGCGGGCAGAACAAGCTGTATTTTACTTTGATACTTTTCATGCTTGGGCACAAATTGTGTTATAGAAAATGTTGCTGGCCCAACCTGAATTAAACTTAATTTTAATTAACTCAGCACCAGCTAGTTCGGGTTATATATAATTTGTTTGGGCCACAATATGTAGGTTCTTTTAAAGGGTTAGACTATGACTAAGGGTGAGTATCTCCCAGGGTAATGTCCCTGTGCCCATGGCCCCTGTGGCAGGGCTTCACCACCCTCAAGGCATAGAATTGCCAGTCAACTTGATAACTTAAATAATAATAATAAAAAAAATACAACGAAGCTTGAGGTAAAAGGTGGCATATTTAGATCAAATACAGCAGGTATTCCTGCCTCCTCTCAGTTCCTTTCTACTGAACAGAGCCTCAGGTACTACATGTGGATAAGTAAACTAAGTTAAAAAAAAGCTAACGATCAATACTACAACAAAGGGTGTTAACAGACGTGGCAACGGAGCACCACAGTCATATGACATGACCCTGGTTAGGAAGCCGCTGCTGATATGGTCCAGACGACTTCGGACGGCACAACAAATATGCTGGCGGCCAGGCTGCCAGGGAGATGCATGGACATGCGGCCACCCGCCCCTGAGCTGCACTCAGCGCACCCCCCCCCCCCCACGAGAGGCAGCCAATAACAGCCAGTCATGGTAGACCTGATCCAGGTTGGGTCATGGTGGGCTACAACATCTGATAGCCCTTTGTAGTCTGTTCTGGCTGGGTTGGTCGGACTGTAGCTCAGGCTGTGATCCTGGAGGTCTCCAGGATCACAGTCCAGGCTCGCCGCTGACACACCTGGGAACAATCCCGAGCCAACATCTGGCAGCATACTGACAAATGTGCTGGTGGCTTGCGGTTGCAGGCCTTAGTGGGTCAAAGCGGGCTACTGTGCCTCCTAACAAATAAAGCTAGATATATATCCTACCCTTCTTAGGATCCTTAGAGGTCTCATCAAATGAAGTGTCTATTGCTCTGAGATAAAGCACTTTTTATCAAAGCTCAGTCCCGCGTACATTTATATTACATTCTTAACTCAAATCAAAATTTATTTACACCTTTTGCCAAATTAAACATTCTTAACTCAAACACTTTACTAGAACTTATGCAACTTCACTACGGTAAATAGTAACATGAATATAACAAACATAATAACCAGTGATGCTAGTTGTTACGCTGACTGTTTAGGGGAGTGGTGGTACCCTGGAGTTAGATGATGTCATCACGTCCTGATCCCCATTAGCCCCAAGCTTCCCATCCAAGGTGCTGCTTGGCATACAAACAATGGCAGGTAAGATGGTGGGTGTCTTTGGGCACAATGAATGTCAACAGAGACATTCTGCAGGTTTGTTGTGGAATTTGGGTACAGAAAAAGCATCCCGTTCCCTACTCCCTCACACGTTTAGTCTCTATTCCCCACCATCATTAATGTCGCTGAGATCACTCTGACTGCTCCCCCCCACCCCATTGCAGGGCTAGCCCATCTTACTGCCAAAATCCAGAGCACCCAACATGAGAAGTTTCGTTTTAGAACTCTGCCTCACTCTACTGACAAACTCCTGGGGGCATACGTCACCCTCAAACGGGGCAAGGAATAGATGGAGCAGGTATGGGTCTCCCCTGCCAAAGACCGCCTGGCTACTATCCCTGTGATGTGTACCTATGCCAAAGAGGCCAAATGAAACAATCAGAAGCAGCTTGAGTTAATTCACATTACAACAGGGATTAAACTGTCATGAGGAGAAAGCAAACACAATTAAGTCACAGTAAGTACTTTAGGAAGGCAATCAGTGTAGAAGAATAAAGTGTTTTCCCCCAACAGAGTTTCTTGTAAATCATGGTATCGAACTCAATCATTTTCTGCAGGAATGATCTCTGCAGGTGGATGGCATCATGCCCATTATACAGGACCGAGATCTGTGTGTTACTAATCCAACTGGAAATCACTGAAGAACTTTAAAAATTCCTTGTAAAATGCCAAAAGCTATTTCAAGTAATTACCCTGGAAGCCAAGGGCCAGCCCAAAGGAGAAACTTCCAAACAGGAATCATGCCCCCCAACCACGCACAGGTATAATGTCATCATTCAGTGACAGACTCCGTCCCTGTGATGCAAAAATTATGTTTAATTATAAATTTAGCTTCGTTTTAACAACATCTGCTGGTCATGCTGAGAAACGGCATCTGCCAACTGATCACTCTTTCCCACTGGTTAATGCTACAAAAGATAAAAGCACTACCATCCTAAGGAATTTGGCAGCTCAAAGCAAACCCATGCGTCCCCTCTGCCTGGTACCCAAACTGACTCCGAATCGCCACAAGGGGGCGCCAACTGAGTAAACTTGCCCAGTTCCCTGTCAGACGGCGGGGCTCTGCGCGTCGGGATGAAAGGGGTTTGTTTTCTCTCCCCGCGCTGGCGGGAAGGAGGGAGGACACGGCTCCCCGAGCGAGGAGTGAATGTGCTGAGCATGCAAAGCCGGACTGTTTGCGCCCAGGCCAGCCAGGCGCGAGGCTGATTGAGACCTGGGGGCCCCGTCGGCCCGTTTGATCCCCGTGCTTCAAAGCGAGGCCTAAGCAAGCTGCCCAAGGCGGGGCGGGCCCCAGCGGCGGGCACCACTTGGGCACGGCACCCGGTGTCTAGCAAGGCTCCCGGCGCTCGCTCACATACCCACCCTAGCAAGGCCTGGGCTGCACCTGCTCTCTCAGGCAGCGGGGATGCTGCGAGATGGGGCGAGGAGCCAGCGCAGCCAGCATATGGAGCACCGCCTTGCCCCGGTCGGGCCTGGGAGGAGGCAGTTAGTGTGCCATCGAAGGGACAGAAATCCTCCCCCCCCCCCCCCCCTTACAGGGGACACCTGGGAGCTCTACAGAGCTGGACTCCTGGTGGTCTGTTACCCCGCTCTGAATGGGCGGGAGTGGGGGCCACGTCTCACCACTGAGCAGGGTAGCAAGTATAGCAGTCTACTGGTTAGAGCATTTGTAGCGAGCATTGTATAAATTGTACAATGGCGCTGATCTTATGTTTCGTACTCTTTTTTGGCTACGACCTGGGTCACGCCTAATAAAGCTTATTATTATTATTATTATTATTATTTATTAAATTGGTTAGGGCACAGTAAGGCAGGAGGCAGAGGTCCTGGTTCAAGACTTGCTTTAGCTATGAACTTAGTGGGTGACCGTAGGCCTGTCACAGATCTCTTAGCCTAACCTACCTCACAGGATTGTTGTTTTGAAGATTGCTAGTTTGTGTTAATTAATGCATGTTAATTGTTAAACTTAAGTTGAAATGTGAGGCACCCTGAGTCTACAAGCAGGATACAAATTGAAATAAAATAAATAAGGTTCAGAGAGGCTTTCCACGGGGATCTGCACTGTCTGGATAAAGGAGAGCTAGAGGTTAACAAGGAGTGCAGCCACAGGTAATCAAGGGCCCTGAGGGAAGCCCCTTTGGGATGGTCTGCTAGCTTGAAAGGGAAAGGCCATTTCCAGATAATGTTCCCCAGTTGGGGTGGGAGCCTCTGCCTTTGAGTCTAGTTTTCAGAACAAACTACATCTGTTAATACAGAGCTGGGGACCCTTCTCCCTTCCAGGGACACTTGCAAAACTAGTAAAAGCTCAGAGGGCCATATAGAAATGGGGAGGGGGCAGGGGTGCTCAGGAAGAGGATCTGGATCTACAGTCAGATCTGACTTCCATGCTTGTGTGCATGTCCTCATCTCGGCTCCCTTAACCTAAGCTCAGTTTTTCAATGCTGGGGGGGGGGGTAAGAACTAGAGCCAGGAATGGGAAAGGGACTATATAAAACAGGCTGTATTTGGCCCCAAGACCTGAGATTCCCCGCTCCTGCTTGTATACATCCATTGCCTTATCCGGAGTGCACTAGCTGGATCTGCTTCTCTCAGAGAGGTCATCAGAATTTCTATTACAAATCCTACAACCCATCCCATATAGGAAAAAAATTGCCTCTTGCTGTGGGTGTCTAAATAATCGTTGCTCATCACAGGGTTTCTACCTAGCTAAAGCAACAGCAGATCAGCTTTAACAGGTGAGGATTGCACCCTCTGCGGAAGCAGCACTGGCTGCCTATTAGCCTAAATGACAATTCCTGGAAAGTTTAACTTAACAGAACAGGGGCCAAGCTCCTCCATCCCCTCTGAATACAGCAGTCTCCCCAATAGCCATGCAGTCCAAATATGAACGAAGGTTACAAATCGGGCTCGCAGCTTATAGGCGAAATGATTACATTAAAAGCATCGATTACATTACATTAAAAGCATCGATTGAACAGCTTTTTGGAGGATGGGAGGAATGGCAGGTGGAAGACTAGCAGCTAAAACGCAGAACTCCCCCAAAGCCCAGGGAACAGCCAGGAAATGTTGCCCAGACTGGCCGCATTCCTTCACACCCTTACCCAGATAGTCCCATTGACGTAGCTTGAGGATCCGCGACCTTTCTCTCGAAAGCTCAAGGCACAAAGTGATGAACCATTAATTAGTGGTTGCTGGCGCCTTAAGCCTACAGTTGCGAGGAACTGGCAAGAGCTCCTCATCTCGAGGAGCTAATCGACCTAGATTTGTTTGCGGGGGGGGTGGGGGGTGCGTGTCAGTCTGAGGATAATTAATCGGACGAACTGGCCGTACTGGGCTTTGATCTCAGCAGCCTGTTTAACTAGCATCTCCGGGTTGCAGGGACGGGCCCGATGCTGCCAACAACTCGGAGGAAACGGAAACCTATTTGAAAACTGATGTTAATTCTTCTTAGAGGCATCACGTCGAAGCCCCTTTAAAACCCCCTCAGATTTGGAGAGAACAAACCATCCCTGATCTAATTTGCAATTAACAAACGCCAGTCTATCGCCTTCCGCCTAAACATCCCATCAAAGGATAATTGGAGGGCTTGGCTCCCATTGTCACGTCTCCTTTCATGTGGAAATTCAGGGATGGTTTTACATCTCGCTGGAGGAGAGCTACCCTGGAAAAGCAAATCTGAAATTTGCCATAGGAAAGCTCGTCACCGCTGCCCCCTCGTTTGGGCCGAGTTGCCCTTTAAATGAACCCCAGCTAAGGCTCGTTGGGCAGATGGGCTGCGCTTGAATCGCTCCGCTGCGGGAGCGACTCTGTGGAAGGACTTTTAAAAGGGAGGGAGGAGCCGCCAAGTAGGCGAGGATCGCTCGGTTCCCGACAATCAGGCAATCCCGCTTCCCGCAGCTGGAGACGCGCCCGTGGGGCTCGTAGCAGCGACGTGTGTAAGAAGCATCCGCTTGGGAATTCATTCATAATTGCCTCCGTGATTGCGAAATCCCCCGGCCTGGGAAACCAGCCAATGAGCGAGGCGGCGGGGGGGACTCGTACCCCTTGGGGTCTTTTTGAAATCCCATCCCATCCCTGCCCGCGGTGCCCTCCTCCCCGAGGGGCGGGAATACACACCAGCCCCAGGAGTATAAAGGCGGCAGCAGCAGCCAGCCAGGTAGGCTCCAGTTGCAAGCTACTCGGGACACTCCCTTCCCCGCTAGGGCTCGCTCGTTGCCGCCCGCCCGGAGTAAAATACAGCCCCTCGTTCCTCCCCCGCTGGCCCCGGATTTGACCCAGGGTTACCGCTTGTTGCTGCGATGCTGCTGCTTAAGGGCTTTAGCCGCGTGTTTGTGGTTCTGACAGCTGCCCTGGCTTGCTCCGCCTGGCTCTGGGCTGGGGCAGTGGTGGCTGGGCCCGGGACTGCCTTCGGCTCCAGCGTCCTCCACTCCAATGCCATCAAGAATGCGCCGCCGGGGGCCGCCCCGCCTGCCAGCGCCGCGCCCGGAGACGCGCTCCTCTACGACGGAGGTAACAAGCACCAGCACGTTGATCCCCAGCAGGTAAGTGTCCGGGTGGGTCGGTGGGGAGGGGGTTGCGCTTCCCTGCCGCCCGGCCGCGCTCTCACCAGCGCGCTCTCGCCCCGCAGATCTACGCGTGTGCGGAGGACGAGGACTGTGCCCCGGACGAGTTCTGTTCCAGCCCGTCCCGTGGCGGCGTCCCTGGGGCCCAGGTCTGCCTAGCCTGCAGGAAACGCCGCAAGCGCTGCCTCCGAGACGCGATGTGTTGCCCGAGCACCTACTGCAGCAACGGTGAGTGAGGGAGAGAGTGTTCTTTCCCCCCGCGAATTGGGATCCTGCCATGCTGGGAGTGGGTGAGGGAGCCGTTTTCTCAGCCCCGATCTGAATGCAATAACAATAGGGAAAGCGGGTGCATCCCCAGTGGTTGGAAGGGTGCAGGAGCCACGGGGGGGCGCGTCAATGCACTGTCGTGGGCTAACCTGTTGCTGTTTCTTCCCAGGAATCTGTGTACCCTCTGAGCACGATCACTTCCAAGCTGGGGAGATCGAGGAAGCCATTGTTGAGAGCTTCACTCATGGCCATGCCACCCTGGATGCACATCCCAAGAGGGCCACTACTCCATCTCGGATGCACCATCTCAAAGGTAAGGTCACTCGCTGGCTGGGCAGATCGCTGGTGGGGTGTTGCCACAGCAAAGACTAGGTTCCTCCTCTGAGCAGCCTGGGCTGGAAGGGTCTGTCTGCTGCTGCAGATGTTACACCAGGGTGTTTAGTTAGAGGCCTCTGAGGTGTTGGGAGCAGAATTGAGTCCAAGCCTTGCATCCTAATAGCTGTTCGCTTGTGTCCCTGGGATAAGTTCCAGGAAATGTATTATGTAGATGGCTAAAATCTGCTCTTCTGTTTGTAAAGGTCAGGAAGGTGCAATCTGCCTACGCTCCTCGGACTGTGCCACAGGCCTTTGCTGTGCACGCCACTTCTGGTCCAAGATCTGCAAACCTGTCCTTAAGGAGGGCCAAGTATGTACTAAACACAAAAGGAAAGGGTCCCATGGTTTGGAGATATTCCAGCGCTGTTACTGTGCGGAGGGCTTGACTTGCCGGCTACAAAGGGACTTTGCAACCAACAACTCCTCCAGGCTCCATACCTGCCAGAGACACTAACCTGCACCCACTTCTCGCAAGATCAAATGGACTGTATGGGGGTGTTGCTTATTGGCTTGGCTGCTCGCCTCTGAGGATGGACAGACTTGGTTTACACTAATTACTCTGGTATATTTTCCCTTTCCTAAAACTGGAGTACGAGACTTGGCTTGTTTCTGTAGGGAACTACTTTATGGGACTGAATTGCAGTAAATTACTGTTCGTGTAAATACACCATGTGGCGCTTACTGTACATATCCCAGAATCTTAATTATTTTTCTAAGGGTGCAGCATGGTGGTCTCTAGCCTGCTATCCTGACCTATTTTGTGTACACTGGTTTTATATATTGGAGTCCATGAATTGCCTGTTGGCAAGTGAAATAAATAACTTTTTTAAACATAACCGACACTTACTGATTGTCTTACCAACTCAGTGGAAGCTTGTTTGAGGGGCAGATGCATCCACAGTAGCAAACTGGGCCGAGCTACTGGGTACAAGGTAATGCTCCAAAGGGGGGAGAGGCTTTCCATTAGCAGTGGCAAAGAGAAACTATCCTCCATGGATCATCTCTCTTGGGGGCGGGGGGGGGGATGCTTGTGGGATGAGGGAGGCCAGGAACTAGTGGTCACACAGCTCACTGCCGGTCAGATGCTGTGTGGGATCTCTGGGAAACGTTTTAAACCTTGGTGTCTATCCCCTGCAAAATAATTCTTAGTTGCTAGGCTCTCTGTAAGCACCTTTGCAAGCTCAGAACTTAAGTCCTCTGGACTGAGTCTTCACTTTCCTGTCTGTGCCCAGAGGCTCATCGCTGGCTGCCTTGCAGGGCTCAAAGGACTTTTCTGTACTTACAAACCTTCCCCCATAATCATGCTAATTGGTGGCTGGCCTGAGGGCTGGGCTGTAGGGAATGTTTTCTGGGAGCCCAAAAAGGAGGTGGGAGGGGAAGGAGCTGTTAGTCCTCCATGGCTAGACTGGGTTTCTCCACACTGCCCTTGGCAGGCAGAGTAGGGGAACACCTGCTATTGGCATAAGTGACGTGTGACAGTGGCCACGTCTCCCCCCCCCCCCCCCCCCCCCCCCCCCCCCCCCCCCCCCCCCCGATTTTCAGAGGCCCTGGGGTAGTCCTCCGCTCCTGTGCCCCATATTATTGACAGTTTTATCTATAGGGTTGCCACTTCTTGCGGTTTGACCCGGAGTCTTCCATTTTGGCCTATGGGAGCTGGGAGATCAAACTGCAAAAGATGGCAACCCTAGTTACCCATTGCCCATGGCTGTTGGGATTTGACCTCTGTGACAGCACTGTGCTACTCAAAGCTAAGACAGAGGGGCCTTGCAGCCCCCACCAGCCAGAGCACAGCTTAAGGGAAAGCTTTATTTGCTCTTGCCAGGAGAAGCTGCCAGCCAGAGGGAGGTGCTCAGGAACCAAGTCTACAGTGTGTGGGAGCTTCCCTCTCCAGGGGAAGGATGGTCTGGGTTTATTTTCCCCTCCCTCAAGTCCAACTGCGTGTGTGTGACTGAGAATGTTTGGCTATGACTTTTCTCCAGGGTGGGGGAGGGGAATCATCCTGTGTTTAATGCACGAGCTGCCTTGGGGCTCGCTGTCCCATAAAATGCTTTGCTCTGGATATCTGGCATGGCCAGGGGGCTTCAATTGCTGCCATCAGGAATAGCGACTTTCAGAGCAAAGTCCAGGAAATGCCATTGATGTGATGCTGCTTTTTGGCAGAGAAAGGGCAGAGCTTTGTTGTTTGCAGGAAGATGTGGTTCCCAGCAATCTGTGGCTGGGGTCTCGGGAAGACACAACAGAGGGGAGGAAATGGAAAACCACTTGCTGCAGAGAGGGAAGAAAGCAGTGCCTTCAGATGCAGAGGAAACCAGCAGCAAGCTCCTAACAGGGGAGAGGGGGGGCTCTCTTGCAAACTACACCCCCCAGCCCTTCCTATTCACCTGCACAGTAGTAGTAAGGTGGCTCTCAAAAAAGAGGTCAAGACCCTGCTGTGGCTTGGTTTGTTTTTAAGTAATAGTGTGCCCTTGCCGTTCCAGTAATAAGGCCCTTTGCTGCAACTCCCGAATAAGGGGGGAGGGAAGACTAGAATGAGAGACGAGCTGCTATCGAGGTGCCGCATGTATTGCAGCCCTAGACACAATCTCAGCCAATGTAACATAGTGGAGAAGGTGCTGGACTTGGACCTGGGAAGCCAGGCTTTAAATCCTGCCCTCGCCCTGAACGCACTGGGAAACCTTGTGCAAGTCGCAACTGCTTAGCCTGTTCCCCATCTGTAATAAATGGGAATGTGCGTCTTTCTCCCCCGTGTTCCACCTCACCATTGTCTGTCCTGGAGTGTAAGCCTGCGGGCCAGGGACTTGTCTCTACTAATAACGGTAAAGCTGTTGGTGCTATTGAAGTGCTTGCTAATAACCTAGATATAATGACTGTTCTGCGGCAGCAGCTAGGCAGACAGCCACTTTTAATACTGGGTTTTCACTTTGCGTGAGTTATAAGGTATTAGAAGCTGCACAGGGTGCTAACGTCTTTGGATTTGTACGCCTTAAAATATATTGAGCATTGAAATGACTGGAAATGTAACTTATTGAGCCCAGCTAAGCAGGGTTGTAGCTAGGGTGTAAATTGCATACTGGGTCTAAGTTAGCTAAATCGGGTATATAAGTGGTAAAGTAACAAAATCTAACTTTGTGACCAGCCTGTGAGTGTAAGGTTGAGGGAAGCGGAAATGTATGCAGGTTTGGGGTACGGTGGCTGTATCTTGCGTACTCCTTTTATAGCTACTCTTCTCTTATACAGCACCTACTCCCTCAGCCTGTAAATTACATTTGCTTAGCAAACCAGAGCGGTAGACTGATGCGGATTGTCTCCCAGCTGTGGTCTCCACTTCAAGACCTGTATCTTTGTATAAAGACATCCATCATTGAAGTCCCTAAAGAAACTCTGGGCATTAGACCCCATGGGGCATGCTGTGCCAGTGCTCCTATTGACTGTTTTCAAACACCCAGTTAAACCTCTAAAGCCCTTATCTTGTGTCTGTTCATTGTGCTCTACAAGAAAATAGTCTCTTCCCCCCCCCCTCCCTTTAACAGCCTCAGGCAAACAGCTTTTTGGCTATTTCCCATGCAACACAATAATTCTTATCCTGGCAATTCTATCAGTCTTACTCAGTGTCTTTAAACGAGACACTACCCCGCATGCCACCCAGGAGTCGCCCATCTGAAGGTGGAGCAGGGGAATGTGTGCTCCCATGAGTCAGGCAGCACTCACGCATGGCTTACCGCTGAGAAATCCACACTGGAAGCCCAAAAAGTGCATCCCCTGCCCGCATGAACTGGGTCAGCCACCCACGCCAGCAGACGGTTCGCTGCTTGTAGGCACCGTGGGCAGGGGATATGCCTTTAACAAGTCAAGTCCTAGGAACTGGCCATGACTGTTGGGAAACCAGGTTCCCCAGTGTTCAGGCGATATGACATGTCCATTTCAAAGGCCAGTCTGGTGCACTTCCCCCTCTCCCCATAGAGAGGCTGCTGCAGTAGCCAGGCTCCTTTCCTCACGCACTCCACCCTTGCTCTGTGGCTGTGCCACTCAGCAGCAGACCCCCACCCACCCCTCTGCCTTGCTTGTTTAAAAACACCCACTGTGTCCTGGAAATCCCTTTTGAAATCTCTTTTGGGAGGTGGGAGGAGAATAACCGATCTTCTCAACTAATATTTTTAACTGCAACCAAGCCAAGCACGAGCACCTAAGACTTCACATCCACTTGAATGCAATTTATCCCTTGTCTCCCCCTGTGTCCCCTATCCTTGTCTTCTCCCTCTGTGTCTATGAGACTGTAAGTCATAGGCAGGGACCACGTCTATCTTATGGTTCTGTAAAGCGCCAGGTACACAGCTGGCACTACACAAATGCTTATAATAATAATTTACGGGAATGGTAGAGTGGGAGGAAATTTGGTATCCCCACAATCCTCTGGTGAGGCGAGAGGGAGGTGATATGGGTGTATGTGGGGAACGGGAACTCCTGCAGGTGAGAGACAGGAGTGGGTTGGTGTTGAGGAACTCCGTATGAGTGACATGGGAGTGGGGTTTGGGGCTGCTGTAGGTTATAGGAGGGTTGTAGAGGCCCTTATTGCTTTGTATTGTGTATGTGGGGTGGTAATTATGTTGTAAACCTCGAGTCTTTAAAAAAAATGGGGCATAAATCAAAATAACTGTCAATTTTCAGTCCTAGCTGCCTAAGGTCATTCTCCTATACCCACATGTAGGCATCTAAATATAAGTGACCTGATACTCAAAAGTGCTGAACATGTGCAGTTATTATTATTATTTATTATAAACATTTATATAGCACCAGCCATGTGCCTGGCGCTATACAGAACATAGAAATAGATGTTTGGAATTTGAAGATCAAGCTAATGATATTTATGCTGTGAAGTTTTAACCCCCTCCCCCCCCCCCCCCCCCCCCCCCCCCCCCCCCCCCCCCCCCCCCCGGGCAAGAGATCTGATCTTCAGACAGCTATCGGTGAAGTCTCCTGCTGGTCAGATCACTATGTGAAAATGAATTTGCTAACCTATTTCTGAAATGAGAACTATTGACCCCTGATGTAAATCTGACAGCTAGGTAGATTTAAGAAGAAAAAAAAGTGTCTGGAATATCTAAAGGGATCCCCTGATGTCTTGATCTACTTACTTTCCTCGTGCACTTCCCTGGAAAAAAGTCTCAAACGTTCCACTTTAGAAGTCCTATTTATGTGGGATTTACTAGGACATATCAAAAGTTAGTTCTCATGATTCCTGGTCTGTGCTGACCTGCTTGCAGTTATGATTCTCTGAGCTTCATGAACTGTTTTTTTCTTCTTCTTCTTCTTCTCCTCCTCCTTTTTAGCACAGTGCTAGACCATGCAGCACTTACCAGTTTAGAAAAGAAAAAACATTCCTTTGATCATCCTACCTTTCACGCCTCCTGTAGAGAACTCAATTGAAAAAAAGTGTCTGTGTTTCATTGCTCTTAAAGGTCCTCTCTGCACAGCAGTATTGTGGAATTCAAGTGGTACTTGGTGGTGTATTATCTAAGTGTAAGTTCACACACATGTGGTGATGGATATCTTTCAGCAAATTGCAGAAATGTGTATTGCATTGACAGTCTCACCTATGCTGTGTCCACAAACCATTCTCTAGTTGGGACTATCTCTAATATGCCAAATTTCTGAGTAGCTCCAAACAGCTATTTTTCTATTCGTAAAACCTACCACTCTTAAATGCGGAAATTACCTCCTTGCAATTATAGTGAGCCGAAGATTCACAATGGATATTAGTCCTTCAGGAGCAGCAAAAAGCTTTAGATCCTAGGTGTGGTGATGTATGAGGGCTAGAAATGAGAGACGATCAGCTTAAAGGGGAGGTTCTAAGCTTTCAATGGGATCATGAGTTTGCAATCCTGGAAGATCCTGAGATAATATGATCAAATTTGACATACTCACAGGAGGGAAAATGCTGAATAAAACCACTGCAGTAACATATATCTTTAGAAAGGAGAACTATGTAAAAATGAGGAAACTAGTTTAGAGGGAAACTTAAAAGGATCAGTTGCAAGAATTAAATGTCTACAGGCAGCATGGAGACTATTTAAAAACACCATATTGAAAGCTCCTATTAAATGTATTCCACAAACTAAAAAAGGTAGGAAGAGGACCAAACGTCTGCCTATGTGGCTAAATGGTGAGGTGAAGGAGGCTATTGGAGCCTATTTAAAAATGTTTTATATGGATTTTATTTGTGTTTTTATATTGTAAGCTGCCCCGGGCTGCCTGATGGCAGGAGGGGCGGCGTATTAAATTGAAAATAAATATATAAAAATTAAAAAGGCATCCTTTAAAAAATGGAGAGTCCCAATGACATAAATAGGGAAGAGCATAAGTGTTGCCAAAGTAGATGTAAAAAGTTAATAAGGCGGGCCAAAAAGGAATTCGAGGAGCAGCTTGCTAAAGATGCTAAAAGTAATAATAAAAACTTTTTCAAGTACATCAGAAGCAGGAAGCCTGCTAGAGAATCAGTTGGGCTGGTAGTTGACCAGGGGGTGAAAGGGGTGCGTAGGCAGGAAAAGGACATTGCAGAGAAGCTGAATTCTTTGCTTCGCTCTTCACTGCAGAGGATGTTGGGGAGTGCCGGAACCTTGCTCTGTAGATGATGAATTGGAAGAGCTGTCACAAATCAACAAGACTCTGGAGGAGGTTCTAAAGCAAATTGACAAACTAAATAATAACAAATCACCAGGGCCAGATGGCATTCACCCCAGAGTTCTGAAGGAACTCAAATATGAAATTGAAGATCTACTGTTAGTAATTTGTAACCTCTCGCTAGAATCCGCTACTGTGCTGGAGGACTGGAGGGTGGCAAATGTAACCTTGATATTTAAAAAGGGATCCAGAGGTAATCTTGGAAATGACAGACCAGTAAGCTTGACGTCTGTGCCAGGCAAAATGGAACTGTCATTAAGAACAGAATCGCTGGGCATGTTGATAAACATGGCTTAATGGGGAAGAGCCAACATGGATTTAGCAAAAGGTAAGTCATGCCTCACTAATCTGTTGGAGTTCTTAGACGGTGTAAATAAGCATGTGGACAAGGGAGACCCAGTAGATATAGTGTACCTGGATTTCTAGAAAGGATTCGATAAGGTCCCATATAAAAGACTCTTGAGAAAATTAAGAAGTCATGGGATAGGAGGTAGTGTCTTACTATGGGTCGGTAACTGACTAAAGGATAGGAAGCAAAGAGGAGGACTCAGTGGTCACTTTTCACAATGGAGAGATGTAAAAAGTGGTGTGCCATAGGGATCTGTATTGGGACCTGTGCTGTTTAATGTATTCATTAATGATCTGGAAAAAGGCGTTAAGAGTGAGGTGATCAAATTTGCAGATGACACCAAGTTATTCAAGGTAGTTAAAACATGAGCAGACTGTGAAGAACTGCAACAGGATCTTATGAGACTGGGTGCCTGGACATCTAAATAGTGGGCGAGATTTACTGTAGACAAGTGCAAAGTGATGCACATAGGGGAAAAATAATCCAAACTATGAGTACACAATGCTGGCTACTAAGCTAGGAGTTACCACTCAGGAAAAGGAGCTGGCAGTGATTGTGGACAATACGCTGAAATCTGCAGACCGGTGTGCAGCAGCAGTCAAAAAAGAAAATGTTAGGAGTTATTTTCAAAGGGATAGAGAATACAACTGAGGATGTCATAATGCCGCTGTACAAATCAATTGTGTGACCACACCTGGAATATTGTGTGCAGTTCTGGTCACCCCATCTCAAAAAAGACATAGCTGAACTAGAAAAGATAGAGAAGGGCAACAAGAATGATAAAGGGTATGGAATGGCTTCTATACAAAGGGAGCTTGATAAGGTGGGTCTCTTCAGCTTAGAGAAGAGAAGACTGAGAGGGGATGTGATAGAGGTTTATAAAATCTTGAGTGGTGCAGAATGGGTAGATAGGGAACGGTTATTTACCCTCTCAAATAGTTCTAGAACTAGAGGACGCTCCATGAAACTAGCTGCCGGCAGATTTAAAACAAATAAAAGGAAGTACTTTTCACTCAACGCATAATTAACTTATGGAATTTGTTGCCAGAGGACTTTGTCAAGGCCAGTAATATAGCTGGGTTTAAAAAAGGACTGGATAAGTTATTGGAGAGTAGGTCCATTAATGGCTATTAAAACCAAGTAGCTTACGGGATGAACTTCTTACTGTCGGGAGCTGGGAGTGAACAACGGGGAATGGATTGCCCATTGTGACTGTTGGTTCTTCTCCCATGCAAGTGAGATTGGCCACTTTCAGAGGACAGGATGTTGGGCTTGATGGACCATTTGTCTGACTCAGTATGGTACTTATGTTCTTATTTCTTTATTATCATAATTCGATGACAGTTTTTTCAAACGGCCTTAACTGTCATTTACATGTATAAAAATTGTATACACATTGTCAACAGTTCACTGTATAATGACAATATCAGTGTAGACAATTTTATACAGCCAGTTGTACACAATGCAATTCTGTGCAAAAAGACAGAGTTAAGGCAGTTTTAAAAAATTGTTTGTCATCGAATTATGATGATAAAGAAATGATCAATAAAGAAATAATGTGATAGTTAGTGATAAATAATAAGAGCAAGTATGTATGGTAAGGTATATATTACGTAAGTATATATTACGTTAATGTTGATGGTAAATTACGAAATATAGATAGCTGTAATTTCCATGTTTTTAGCATTTAATTTTTGTTGTAACGTTTAATGTTTTTTTAAATTTTAATTGTAATTTTCATGTTTTTTTAAGTTTCAGTTAGGGGAAAATGTATTTTGTGTAATGGTTTTGAAAAGGAAAGTTTTTTGTTCTGGAAACTGTTCTGCCTTTAATGGTTTTTTAAACTGTAAAGTTTTTTGTGTTAGAAAATTTCCAGGTTCTTCTGGGATATGATTAATATAGTCATGAGAATGTTAACAGATATCACACATGTCAGTTATGTGATATTTTTACATGTGGATACACAGTAAGGAAGGATAGAAAGAGAAAACCAGAAGCATTAAAGTCATATCCATCTTTGCCATCTCTTTTTAACAGTCATATCCATATTTAAAATATCATATCCATATCCTGAGGGGCAGGATCCAGACAGCGAACAGGAAGGGAGATGCAGAACTATGGGGCAAGGCAGGAACTCCAGGCTCGGGACACAAACTGCATGGTCAGTCCCCCCGCTCCCCTCAGATTGGCAGCAGGTTAATCACTTCACAGGACAGTTCTAGCCTTCTACCCCAGCCCCACGTAGGGATGCTTGGGGCTGTATGGAAATCATATGCAGATATATGCAAATAACCTAATTAGTCTATTGCTTATGCAGAATGAACCAGGTCTGTGGTCTGCCTCCGCAGCACAAGGGGGCAGATGTGGGTGTGATGCTGCAGGGAAGGATGGAGGGTGGTGGAGGTGAACTTACAGAACTGCTCCCCTCCAATTATTTTTGGAATGGGTGGCGCTCTCTCTGCTGCCCCTTCCCCAACAGTCATTGATGCCACTCAGAAGGAAGCGGAGGAGAAGCAGCCAGACAGGACTATTCTGCACTGCAAGTTTAAGCACCAGGATGGGGAAGCTGTCGGGGCTGGAAGAGGCAGGATAGAAGTGCAGTTGGGGCAGGTTCTGGGCAGAGGCAGCAGGGGGGCTGTATTGTGGGCACCGTACGGTTGCACTGGGGATGATGAGGCACAATGTCCCCCTCCACGGCTAAACATTGAACTGAAATTACTCCACTGATGGCAGCTCTGCCAAGAGGAAATAGGGGGCAGAGTGAGGGGGACACAGGGAAGGGACAGAGACCTCCTACCCTTCTCACAATCCCTTGTACTAGCAGCCTCTCCCCCTCGGCTACTGTTGAGCTGGGTCTTTGGGTTTGCTCAGCCTTGGAGCATGAGATCTAGATCAAGTGTGGTGCAGTCACAAAGGAGTTATTAAACTTTAAAAAATCAGTTCTGCTGGCTAATCCATGTGCAGTCGAGCAGCCGCTGACCGCCAAAAAACAGCATAAGGAAAGTTATGCGACTCTGCTTTTTAAAATCATGTAAGTTTATTAGGAGCCAGCTCTGTCACAAAGACTTTAAGCTCTAATCAGTTTTATGTCACTTACCCTCTTGCCTCAGAAAACCAGCAAAAGGTATCTCTACCTTTCATGTCAATTACTGTCTGGCCTCCATCCGTACTTTTGACTCCGAAACTCCATATGAAGTCTGCATGTTTTCATACAGTGTGAAAAGTCTGCAACTTTTGACTGTATAAAGTGTTGCGGACTTTTGATTCCGTATGAAAAGTCGCATAACTTTCCTTATGCTGTTTTTTTCGAACAACACAAATGGTGGTCAGCGGCTGCTCGACTGTGCATGCGCCAGCCAGCAGAACTGAATTTTTAATGTTTAATAACTCATTCTTGGTTGCACCAATCATTATCACACTACACCAGCACTTGATCTAGATCTCAAGGTCCAAGGCTGTGAAATCTGGGAGCTCAGCTCATCAGGGGGGAGAAGATCTTGATGATTCAAAATTGTCAGGTGCTGTGCATTTTGACCACAACTAATTAACTTTTAAATAGTTATAACTTTTGATTTTCTGGCTGGATCTTCTTCAAACTTTGAACATATGACAATCCCCAGAAATATGTCATGGATAAATTTTCAGAACTGTAGCCCAAGCGGTTTCCTCAATATTGGGGCTTCAGCAGTTCCCAGTTTATAATGGAGAGACATTCTGCCTTTAACTTTCTTGTAGCTACAACTGCAAGAAAATGAAATGGCTAATATGTATCTTCCCCACTCTGCTGATCTGTCTAGAGTACTCCAGTTTGTGTGTTTATATGTAAGAGTTTCTTTAAAGTTTATATTTGTACAACTTTTTATTCTTTTAAAAAAGCACTTTGATTAAATAATGAAGAAACATCAAAGAAACCCATAATAATAGTTCTTTGTACGTATGTGGCACTCTTCATCATAGGATCTCAAGATCTTTTACAGACACTAAATAATAAACAAACTGAGGAACAGAAGTATTAAGGTTTCATTCCTCAAAACACTCTGCTGGGGCAATTCTCATTCATTTAAATGGAGCTTGTATCAGCAGAGCATTTTGTAGATCAGGCTGCATGTCATTTTCCTGCAGTTACCTAGGTTGAAATTAACCTCTGTAGAAGGCCAGCAGAAGTCTGTGGTTTAAGTTCTACATAAACACTAAAAATTCTTGGTGTCATCCATAGTAAATCAGAACCCAAATGCTAATGCTAGAACCCAAGGTACCTGACTCCAAGTCTGTGCCTTACCCACTGTGTGTGTGTGTGTGTGTGTGTGTGTGTGTGTGTGTGTGTGTGTGTGTGTGTGTGTGTGTGTGTGTGTGTGTGTGTGTGTGTGTGCACGCACACACTGTACGCTATGTAGAAACTATAAAATTAAAAGTTGTTATAAACCATTTTAATAACATCATTCTTCTAACCACCCATCTGTTGCATTTATTTTCCCTTTTCGCCTGTCTGGAACTGAAATAGCAGAATCCTTTCCTTTCCAGAAAAACCTCAGCTTACACATACAAGTAATGTTTTCCAACAGGTCATAAAATAATAGGTAATAACATTCTTTAAGAGAGGCATTCTTTGTTTCACATTCATAACACATTTTCTTACACTTGGGAAGGCGAACTCAGTATTTACACACTGACGCTCATTTTATTTGCATCTGCTGAAACAAAGGCCCTTCTTTCACGGGCAGCGGTGGGTGGGGGATGGGTGTGCTGCCGTGGTGAGTGGAGATAGGTATGTGGGAACGGCACCCACCCACCTCCACCCACAGAGCTTCCTCCGGTGGGTGGAGGGTGATGGATGGAAATGGGTGTTGCGTGGGAGCATGCACACCCCCACCGCCCATGCTGTTTGTACGGGTGGACACCACCCACTGCCGCCACATTTACATGGATGCTCCCCCCACACCCAGCAGGGGGAGGAGGGTCTGTGTAAAAACTGCCAAAGTTTTAGATGTAGCACATTTCCTCCATGTGTATAGTGATGCTTTAGATTCTCAGATTCTCTTTAGACTCAGCTTATTTAGATTTCTCCCCTTTTCTAAATTTTTAAAATTAATGGTGTTTCCAGTTTATTTGTAGATGCTGATTCACGAAAGAATTTCAGCATATGCTTAAGACTTATCAACATCAGTAGAACTGAAGAAGATGCTTAAATGCTTTCCTGATATGTGTTCTTACAGAATAGCAAGTGACTAATTAGACAGACCCCCTTCTATTATCTTGCTCTCAGATACTATCTCCAGACCAAGGGGAGTGGGAAGACCTAATCAGAGTAGAATAAAAGACATTAGAATAGGTTTTCATGTCTCTCTTATCATCACTAAGAGATTTCCAGAATGTGACACATCAGCAGTTTGGGTCAATGGGTATCTTTAGACAAGTGCCTCCCCACCCATCACCCACCCATCATGCATGTTGCAGGGCTACATTGGTGCCCTATGCAGCCCTGAGACATGGGTGATGGGTGGGGAGGCACTTGTCTAAAGACACCCGTTGACCCAAACTGCTGATGTCTCACATTTTGGAAATCTTTTTGTGATGATAAAGGAGACATGAAAACCTATTCTAATGTCTTTTGTTCTACTCTGATTAGGTCTTTTCACCCCCTTGGTCTGGGGATAGTATCTGAGAGTAGGATAATAGAAGGGGGTCTGTCTAATTAATCACTTGCTATTCTGTAAGAACACAAATCAGGAAAGCATTTACGCATCTACTTCAGTCCTATTGATGTTGATCAATGGGCAATGGGGCGGGGAAGTGCTTGTCTAAAAACACCCAATATCTCGACTGATGTTTCATATACTTTTCATGTCTTTTAATATGGGGTCACAACATTATATGGGCAAGACAGTCGTCCACCATTAAAGTCATTGGGAGTTTTGTCATTGCCTTTAATAGGTGAAATATTGTGCCTTAAGTCTCAATATGGGGTTGTGCAATGCAGATCAAAAATTTGGGAGCTACTGCACCAAGCTATTTTCTCTCCTGCAGGTGAGATTTATATGCTTAGCAAGCACTGTATTGGCGCACTAACACCACTTCTGCTATTAATATCTGTCTGTCAGCACAGCACACAATTCAGAACACAATGCTTTTTGTCCAACATTATTAATAAAAGCTTCACTATACTTTTGCAGTTTAAAGTCACAATCCACAAAACCCGTTGGCTTCATTCAGACAACTTTGGAGTAAGTGGTTTTGGATTGTGGCCTAGGTATTTGTTGTAAGCAGAGTGTTCTTAGCTTCACTTTGCTTTCAAAACAGACCCACCCATGGAGACAGGTATGGGGGGATTTGAGGATCCAGCTGTTGCTTTTTATAGTTATTTTTGTTGATCCTGTTGAGAAAGCAGCATGCATGTAATTCAAAAACATGAAAGCACCCCATGAAGAAGCAGGTGAAATGCTTTATGAAGGAAGGCTACATAGAGTTCTATAGCAATTTTTTCAAAAAGAGAACAGGAAAAGGTAAACCACCTGCTTAAGCTGTTCTTTGCTCTCTTCTAATTCTTTGGTTTCAGGTCTGTGTAACTGAACCTTGATCTTATTTGAGGTGGGAAAAATAAGTACAGGTGGTCTACCATCTAATTATTTCATTCCCAATGAAAGGCACAGGTGTAAAGGTATTAAAGATGATGTTTCCTTTATGTAGTTCACTAAGTCATGTTTTTTCTTTAAACAAAACAATGATCCTTGGTGATCCAGGGTGATGTTTGTGGTTCTTTTTAGCTTGTTCTGATTCTTGTGCTAGTTCTTTATCTGTGTCTGATTTGTGTCCCTAATTAAAACTTTTGATAATGCTTGAGGGCAACTCAGAAACTGATAGTGAAGAGGTGGTGCTGGGAAGGTTTTCTGATCTTTGATCTCCTATTTCACAGACTTTGTGGTTTGTATTTCTGTCAGCTACTAACTTTTTAAATCAAAGATAAACAGAACTGTTGACAGCACAAGCTATTTTCTTACATAACTATTAAAACTGTGTGTCAGAAATGCAAAATTAAGGAATCAGAAGACTTATAGTGGCTGACTTACAGTAAATGCATTCAGAAAGGGCCATGCAGTGACACACAATAAATGTAGTCGAGAGAGGAATTGGGTCTATTGCTTAATTATTATTATTATTATTTTAATTGTTATTGTAGTGTCTAGAGGCCTGAGGTACCAAGATCAGTACCCCATTGTCCTAGGTACTATGTGTGTATGAGATTAGGTTCTGCCCTTAAACTAGGGGTAGAGAAACTCCAGCCTTTGGTTGTTAGTTTTTTATTTTCTATTCATGGATCTGGCCCAGGGATCCAGCCTCTACCCTCAAACATAGAAGGAGTGTGCTCTGGGAGAAGAGAGTAGAGAGAAGGACATGTATTCATCACAGAACTCAGTCAGTTAATAAGAACAAAAGAACTACCACATGGACGAAGGGCTGGCCAACCCCACAGCTGCTCTGGCTGTACACCCCCACGTCTGCCTGCATCCAGCCCTGCCTGTGTTGGGTTTAAATGGACTTGGTGGGTTCCCTGGCCTACAGTCTGTCCTCATGGCACCCGTTGCAACACACACACCATAGAGTTGCAGGCTAGAGCAACCGAAATGCTATGGTGTTGCCTGGGGCAATGACTTGCTGGAAGTGGAATGGAAGCAATGTGTCCATGCATCAGACGGACCACTGCTCCGCTTCAGACCAGTGCCCCATGTTTGGCTGCCGGCAGCCTTCCAGGATTTTCCAGAACACTGCCACAGGGGCTGCCTCAGAACAGGAACAGCTTGCTCTCCTTCTGCTCTGCTTCAACATCTGGTTGGCCGCCTATAGATGGATGGGCCACCCAGGGGTGAAGCAGAACAGAAGTTGGGAAGCCTCAATATTGTGGTTTCCCAAATGCCGCTTCAAAAAGACTGTGAGAGCCGTGATTCCTATGGTGGCTGGCTACTTCAGGTGCATCTAAACGCACCCAGCGTGGCTTTTCGGAAGCATGCTCTTCAACGCACTGCATCCCGTCACTCACGTAAAAGTGGCCTAAGGATTTGCCACCCACTTAAGCCTAGCATGGTTCTTCAGCAGACAACTTATATGCACACAACTAGGGCTTAATTTATTTAGTTTTTCTTTCTTTCTACCATTTATATCCTGCTCCTCTTGCCCAAAGGTAACTTGAGGCAGTTCACAAAAAGAATTAAAAAAAGATATAAATACATACAAAATAAAAAATAATATACATGTACAAAATAAATATATATGTAAAACACAATATTCATGGTTTATATAAAAAAAAAAACCAGACTCCTAACCCATCCCACCTAACCCCTCCCCCTCGCCAACCCCCTGTCAGAAGAGCCAGGTTTTGCAACTACACCAGAAAGCAAGGAGTTTCAGGCTGAGGCAGACCTCCGCCGGGAGGGCATTCCAAAGTGATGGCGTGGCCGCCAAGACCGCCCTCCTGCCTGTACGGACCTGCTAACAATGTGGGACCTCCTGGAGGGCACACTCAGACCACCACAGGGGCCACCCAGGGACCTGGGGGGTAAGGTGATTTGTCAGATAAGCAGGGCCCAGACCATTTGTGAGGAGGCTTGTCAGTGCCCAGCCCCGGCAATTAAATTCAAGGGGGAGCGGAGCCCCAGGAAATGTTCCCAGCAGGAACTTGCACTCCTTGATGTGTAAAGACCAGGAAAAGGCCAATATTGACCATTTCAGGGTTGGGGGGAAAAAGCCATAAATAGGTTTTGATTGATGATTTTTTTGCCCCACCCCCTGAATTAGTGATCACAGAGATTAAATTACAAACATTCCTGTTTCGTATTCAGCGGTAGAGAGGCAGGGTGGTCCAGTGGTTGCATTGCTAATGAGAGACTTGGGTTCTGTTCTGTGCTCTGACAGGCCCTGTGCCGGGAGGTGTGGCTTCTGGGGCAAACTTGAGCCCCAGCAATTAATTTTCTTTTACAAATTAAGAACTGCACACAACCTTCTTACATGCCTGGATGAATGAGGATCGTGCTCTCAGTTCCTACAGGAAGTTTGCATGGAAGGAGAATTTGTAGTAGCTGGAGATGAGAGAGAACTGGGTAAGATCTGCAAGGAAGAAAATTTCTTGATGTGAGGATGCCAGGTTAGGGAGAGAGGAAGGGAATTTATAGGGAGCTCCTGAGCAAAGAATGAAAAGTCTACTACAAGATGTAAGGGCAAAAAGGTTTAGGAGCATAAGAAAAGTGTAAGGCCCCCATGTAGGTCCACCCATGCACTGCCCACACATGCCCATGCACAGAGCATTGGGGGGAAATCCAGGATGCTCCATGTGGGGGCATGAGCGGGTTTTGCCTGGGTAGGAGTGCACACCCCTCCTGACCCATCTGATTTCCACGCCCCCCCTACTAACCGGAAGTGTGTGTGTGCTGCATGTGGTGCACACAGACCTGCCCCTCAACCAGGCCCATTTAAAAACTGCTTCAGTCTTCTAGCCTTAGCATTACGCCACCCAGAGCAGTTAAAGAGAGAGTATTATTTTAAAATTCATCTAAGTACGAACTATAGCACAAGAAAGTATTAGTGAGCAATAAATACCAGCACCGCTTTCAAGACAGAAAGTGCAGTCAGCCGTATAAAGTGTTTTATTGAAGTCTAGGAGGATTGGTATTGTGAGAAGACTTGGACATCATAACATAAAGAGGTGATTTGTTGTGAGAATGGAGTTGCAGAGAGGTTGTGACTAGTAGTCAACAACTTCTTGCAAAGTAGTGTGATAGGTGAAAATTAGTTTGGCTAACCTATTCTGTCTCCCCAAAACAGTGAATACTAGTACTTTGTGTGAATGGCAAGTGTTTGTTGGGTTTTTTCTCCACAGAAAAGATCATTACAGGAGTTGCTGTTTGACTACAGGAAATTGAAAGAGCATATAGAGAACCTTGTATGGCAGCTGTCTGCAGTATCTACCTCAAATTAATGAGATTACTCCTTCATTTAATTTCACTCACTTAATTGACAATTTTATAAATTCCTCACATCAGTTGATTTACAGAATCCTTCTGGAGCTAATCAGTTTGCTTTGATATGAGTTTCTCTCCCTAGTGTGCGAATAGTTTTTACCCATTACATCAGTTGTGGTTAGCTATATGCTGTGTTTTTAAAATGATACAATCATTGGTAATCTTTAAAGTGTTGCACCAAAAAAGAAAGCTTTAGATATTGTCTCGCCTGCTTAGCCTTCTTAGAGTCTTGCTCCTAGACTGGCAGACTTTTCTCGAGATAAAGGATCATTATGGCATGTAATACTTGTAAAAGAAAAAACCAGTTAACTGTGGTCTTTATCATCTAATCAAATCGCTTGTCTTTTGGCCATGCAAGCTTATTGGTCTCAATTTGATGATGACTGCCTGTTGCCAAACAGGCGCTAGTCCTGTACCACAGCTATTTTATAAATACATCAGCTGGCAACAAAAAGTCTTTTAAATGAAAACTCTCTCTGTTGCAGATGTTCTGAATTTCATTTATTTAAATGGTTTAGTGATACTCTTGAACTTCTAATTGTGTGCTGCAGTCTTGATTGCTGTTTGATCTTCATTATTTAAGTTGATAAAAGAAATGTTACTAAGCTGGTATCAACTGCTTCTAACATTTTGGAGGCCTCTAATAACCCCAGAATGTCTTATAGTGTATATTCTACTACTTCCCAGGGACTAGTATGACATTGGATTGGCAATTTCTAATAACTCATTCATCCCTTTTATTTCTACTTTTTAAATCTAATAAAATGTGTACTGCTGTTGCCAATAAGTTGTGTTTTTTTAGTGAAAAAAAGTCACTGGGATGAGTCGTCAAGCATTGTAAGCTGCAATTTGCATAGGTTGTATACACGAAGGGTGCACTTCTCAGTTTAGTATAGCAATGGCTAAGTCTCCTCCCCAATCCTCTCCTACGTCTAGGGCATGCTGTACAGCTGGTGTATTCTGGCTCTGTGCCATTTGATGACTGCTAAGAAATCTGCAGCTGACCCCATAGCCTGGCTTTGAATTTGCACAATTTGAAACGGTACCATTCTGACATGGGAAGGGCTGATACACGTGTGTGTTTCCTTTTGTGTTTTGGAGATGAGCTAGATAAGGAGTGGGAGAGGAGCTTGCTGCCAAGCAGTTTCATCAAAGTGGAGTCAGAGGGAAAAGAGCTGGAAGACCCACAGTCCTGCCCTCAGTAAAATTCTTCTAAGGCAGAGGTACTCAACTTGATTTGTGCCACGGGCTGGAAAATTTGGTTTGGACCCAACCCTGGGTTGTATGTGGCCCCGTCCCCAATTTGCATAACCCCACCTCCTGGCAGCGAGGAGCTGGGGCTGGAGATTCGGGTGGCAGAAGCGTCAGCGAGGGGCTCAGGTGGAGACATCGGCGGCAGCAGGAAGCTGGAGCGAGGGAGGAGGAATGAGGGATCCGGCCAGTGCCTGTAATAGGCTTGCTGCCCGGAGGAAGGAGGGTTTTGCGCCAGTGCGGGGGCTGGAGGAAAGATGATTGCCAGAGCAGGAGGAGGTATGGTGGGCCGCAGGAAAGGTCTTTTCGGCCAGGGGGAGTCGGGCCCCAGGAAAGGCCCTCGGGCCGTACTTTGTGCAGCCCTGTTCTAAGGCAAGGACTAAGGCTGCTTTTAGATGAGCGGGTTGCCATCACACGACATTTCAAAATCCCGCAACGTGGGATTACACGAGACGGAAGTAGGGGATCATGCGCATAAAAGGCGGTCGCACATTATTTACCTACCGCGAATTAAATACCTCACACATCGAGGTATTTAATTTGCAGTCAGCAAATAGTGCGTGACCACCTTTTATGCACGTGATCCCCTACTTCAGTCTCATGTAATCCCGCATTGCGGGATTTTGAAATATCACGCAAGTGGGTCACGCAGTGGTGACTCGCTTGTCTAAAAAAGCCTTAAGTCAGTTGCGGATAGTGCAATGGCAGCTGCAACACAAGAGGATACAGGTATGGTAGTGGTGCTAGCCAAAGAGCACTGCTTATCATGGTGTTCATGATGTCCTGGAGGAGTCTGTCTCCTCCTTTAACGCATTATTTCTGCATGATCTCTTTCACGTAGACAACTCTGAGTGTAACCTTAATAATGATTATTCAGAGACCATCCTCCACTCCTGATCTATCTTCTGTCCAAGCTAAAATCTTGATCTTTCTGACATCCTCTTTGGGGCATCTGTCTGTCTGCTTAAACTCAACATGGCCAAAACAGGACGGTAAATTCATTTGAATCTTCTCCCATTTTTTTCTCCCCCATTGTGACTAAAACTAATATATGCCACATCACTCAGGCCCACATTTTCTCTGAGCCTTTTCTCTCTGCCCACATGTTATAAACTGCTCCAGGCTTCCATAATCTCACTTCTTGCCCACTAAAGCCTCGTCTCCTCTCAAATCCAGTCTTGCCATGCATACATTTATTCAGATCACTGCAGCAAAGATTGTTTTCCTTGGTTACCATTTTTAACATGTCACTCTGCTGGCTATCCCCTCACCACCAAACACAAGCTGTTTGTCTTCAGTGTTACGGCCCTCCACAACCTCCCACAGCTTATTTGTCATTCCATTACGGTACACAGGCAGTGATCCCCACCTTTGGATGTCCAGTGATGCCATCCTTGATAGCCCATTTGTTACATTTTCCAACAAGCTCCTTCAGGCTTCTTGTCTTCTAAACAGAAGGAATTTCTCTTCAAATCCTAACATGCTTTCAGGTTTGGTAGTCATGGTAGCCGAAGAGCAAGGGATCTCTTCCACAAAATATCTACAAAAAATGTGGTGTTGTCTAGACAGAAGATATTCTGTGACCACTGCTTATCACGGTGTTCATGATGTCCTGATAGTTACCTTGTACTTTCCTCATACCTCCTCATTGCTGCCTTCCTACCTGTTCCTTGGGCCCAATACTTGGTAGAGGTGGCAAGCAAGCACTATGGTGAGGTTAGGAGGCAGACCCACTTTACAGGGTGGTCTGGGAAGCTATGATGTGACAGTGCTCACTGGCAACAGCTCGGATCTGAACTTGACTGTGTGGGAGTCAGTGCACCAGTCAGTCAGGTATTCAACCATGGCGCAGAGCAGCTGCAGTTAAATGGGAGAATGAGGAATCCCTTTTCTGGCACACACCAAGGTGCCCCTCTTTCCCACCCCCCACTTCTCTCTCTCTCTCTCTCGCACTCGCACACGCACCTATTTTGCCCATTGTTTACATCTGGCAGACACTGGCTGTTCTGTGTACTGGGAAAACTATATGCCCAGGCAGGATGGGTAATGGTCACCTGATGGGGATCCTACCTCTAGGCAGCAATAACTGTGCCTAATCCTACTCTCCCCACACCCCCATGACTGGCCATCTGAGGAAATACCCAGCAATGGCTCCCCCAGTGGGGAAGGAAATAGTGGAGAGGGAACAGCCATGCCCTCCTATGCCCACACTATGGGCAGATAAGGGCCTGAACGCAGCAAGCACACACACACACACGCGGGATGGGCTCCCTCGCTTGACAGTTTAATGCTTAATCAGCTTAGGGGACTGCTGCTTTTAATGGGTGTGCGAGTCCAGCTGGGGGATTCGCTGGGGATCCCCTTGGTGAGTCTCTTCGTGCCAGTGGTGGGTCTGTTGTGCCACTGGTGGTTGGTGTGAGGCTATACTCTGGCCACACCTTTACCTGGGGTGGACTGTAGGCAAGGCAGTGTTTTTGGAGGGTGCCCCTTTGGGGTGGGGAAGCATATGTATCCTGTGTGATGTGTTGTGTACAAGGGTGTGCTTCTGGGCACTTGCCATAGGACTTGTGAGGGACTGGTCCTGAAGCTCAGTATGGTCTATTGTAGGGAGTTTGCTACAAATCTGAACCTGTGGTAACTTTTGGTGGTGCTGTGGCAGGGTTGTGCAGCAGCTTAGGATCTTACCTCACTCAGTTCCATCCATGGCCACTCTGATTCTTCTCCATCTTTTCTCCTTTACATCTTGTGTCGTGATGCCCCTGTTCAGTGCTGCAGCAGGGGCAGGGCATAGTTTACTGTACAGCTCTGCTGTATAACATCGGCACAGTAGCCATTTTATTAGTGTGCAATGCTTGTGTCATCATGAGTCACTGAGTGTGCAATGGTGGCACAATGATTCATCAAGTGGGGCAATGATATTTTGAGGATCATGGTCTTAGACTGTAAACTGCTCAGTGAATGGAGCCTCTCTTTGTTATGTTGGCCCAGGGCTCTGTACAACAGAACCGCTCCATATAATAAAAATAATACAAAAAGTTTGTGGTTCTAAAATGCCATAAAGAAAGGAGGACCAAAGCCAGCTTTTAAACTATGTAAATGGTGAATGTGGGAAGATGTGTTTAATACAAGTTCAAATATTTGTATAACCAGAGAAAAAAATAATTCTTGGGCTGACGAAACCATGCTGTGGGCCATACATCCATGTATATTTGCTAAAAACAGTTTTACTAGTTAGTTCTTTCCCCCTCTCTCATAAAAGTACAGGTTGCTTTTTAAAAAACATGATTATACCCTATGTGAGGCTGCCACTGGGTTCAAACTCTAAAAATAAAACAGTTAAAATGTAGAGACTTCAATTAGGTGCAGGCTGCTCAACAATTTAACTTCTAATTGTCTTGCGGTTCTTCCACAACTAGGAACTGACCCTCCTGAGTTTAAAAGAGATTGATGTCTTATGAATGGAAATGGAATGTTCTGAAATGGAATTTTTGTGCTAAAGTTCTGATCTTCAGTGAGATGGCCAAAAATATTGATTTATGTGGATTTGTTTCAAATCTTCATCTCAGCCTAAGTCTAAAACCACATTCACACTTTCGGCACGGCACAGATTTTGGCTCCGCTAGAGACTGTGAGAGCCAAAATATGTGCAGGGTTTGGCTGGTGTAAAAGACCCCCCCCCCCCCACCTCCCAAATGTGGCTTTGCCAGCAATCACCTGCAAAAGTACAGAGCAAGGAAATCCAGCTCTGTACTTTTGTGGGTGATCACCGGCAAAGCTGTGGGGAGGCTTTTTACACCAGTCAAACCCCGCGCATATTCTGCCTTCCGGGTTCTCTCCCAAGCCAAGATCTGCACGGGGCCGGTCCCCACCAAAGGTGTGAACGTGGTTTCAATGACCTGTTGTAAAGTCCTTCCACATAAAACAAAGGGTGTTTTCAGATAGATGGCTGGTGCTGGCCGTGTCAGCCGGCTTCATGCCCAGGTGGCCCGTCTGTCTAAAGGCAGTCTGTCAGATGCTGAAGCATAGCAGGCTGTGCCTGTTCCAGGGCAGCCCCACTGGTGGCACTCTGGAACATCCCAGAACACTGTTGGTGGAGCAGGCTGGCCAAACCCAGGGGACTGCCTGAAGTGGAGCAGCTGGTTGTCTCATGCACGGACCCAAACTGCAACTCTGTTTCCAGTCAGTTGTTTCCCTGGGCAACTCCATAGAGTTGCAGGCACCAGTTTAGAGCATCAGGTGATTGCCAACAACTTTATGGTTGCGGGGTGTGTGTGTGTGTGTGTGCAGGTGGACTACAGGCCGGAGAACCTGCCAGGTCCATCTGAACCTTACCCAAATGGGGCTGGGAGTGGGCAGATCCTGAGTTGCACCCCCAGAGCAGCTTTGGGTGTGGGCGGCCCCGCGTTCATCTGAAAACCTCAATGTGACACTAAGTGGCAGAGAGAAGCTTCTGCATAAATAGGCACTCTCTGGTCCCTCTACTGAGAGAAGGTGCCCATCATTTATCCAGCTGGTCTAGGCTCCCCAGGTCATTCTTTTCTCATCTAGCAGCAGTGGCTGATATCCTTTCCGATCAATTATTTCTTTGTTTTGATTTTTAAATGCTTCTATCCTTCTTATAGGTTAATGGACAATAGAAACCATTGCAAATCAATCAGTAATAAATGAGGAACTCTGCCTCAACCAGACAGCTGCTCATCTCATCAGCCAAGTGAAGCTCAAACAATAGGGCAAGGTGGGGAACCTTTTCCTTCCCCCGGGGCCACTTTGAAAATGAGTACAATTTGATTTTTATGGATTTTGTTTCAACTCTTCATCTCCCATTCACTCAGACTAGGTCTAAATGATCTGTTTTGAAGTCCTTCCACCTAAAACAAAGAGTGTTTTCAGACGGACAGGCTGCCCTGGTGCTAAGGCTGCGTAGAAGTTGGAGCCAGGGGGGCACTCAAGAAGAGGAGGGCCCAGATCTTGGATTTGTGCCATGGTTCTCTCCCCTATTATCCTTGTTTTCATGCCCTCATCTCTGCAGCCCTTACTTACCCTTATAGAGAAACAAAATGGTTTGAATGGTATCTTTGATTGGACCAGCTGCTGTTGGTGGAAATGAGCAAGCTTTTGGGCCACACGGAGCCCTTCCTCAGACACGTAGCATAGCCAGTCATTCGTAGTCAGTAGTTGAACCAACACAGCAACCACACAATCTCTTCCTTTGCCTGGAACTCAGTTTTTCAGTGGTTGGAGGTAGGATCAGATCCTGGAACTGGAAAGGGGCAGGCTGTATTTGGGCCTGAGGTTCTTCACTCCTATACCAGAGCAATAGATTTATTAGCGAGAAGCATTTATCTAGGCAAGCAGAGCCCTACTTCATGTAGCCCAGGGGTGAAGAACCTCAGGCCCGGGGGCCAAATACGGTCCACAGCAAGTTTTCATGTGGCCCCTTTCCAGTTCCTGGATCTGGCCCTTGGATCCAGTTCTTACCTCGAATCACTGAACAACTGAGCTCAAGGAATGGGAGCAGAGAAGAGGGCATGCAAGCAAGGCTAGGGGGCAGTTCCATGGTACCGACCCATGATTTGGACCCTCCTTTCTTTGAGTGTGTCCCTTAAGCACCCCCACCCCAACGTCTGTGTGACCCTTGGAGCTTCTGCAAGCTTTTGAAGTGGCCCTTGGAAGGGAAAAGGTTCCCCACTCCTGATGTAGATCATGGTGGTTGGGTCTCATTTACTCTGAGCCTTGTAGGGTGGAAATATAGGGGGTTGGATCCAGCTGGTCTGGAGCATAGCAGCCCATGTGCTTGCTTGCTGCCAAGTTGTTGTGCCAGGAGATCCTGTCACACTTGAGGGTACAGAAACTCATTTGCAGCATCAGAGTGATTGTTATCTCAGAAATTGGATTCTTGCACTGAAAAATTAAGACATTTTACAAAAAAGAGACAAAATTATTTTTATTCAAATTAATTAGTGCACAGTCATGATTATCTTTCATGTACCAAGGAGCAGAGCTAGATTTTGTTCTCAGGAATATTGGCTTGTTGCTACAGCAATGAAATGAGAGGGTAAGGTACTTAGTATGTGTCAAAGTTTAAATTTAATGTCAATTTTGCTCTAATATGATATTGTCAGGGTGATAAAGCACGCTGCCTTGAGTACAGCTATACAATTCCAGTGCACTTTGTCACAGGCATGACTGCAGCTGACACAGCCTCTTCATAGCACAAGCTATGGAGCAATGGATACCACTTGAATATTTCTGGGCATCAGTAGACCATACTGAAGAGCAGCTTGAACACAGAACATTCAGTATTTCAGTGTCTGACCACATGGCCCTTGGAATAGTTTGGGGTAAGAAGTTTCCTAGTTCTATACACCTAACACTCACACAATAAACAGTATTAAAATGGCCAAAATTGAATTAATAACATTTAATGAGCTCCACTGTGAGGTAGTTGTGTTGAGCTGTTTACAAGTTGAGAAATTAAGGTCATACCTATAGGAAAACAAAAGAAGAATTCATGAAAAAAAAATATTGCAAGGAAAGTGCCCGAGGCAACCCACTTATCTCCAGCACACTTCACAGGCCAACTCACACAAACATGTGGTGGCGTCCATCTGTATTCTGGGATTCAGTCTATATCCGAGGATCCTTCCACTAGCCCTCACCTCAGCTATGATTCAACCTGCAGGTACTCTGGGGAGTTGGAAATGAGTATGTAATACACATTGCTCAGTCTGGCTTAATTTTCAAACAGTCACTGTATGGAAAAAATAAAATAAAAATCAGTGACAGTGGACACTACGAGCATCCAAGAGCCTTTGACAGTTTGGCATTGGGGAATGAGGGCTTTAAAATGATGCACTTGCATCAGAAACTTTTTTTTTTTTTTTTTTTTTTAAAATACTTTTGTTTATGTTAAGGAAGAAAACACAAAGCTATTTGTTCCAGGTTGGATTAAATTTATCCTAATAATCCTTACACTCAATCCTACATTAGGATTATTTATCCTAATAATCCCTCCTCAAGACCCACCTCTTCTGCTCTGCCCTCCCCAACTCCTCGCTCCCCTCACCTAACTCCTGTTGATACCTTCTATCCAGTACAATCTGTTACCTGAGGTCTGGGTACTCATACCCTCACCACATGGACCAGCCAGTCATCATTCTCAATGTAACCAAGCCAATCCCATGCACCTGAGACCTTGCATCTTCGTGAATGTTAGACCCCTTGCCTGTCCCTCTGTTCCCTTCCTTTGTCTCCCCCTCGGTCTCTCAGATTGTAAACCCTAGGGCAGGGACCGTGTCTATTCCATTACTTTGTAAAGCATCCGGTACATTGCTGGTGCTATATAAATGGTTGCTAATAATAATTACACATGCGTACTCTTCATAATTCTTGCACATGAGTACACTTCAGAAGTCTCACAGAAGTCACTGTACTCGGCCAGTTTTTAATTATTCAAGGTACTCTACTATAATTGTTGGACTCCTTTTCTGAGATACATGAACATCCAATCACTTGCATACACAATAGGAAACGATGGCTGCTTGCACACAAGTGGCGGGATGCAGCGCGTTGAAGGAACATGCTTCCTGAAAAGCACCATGGGGTGCATTTAGACACAGCTTGCACCATCTTTTTGAAGCCNGAGGGTTCAGATCATGGATCTGTGCCGTGGATCTGGCCTGTATCTTTGGGTGCATGCCCATCTCTCTGCTCCCTTACCCTGAGTGCAATCTTGGGCTTATACACATCTAGATGTGTATAAGAGACAGCTGTAAGGGTAACTAACTGCTTATCAGAGTAGGCTGCTTTTACACAAGTGGCGGGATGCAGCGCGTTGAAGGAACATGCTTCCTGAAAAGCACCATGGGGTGCATTTAGACACAGCTTGCACCATCTTTTTGAAGCCACATTTGGGAAACCCCAATATTGAGACTTCCCAAATCCAGCTTCAAAAAGACCATGCAAGCTGCTATTCCTATGGCGGCTGACTACTTCCGGTGTGTTGAAAAGCACTCCGCGACCCTTTTCAGGAAGTGCGTTCCTTAACGCGCTACATCCCACCCCTCGTGTCAAAGCAGCCAATGATGCGATATTTGTTCCTTTTGGCCATGCTATCATACTTGGAATGAAAGTATGCAGTGAGTCATAGGCCCTTTTTACACAAGACACACTCACACATGAACACCCAGAAATCTAGGTATTCCTGTGTGGGTGATCATGTGTGCGTGAGTCTTGTGTAAAAGATGCAGTGGGGCTCAGTGTCTGCGTGTGTGCTCGCTCCTGCTGAATACGCATCACCACCCACCCATCAACACGCACATAGCAACCGGCGAAAATGATAGTTGCTCCGTGTGTGTTGATGAGTGGGGGTTTGGTGGAGATGCGTGTGCGCTCGTCTAAACCCCCCCCCCACACACACACACACACATCGTGCATGCACCGGAGCAAACACTGACCCCCCCCCAAACCCTGTGTGGCCTGTGTAAAAAGGGCCATGGTGGTTTATATAAGATGAAGGCAATTCTCTCATCTGTGTATAATCATTTTTTTACACAAAAAATGGCTGAGCTACTGTGGGACGGGGAACACAACTGTGACAAAATGGTCATTGAATACTGGTACAGGTAACAGCAGGTTGCAATTCTTGTCAGAAGACAGTTATGTTATTTGAGCTACTGCTAGGAATTTAGCCTCCAGGAATACATGTGTCTTCATAAAGTATGATTTATCTGTGTTGTTAAATTAATCTAGATCTTGGGCACATAGAGCCTCAGTCAATGACCAATAAATTCAATGAGAGGGATCGGATCCAATTCGCTGGCATGAGTGTTAGGCTGGCTTTCCAAAAATGGTAGGAACAAACCAGACATGTTTTTATCTGAAAAGTATTATGGTCTCAAAAAGGTACACATGTAAGGGACTTAGCCTTTTTACTTTTAATTTTTAATAATAATTTGAAAATAATTTTTAAAACATTTTAAGAAAATTATTTTAAACAAAAAGATGACCAGAAGGAGAGAGCCATCCTGATGTTTCTGGATTTATTATTGTTATTCCTGTGACTCCCATTGAGGGGAAAGTTGTTTGAGTAGGACGGCTTTGATATTATTATTTGTACTGTTGAACCCCGATCCCCACTGTGATAAGCTTTCTATAAATGTATAATAAAAAGTCAGGAACTGTACCCTAGAGTTTCCAGTCTAAGTTCTATTGCACATTGCCAATAAATAAAAAGAGTGAATCATTGGCATTAATCGGGGAATGGTATGGGCATGGGAGAAGTGTGGTGCTTGGGGGTGGAGGGCAGGCAAGGAAGGGGACTCTCCCAGGTGAGGGGCAAGGGGGCAGGTGGGGGATGGGGTGTGAATTTTATAATATTGTTACATCAGAGACTACATTTTAGATTATAATATTACATTATTATAATACTACATTGTAGACTGGATATTAGATTTTTATAATCCATTAGATTATGCTGTATATTAGATTAATCTATATAAGAGTTTTATAAGATTATGTTTGTATTTGGAGTTTTTAAAATTGTGTAATGGGGCAGTACAGGGAGAGGGTTTTTGAGACAACCAGAACCCCTCTCTGGAGGAAAGGGTATGGGTTTCGTTAGGGATATGGAAGAGACTCCCTGAAGAGAGAAGATGGGTATTTTCAGATGTTACGAGATCACAGTGAACCCCCGTCAATACCCACATGGGGTCAAAGCACCCTGAATGTCTGTTAGGCGGCCACCAGATGTTCGCCACGGTCAGTTCCCACATGGGGTCAATTTCAACCATGCTTCCACGGCTCCCCACCGGACAATCCCCAGAAGCGTGATCAAAGAGATCCCTGGCGGGAACCTACAAAAAGTAACATCTGGCCGGTGACCACGCCCCAGAATCCCCGGCGGGATACCGGGCCATGGTCAAATTGGGTGGGCGCAGTGCCTGCCCGTCTCCCCAGAGGGCATGGGGGGGCGTGCGGCTGCACGTTGCACCGCATGTCCTCGCCCCGTCCCCGATTTCCCGCCGGGATCAGCCAGCATGTCTGGGTGTTTTCAGACGTTACGGGGCTGCTTGGCCCCGTACCGAAAACAACCCTTTCATTCCCCGCCGGGGTCACCCCATCACGCCATATCAGACGTGCCAGGGGGATCCCGGCGGGGAATCTGGGAGGGCGGGGCCGTGCGGCACAACGTGCGGCCGCACGGCCCCGCCCCCTCCACGCACCCCGCCACCCGGCCTCCAGGGAGACGGGCGGGCGGCGGGGCCACTACGGCCGCCACGTTGGGCCGGATGTGCCGTGGCCCAGGATCCCGCCGGGGATCCCGGGCCGTGGCAACCGGCCAGACGTTACTTTTTTTTGGTCCCCGCTGGGGATCTTTTTGACCACGCTTCCTGGGACATTCCCCCAGCTAGCCCGGGAAGCGTGGTTCAAATTGACCCCATGTGGGTATTGACCGTGACGAACATCTGGCGGCTGCCAAACAGACATTCGAGCCACAGTGACCACAGGTGGGTATTTACCATGGTTCACTGTGATCTCGTAACGTCTGAAAATACCCTCTGTTGACCGTGCCAGCATGATCCCAGCGGGGAATCTCAGGGTTGTTTCCGAAGCCGCCCCGTCACGTCTGAAAACACCCAATGGTGTGGGGGGTGGTAGAGAGTTCAGGGTTTTGATGTTTTATACATGTGGTTTATTTGTATTTTCTTCTAGTATGTTTTTTATCATTGTTCAGGGATAGGCCGGGATATAAATAAAAAATAATAATGTACAAAGGCATTAGGTAATACTGTAAATTGGGGGTGGGGAATCTTTTCCCTCCCAGGGGCCACTTCAAAAATCAATTCCAGCTGTAAGGGGCACTTAGGATGTCTTTAGACATAACGCTGTTCAGTGTTTAGACATCCTGTCAACACAGTGTTCACCCCAAACACTGGAAGTGAATGCTCCCAGGTCTTGACAGTATAATCAGTGTTTGGGGTGAACACTGTGTTGACGGTATGTCTAAACTCTGTAATGGTAGGACACTGTGTTACAGAACACTGAACAGCGTTATGTCTAAAGACACCCTCAGAGGTTGGGGATGTCTAGGGGGTGCACTCAGGAAGAGGAGGGTTCAGATCATGGATCTGTGCCGTGGATCTGGCCTGTATCTTTGGGTGCATGCCCATCTCTCTGCTCCCTTACCCTGAGTGCAATCTTGGGGGAAGCGACTGGATCCAGGGGCCAGATCCAGGAAGTGAAAAGGAGCTACATAAAAACTAGTCTAGAGGTCACATCTGGCCCCAGGGTCTGAGGGTCCAGCTCTGCCCTGCTGTAGGTCAAACACTGGACCAAGGCCACCCATATCAAAGGTAAATCAAGTATTTGTCGATGCACCCCCACCCCCAAAGAAGACGAGGACACAATGTATGGGTTTGAATGGCCGCACTCTTTATTATTTAGCCAAAAGGGGGAAGAGGTAACCCTCCCACTTCCCCCTTTGAACTGGGGTCCTATCAATCTCTTATCCCTAACTGTTAACCTTCCCAACAGGAGGTTCCCCTATTGT
>QEPC01015122.1:866054-904115 GCA_003113815.1 Sphenodon punctatus | reverse complement strand
GGGGGGGGGTGAGCCCGCCTGACTCCCCTGCGCACGGGGTTAATTCTAGTGGAGGCCTGCTTGGCCTTCAGTTGCTTCACAGGCTGGCCTCCTCCTGAGTGCGAGCTTGGCAGGGGAACCCCAGAAGCCAGAGGACTCCCCACCCAAAAAACCCAAACCCTTTCCCCCACTCTGTGGGAGAAACCATGTGCCAAGTGAGGAGGAGGGGGGCAATCAGGCCCCACTCAGCCCCTCTCACTCCTTCGAGCCTCATGGAGAGGCCAGTCTGCCTTCTTGGGGGGGGGCGGCGATCTCTGCAGCCCAACCCCACTCCCCCACCAACCATGGGGTTACTTCGATGCACTGTGGGAGAGGGGGAGAACTACCCCCAGGGCGCCAGGCCAATTCTCACCCCCCCACCTGTCTGCCTTCTTGGGGGGGTGGCAATCCCAGCAGCCTGACCCCGCTTTCACCACCAACCTTGGGGTCACTTTGGTGCACTGTGTGTGGGGGGGGGAGGGGGGAACAACCCCCAGGGCACCGGTCGAATTACCCCCCCCACCCGTCTGCCTTCTTGGGGGGGGGCGGCGGCAGCAATCCCACAACCCGACCCGGCTCCCCCACCAACCGTGGGGTTACTTTAATGCCCACAGGGCGCCGGGAAAATTCCCCACCCCGGGCCGTTCCCCCTCTGTGGGGAAACACCACCTGTATACCAAAAAAAAAAAAAGCGGGGGTGGAATCCGACCTCGCTCAGCCTCTGTCGCCGCTTCACCCTGTGGCCACGTGGGTCCCACTTCTGGGGACAGACTCCCTTGATGTCCTGTGTGGGTGGGTGGGGGTTCCACTCGGGCCCCGCTTCACCCGTCGGGCCTCGTGCTTTGCGGCAAGCAGCCTGCCAAAGGTGCTGCCTCGAAGCACGTCCTGTTTCCCCGCTCCCGCCTGGCCGAATGAGGCGGTGAGCGGGGAGTCCTAAAATGGCGCCCGGGACTTCCGACTCTCGCGAGAGTCCCGGGCGCGCTCCCCTTGTGGCTGCCTGGGCAACCAAGGCCTCATTCTGCCTCCCACCCTCTGCGGCCGCTCCTTCCTCGCCTCCTTTGGCCGGAGGGAAAAAGGGGCGCCGCCAAACCCCCGCCGCTGCAATCGCAAAGGGGACTTTTATTAAACAAATTAGAATTGAAAAACTGACAAAAGTAAAAATATTAGGCATCTTAACTAGGTTGTTATTGATCTCATTTATCAATACAAATGTTATATTGCAGAAGACTAATGTATCAGCATTATAATGAATGATTGTATTATAATAGCATTCGTTCCCACTCAGTACATAGACTCCATTGAGCTAAGCACCATACAGACACATCATTGTTAGACGTGGTTCTTGTCCCCAAAAGTTTACAATGGGAGCAGCAAAAGGACAATGGGTGGAAATTACTTTTCTTGAATGATGGGGAACTGACTAACAATGAGGTGAACTGACCTCATGTCACATAGAAAGTCCATGGCAGAGCCAAGACTGTACCTAAAACTGAACTCTTCTTCAATACCTCAACAAAAAATCCTGCAGAGGCACCAGTTAGAAGAAGGGCTGATTGATGTAACACAGAAAAGAGTTGCAATTTGTGAATCTTTATGGCCCTCACCATTTAATTGAATAGGAGACATAACATTTGCTGCTGGATACCTATCACAATAACTATGACAAATGTAAAAGTAGGTAAATAAAAGGAACAGGAAATAACTATCCAAAGCTTGCCAGCTGTCAGCAAAATTCTAACCTGCTTGAATAATTTTGTGGTTCAGCTTACTAAAAATTGGAATCCAGAGCTAAACATAGCAAGATGCAAACAACAGAAGGGAAGAGTGGATTCAAACTCTATCCTTAGTTTAATTTATAGAACAACCACCACAACTCTCCTTGTTTGCTCAGGACCTGCTGCTGCTAAATACTGAACAATTTCTGTGAGGTGCTGAGTCCCCTCGGTTTTCTAGGTGGGAGGGAGGCTGGCTCTGCACTTAGTATCAGACACACGATAAGAAGTTGCTTGTGTCCTTAGCATATACAGTATACTCAGGGATGCATTGCTTTGAGATGAGAGATAGTAGATGCACCAAGCTAATTAAGTACTTGACATCCTTCCATTAAACTCTGGGCTCCATCAACAGCCTCTTTGGGGATATAAAGTAAATGGCTTCCAAGGCATGTCACGAGGGATCCCCAGGTATGAAAACAGTCTCTGGCCTCCTACTAGGACTTTGACACCACAACTAGTACCCTGTATTGGGCATTCACTAGTATTTTCCAGAAACCTAGCTTCATTTTCTTCTGTGCTCTCCTTGTTCTTGTAGTAGTTTTATCTTGCTCACAGTAGTTATATCTAGCTCAGAGATTACCCTGGATTGACCTTTAAGGAGACTGTTTATCAGGTTCTGCCAAACAAGTCACATTCAGCTCTATAATACCCTCCATGTTTCTATTAGGCAGACGTTTGGTCACATCAGCAATACACTCATGAGGGATTTATTGACTTTACAAATAGAGATAGTGCTGAGTAAATTAACTCTTACACCTGAGGGAGCAAACAATTACAAAAAACTAAATTGTTTCTTTAAAAACTCTTTCTAAGGGATTTGTATTGGATTTATATAAACCTCCAGGGCTGGCTGTTTTTCTCACTCCAAGTGAACAATTTGGGCCAGAAAATAACTTGTCCAAGACCATAGCTACTTTTGCTTAAATCTCCTCTGGATGCCTGGTGATCTCTCCTGAACTAGCAACCAAAGCCTTCTAGGCTTCTCATGCCTTCTAGGGCTTCCATGGGGAAGCATTGGGGGAATCTGCTCCATGATAGATTGCTGTTTTTGACCTTTAAAGCCCTAAATGTTGTTAGCCACCCCGAGATGCCTGAGGCAGGAGGGAGCGGCATATAAGTTTTAATATAAATAAATATAAATAAACAAACTGCTTGGGCCCTACATATCTGAAGGTCCACCTTTCTCCTTATGTTCCTTCACAGTCCTTAAGATCTGACAAGGGTGCCCTCCTGTGGGTTCCATCACTGGCCCACTTTCATATGACTCTGCCTCTCTGTGGTCCCTTCTCGGTGGCTGCCCCACAGCTTTGGAACTCCCTTCCCTTGGAAGCTCACCTGAGCCTCCATCCTCGAAAAGTCCACTCTGGATCCCTCTGAACCCTCTAATTATCGTCCTTTCTTGCTCCTCCCTTTTGCTTCCAAACTCCTTGAACACATTGTCTACTCCCATTGCTTCAACCTCCTCTCTGCCAACTCCTCCCTTGACCCCCTCCAATCTGGCTTCCGCCCCGTTCACTCCACTGAAACAACTCTGGCTAAGATCACCAATGATCTTCTTGTGGCTAAATCCAACAGCCTTTACTCTATTCTTGTCCTCCTTGATCTCTCTGCTGCCTTCGACACTGTTGACCACTCCCTACTGCTTGAATCGCTTCACTTCCTGGAATTCTGGTACTCTGTCCTCGACTGGTTCTCCTCCTACCTTTCTGACCGCTCCTTCAATGTATCTCTTCCTAACTCCTACTCCTCCTCCCTACCCCTCTCGGTTGGGGTTCCCCAAGGCTCTGTTCTTGGCCCTCTCTTCTTCTCTATCTACACCCATTCCCTATAGGGGTGGGACCCCAGGGCAATTACCGGCTACTGGATTTACCGGATTCCGGTTTCCAAAAAAACGGATTCCCAGATTAAATCCGGTATACCGGTACCGGATTTATTCCATTGATTTCAATGGGGCACTGTGTCCCCATTGAAATCAATGGAATAAAAAAAATCCTCCCCCCTCCCCCTCCCAGGCTGTGCGGGTGGAAGGGGGGACACCCCCCACCCACCCTGCCCAGCCTGAATTAAAAAAAAAAAATCCCCTAAGTGACTCTCCGTTGCCGGCAACCCAGAGCCCCCCAGCACCAGTGGCCACGGCATCCCAGCAGCAGCTGGTAAGTATTAGACCTGATCCCTGGGGGGGGTTAACACCCCACCCCACCCCAGGGATCACCCTACTTAAAACAAGTTCCCAGGATCCTACCTTCCAGTTCAGCTCCAGGTGGCGGTGGCAGTCCGGTGGCCTCAGCACGGGCTGTGGCTGACGGCTTCAGACACTGTAGGCCTTCCGGGGAACTTCCGGGTTTCCCTGGAAGGCCTACTAGCGTCTGAAGCCGGCAGCCACAGCCAACGTTGAGGCCACCGGACCGCCGCCGCCATCACCCGGAGCTGAACTGGAAGGTAGGATTCTGGGAACTTGTTGGAAGTAGGGTGATCCCTGGGGTGGGGGGTGTTAACCCCCCCCCCCAGGGATCAGGTCTAATACTTACCGGCTGCTGCTGGGATGCCGCAGCCGCTGCTGCTGGAGGGCTCTGGGTTGCCGGCAACGGAAAGTCACTTAGGGGAATTTTTTTTTTAAATCCAGGCTGGGCAGGGTGGGTGGGGGGGGGTCCCCCCTTCCACCCATGCAGCCTGCACTCGGGGAGGGAAACGTGGGTTTTTGGTGGGGTTTTTACATTGTGACCATTCATTTAAATGGTTGTGATGTAAAAAAAAATCCAGTACCTGGAATCCGGTAACCGGGCCGGATTACCCGGTTGAATCCGATAATGCTGGTACGCCCAGTACCGGCATTATCGGATACCGGAAAATCCAGTAGTCCCGCCCCTACTAGGCAAACTGATTGCCTCCCACAGTTTCCAATAACACCTATATACTGACGACACTCAACTCTATCTCTCCACTCCTTTCCTCTCCCCCTCTGTTCAAGCTCGTCTCACCAACTGTCTCTCTGATATCTCCTCCTGGATGTGTCAATGCCAACTTAAACTGAACATGGCGAAAACTGACCACCTTGTCTTCCCTCCCAATCCTTCCTCTCCCTCTTCCTTGTCAATTGCCATTGACGGGTTTCCATCCTCCCTGTCCCCCAAGCCCATAGCTTGGGCTTCATCTTTGACTCGCACCTTACCTTCAAACCCTACATTGTCTCTGTGGTCAAATCCTGCCGCTTCTCCCTCCACAACTTTGCTAAGATCCACCCTTTTCTGTCTGTCTCCTCTGCCAAAACTCTCATCCATGCCCTAGTCATCTCACCCCTCGACTCCTCGCTGGCCTTCCCCGCTCTCACCTTTCTTCCTTCATCTCTGTTCAAAACTTTGCTGCCAGGATCATCCACCTAGCCCGTCGCTTTGACCATGTGCAGCCGCTCCTCTCCTCTCTCCACTGGCTCCCCCTTCCTGAGCGTATTCTGCACAAGCTCCTTGTCCCCTTCACAACCTCGCTCCCCCCTGCCTCTCAACCCTAATCTCCCTCCAAACCCCTGTTCGAGTACTGTGATCCTCTTCCATCCCCTCCCTCGCCCACCCACCCCTCCCCTGCTCCCCCAACCACCTTCGTCCCTTCTCCCTCGCTGCCCCGCACACCTGGAACTCCCTCCCTGGCCACATATGCCTTCCCCCCTCCCTTTGTACCTTCAAGTCCCTCCTCAAAACCTACCTTTTCCTCTCTGCCCTTCCTAACTCCTGCTAATCATCCCCACCCAGGAGTATCCCCCACCTGTTATCTGCAAACTCCCATTGTACTGTAACCAAGTTAAGAACATGTACCTGAGTTCTCGCATCCTCATGATTGTTGCATCCCTTGTCTTTCCCTCTGTTCCCCCTTCCCTGTTTCCCCTCCCCCTGTCTTTTAGATTGTAAGCTCTCGGGCATGGACCATGTCTATCCTGTTCTCTGTAAAGCGGCAGGTACATCGCTGGCACTATATAAATGCTTATAATAATAATAATTAATAATAAATAATGTCTTCTGGAGGGAGTGTAAGGCCAGGCATTAAATGGGCATGGATAGATTGGGAGGAGGAGGATGGGGTGTTTTTAGTTTTGTGAGGTTTTAATTATTTATTTTACATTTTTATTTTATGTGTGTTTGTGAGCCGCCCTGAGCCTTTGAGGGTAGGGTGGAATATAAATCAAAATAAATAAAACGATAGTCCTATAAAATCCATAGGACTTGAACACAATAGATCACAAACAAGCCAATTCTAAAGGAGAAGATATTGTTTGGTAGGATATTATTATTATTATTTTATTATAAGCATTTATATAGCACTAGCAATGTACCTGGTGCTTTACAAAGAATAAGATTGAAATGCTACCAAACGTAGAAGACTTCACAGGAGTGAAAAACCCCAACCATGTGGGTTCAAGGAAGAGATAGGTAAGGTTGAGGGAAGGCTCTAAGAGTGGAAGTGAAGAATAGAAGGTGGCAAAAGATCAAACGATTTTGAGAAGCCTGGGAGAAGCATCTTTATGTCAAGGGTTTACTTGAACATCCAAGTTTTTTTGCAGTTTGTTCTCACTAATGTGCTGTGAATACACACACACACACACACACACACACAAATAAAAAATGCTGAATTTCCCCTGAAATAATGATAATCATAGTGGAAATTCTAGCTCTTAAGATAATTACTAGTTAACTGGATCCATTTGCTAAATAAGATGTGAAATGGGTCAAAAGATCAACTGCTCTTCTAATGTCTGGAGGTACTGGCTTTCTAGTAGAAGAAAACAGAGACTAATTGAAAGATTTTAATAATGACAACTGAAATTCCCAACTGGTAGAGTACAAAACCCACACAAAATAGTGTAAACTCACCTAATTTGTTTTCTAAATAGGAGCCTGAAAAGCCAGCTCCAGCTGTGCTGCCCAAGTTATGTCACAGATACCAGAATGTGATTTCCCAGAATGCATTTATTGGATTTGGTGACCTATTGTTTGCTTGGGGGCAATTGATCTAATGTTCGTCGCCTACCCGGACCGCCCCCCCGATCAGGGAAGGGGGGGCTCGGGGGCGGCGGCCGTTGTCTCCCCGCCGCTGAAGCCGAAAGAAGAGGCAAAGGCTAGGGGGCGGCGCACGGCGTGGTAGGAGGAAAGGCGCGAAACGAGCTCTCGCGAGGTGCGGGAGCTCGTGGGCGCCATCTTGTGGTGGGCGCGAAATCGTCCATTCGCGCTTGGAGATCTGGAGAAGAAGCAGCGTGTTCTGCTCCAGAGCGAGGCTCGAGGGGTTTTCTTGCGGGCAGCAGTGCCGGGGTGGGGGCTGACAAAGAGGAAGAAGGGGGATTATAGCTCCCCTTGCCTTGGTGTAGTGCCTGCAGCGGGGGGGCTAAACCGGTGAGTTGGCATTCGGTAAGAGAGGTCATTCAGCTAGCCCCCAGGCCAAACCTTACCATCTCTCTCAACAGCGCGCGGGGAGCTCGCTCCCTCGAGTGTTGGGCCCAGGGTGAGGCACAAGGGGCTTTTGCGGGCAGCAGTGCCGGGGTGGGGGGGCTGACGAAGAGATCGGGCCTTTCCCTCTCCCTCATTAATTGTTGTGCCCGGGGCACGGTGTCGCGGGGGGGAGGTACATCCCCAGTCCAGGTTGAGTGGCTCTGGAGGTGGCCTTGTGGGACAACTGTTACACCCACTAGCGAGGGGTTCTAGTGAGCCGGCCACGCGGACGCAATTAGTCAGGAGGCGCCCTGGTTATCACCCCCGGTGTAGGCAAAGATGAAGAAAGGAGGTGGGGGCAAGAAGGGGAAAGGCCCAGCTAAGAAGGCCTTGGCCCAGCGGGTCGAAGAGGTGCTTCAATCCCTTCAGGCCAGGATGGCGGGGTGTGAGGGCATCCTCGACACCTTTGCCTCTGGTGACGGGAGGGACGGAAGGGGGGTGGCACAGCAGTGTGGGGACCCCCAAGGGACACCGGTCTTATTGGGGNGCCCTTCCTCCCCGATAAGGCTATCAATAAAGATATGGTGCGGCCTGATTTACTCCACAAACTCTGTGTGTTCGTGTCTTCTTTCGGGCTGGGGGACAATCATCCTTTGGTGGTTCCTTATGACCTTGGACTATGGCTCTAATATTGTAATACAAGGATGTGATGACTCCGGATGCAGCATTAATTTGTGCTATCCCTGATAGCAGGAAGTCTTGCTAGATTGTGGAACTGGCTAATGAGCATATTTTCTGTTACAATGATATAGGACTTTTGAGTTTCTATTTTTACTTGATGTCATACATGTGCATCCCATTCTGATAAACTTCTTGTTCAGGAAAAACCTTGAATTATTAAGTATTTTTAAGGTAACATACCCAGTATAAATAGTCATGCTTCCTGAGATCTTGCAGCATATGTGGTAGGATACTGGGAAGGATCTCTTGGAGGTCAAAGATGAAAAGAGAGAAGGAACAGGAAAAAGGTTCCTAAATCATATGGGATAGAAGCATTGGGGAGATTAGCTGTGGAGGAGGCAGGGTGAGAATTGGAAGAAGGGGGAAATCTTCAAAGCAATTTTGTTTCCACATAAGCATTTTATAAGCTTACTTGAAACGTTTTTATCTGCCTCCTAGATTGTCAACAAGGATGACTGAGGCCAAATGTTATGGTGAACCTGAAGCTCACTTTTGTTTTTTAAAATTAAATTCTGGCTCACAGTTTTAATGAAACCAGTCCTCAGACCTTTGAATCTCTCCATAGTAAGCACAAAGTTAAACAAAAGAAGTCAGATTCTGGCCTATCGCTGACAGCTCTAAAATTAAAATGATTGCAAAATTTAATTCTTTCAGTCACAAAAGCAAGTCATTAGCCATGTTCATATCACTTAATTTTGTTAATAGACCAGAATCTTATGCGTCCCACTGAGGAAAAGGGCTATATAACCATGATAAAAAGCAGATTCTTCTCAATAATGAGTGAAGAAGAGAAAAAAAAAATGAATTAGTAGACAAAAACCATGTTTATCTGATAATTAAATCACTCATATAATCAGCATAAATTCCCAAGTTAATAATTATGGGTTTATAAGCATGTTCTGCAACTATTTATATTTAGGGAAGAAAACAGCGCTAATGAAAGGAGACGGCAGAGAATGTTTTTCTGAGTATACCAATTGACCTTTTATCCTCCAGCTGTGATTCTTTTGGAATCTATCAAAAAATGTTCACAAAGAGAAGAAACGGCTTTGTATGAGTCTCCTGAAACGAGTTAGGAATCCGAAAGCTTCCACTGGATTACTGAGGGCAGCATAGAATCATTGATGTTTTTGTTAAAAGGGACCATAGAGAGAATCTGGCTGATCTGTATGAGACATGTGCAGCTGCCTGCCCATTCTGTCACTTGTTTTACTTTCCATCCCTGACCATGGATCTGACCATGGTTAGGGATGGGAAACTTGCTGAATCACTGCTGTGATCCAGAATGGTAATCACAATGGCCCTGTACATGACGGTGTGTGCTTGCCTCTGCACATGGATCTGTGATGCTACGGGAAACGTTGTACTGCCATTGCCCAGGCTGTATGCAGAAATAAACAGAGGATTATTGGTTTCTGAAAGAAACTGTGCTTTTCTCAAGAAAGTAATATCAGTAAATGAATAAGATGTTTTGATTTTGTGGATGGAAGGAACAGATTGAGTGATAGCCTGAAAAACCCCAAAAGTTGCAGCACCTCTCTCTTTTACCATCAGAACAGGTAGGATTCTGGCAAATCTGTGCTTGGCAAAAACATGGTTCCAGTTAGTGCTATAGAAGCCTGGTATAGGGCAAACTGAAATTAAAGTCGTTCCCTCCCCTTCCATAACCACACAGACATATACACAATATATAACAGTGACACAGACCTTTTTAATAAATTTGGACATAAAATGTTTTTTAAATTAATACTTTAAATATAAATACAAACAATAAGAGTGAGAGTGAGAGAGAGAGAGAGAGAGAGAGAGAGAGCTAGGGTGGTGTAGTGCTACAAAAACAAGCGAGAAAGGGAAAGCATTGATTAGTTAACCTTGCATATCCTGCTTTCAGATCAAAAGGGCTAATCTCTAGGGATTAAAGAGGGAAATTTTACTATGTAACACCATTTTTAACAAAAACATGTATGCTTATGATGTGGTACAGTATAATTGCTCCCATACTATCTAGCATCTGTTGAGAAAGAAGAAAAATACTAATTGGGCCTGTTCATATTTTGTTTTAAAGGCCTCTTTGAATAACACTGTAAAAAATAAAGTTGTGGATTTCTTTACAGAAAACCAACCGGTATCCTATAAATGCTGATCAATAGTGCATATAAGAACTGCAGCCTTGCATAACAGTCAGAATCTGCACTAGGAGGGTTCTGTGACTGTTTACTAAATTAACCTTGTTGGGACAGTTTGAGTTCTACAAGTCAGTAGCTCTAACGTAGTCGACCGGCCTGGTAATTTTCAAAGTGGCTTGCAGTGGAAAAAGATTATCACTCCTGCTGTAGACATAATTGTCATACGCAGGAATTTTAAAAACAACTTAGAGGCATGGGTATTTAGTGTAGAATTCACTGGCATTATTTATTCAGTGTTCAATTTGTATTGGCCACTTGGGCAGAAGCCAAAATAAAGCCTCATTTAAGGTCATTGGCAGTGAGATTTCACAGGCAAGCTTTGTAAGATCAGAAAAAGTTGTTTATAATGGAAGCTGCCAGTGGACCAGAAGAGGGTCAATAGAATCTTGTGTTCCAACCCTTCTTCCCTACATATTGTAGGAAATCCATCAGGAATGGCAGCAGACACTCTTTTTGCCCATTGGCTGGGTTACGTGTTGTGATCAGACAGCGGGTGCTTTTAGACAAGTGTAACCTGTATGTCATATTTAGACCTGTTACTTAAAGGAGATTTAAGATGTGTGCAGAACTATTGGTGGGACGTGGGGGTGGGTAGCCTTTTTAAATGAGTAGTTATACTCATGGAATTTTCCATGAGCCAGGAAAATCTCATGGATGTGAGTTTGCTCAGTCTTGCTAGTTGAAGCCACAGCGACCGTTTTAAAACAAGATGCTCCCATGCATGGACACCAGTGTCCATGTGGGGGAGTGTCTCATTTAAATGTGGAGCATGCTTGGGTATGTGCTTTTGTGACCCACACATCTCCACCCACCTCCCACTAGTGGAGCAATTGGTGAACAGGTGGGTTGCTCCGTGCGCGGAGGTGGGTGGAAATGGTGTGTGCCTGTCTACACCCTCCCCCCATGCATGACCCCCACAGCGGCACCCGCTCCACCGGCCACACACACAACACACACACACACACAGCAGTGGCCTGTTTAAAAACGGCTAAAGTGGGGCTTCATTGTGGGCAAAGGGGCAGAAGGTTTGCAGGGTTTCAGAAGCCATTTTGGACAGAGAAGCTGAGGTGACTGAATGAGAGCTGGATGCTGGTGACAGTATTCCTAATGCCAGGCCCTTTGTAACCTATACCAGGTTTGTGATAATGGGAAAACTATTAAGTGTATCCTTAAACTTCTTTATTTTTGTAGTAATTATAATCCAAAGAGGCAGGGAAAAGTATAAATTCTGTGGATTCAGCTAAGGCCCTTTTTACACAAGATGCTCCAATGCATGGAAACCCATTGTCCATGTGGGGGAGCATCCTGTGTAAACGTGGAGCTGCGTTGGTGTGCGCTCCCGTGACCCATGCACCCCCCCCCCCCCATGCACGGAGCAACCAGCAAAAATGCAGGTTGCTCTGTGTGGGGGGATGGGTTGGGGGATGGGTGTGCACTTGTGTGCACCCGCCCCCCTGTACTGCCCCCACAGCAGCGCACACATAGACTGCTCCCCCCATGGTGGTCCATTTAAAAAGGGCCTAAGTCTTGTGGGGCACATGCACTCCCTGTTACTGTCTGTGTATAAATTGTTCCTACATCAGGGTTTTGTTGTAAAGAATAAGGAAACCAGATCTTTGCACTGGGGACCAACAGTGCTGCACCTGCCAAGACTGCAGGCCCCTTTTGTGGAGGAACTACAATTGTTGGAAGCAGGTGGACTTATGGACTTGGGATCACTAAACTTCTACTTTAAAAAACCAATAAACTTTTGTAATTTTGTTAAATAAATTGTTCTTTTCATTTGTTGGAATTTTATTTAAATGTCAAAGTTTGCCTCTGACCAGATCTTTGATGGGAGTTCCTAACTGAATCCAAAGTACTGAAATTATAGCCCCTACTTGGGGTTACACAAGCAGCTTTCCACCCACCTCCCACTCATTATACATGTTTCAGGGCACCCATAGGGCACCACTGCAGCCCTGCAACATGTATAGTGGGTGGATGGTGGGTGGGTGGGAAGGTGCTTGTCTAAAAGCACCCACCGTTCCAGTCCTGCTACCTACCCATGGTTTAGGGAGAAGACTTTGCTATTCAGAATCCAGAACAAACCTCTGTTCCATTTAGAAGGAGTGACTTCTGTCTTATAGCATAATCCAATAAAAAAAAAACCACAGGAGGTTTTAGAGAGAAGTTAAGACGCTTACAATTTCAAACAAACCCTAAAAAGCATGGAAATTGTAAATTAAGCTTCTGCCTTAACTTCTGTGCCATCAAATCAGTAATATTATATATATAATACTTTATTGTTTAGCCTAAGCCATAACAATTTTACATAGTACAAAGTACAAAATAAAAACAATAAAATACAAAATAAAAATTCGTACTCTCGTTTACAATCCACACTCTTATTTACACCCACCCTGAGGGTACATAGATCAAAACCCTACCTGACAGCAGTTAGTTTATCCACCTTCCAACGTCTATCTCACTTCGGAGGCAGAATACGTACTCCTAATCCGAATGGCTGCCCAACAGAATTTCGCCACTGCCCTAGACAAGTCCGAGTCGACTGGATGCAGCAGTCAGCTCAAAACTCTGTCAGACGGGCCTCCCAATCAAATCAGTAAAAAAATAAAAAAATAAAAATAAATAAAAAAAGCTGCTACAGTGAAACATATTTGAAACATGAAAAGTTACACTGCACTTCACCAGTTCATGGAGTCACAGATTAAGTTGTCAAGATCCATCATTAAATCATGTAACTACTTGCCTGAAGCAATCTCCACTTCAGTGAAATCATTTTACTGTTAATATGAAGAACCCATGAATAACAGAATAAATGTATTTAGGGAGAGGGTTTCATGAATGAGGAGCAGGAAGGGAGAAGGGGTGGATATGCTTGCACATATAGTGAACATTCTAAGTTCTCTGAGAACAAGACCATTCTGAAGGTATGAAATCACAAGTACACTGATCAAGAAAGTGAACAACGAGCCATCCACGTGTGATGAATTGGTTTCATGGTTTGAGACAACAGCATCTCTGCAATTTCTTCAGAAGAAGCCCAGCACAAACCTTTCACATACCCTTGGTCTTCCTTCAGAGAGATTTTTTCTCTTTTTTTTTTTCTTCATTATTCCCCCAAAGTAAGATTGAAACAGTAAATCATCCACAGATGGTTCGGCCAGGGGCTTTAAATATCACACCTTTGTTTTCCATCAAATTTGGATGAAAGTTGGACAGATTGTTTCCCTCACCAAAAGGAGCATGCCTGACAAATTATCTGAAAGATTGGATAAAAGGTCCTGATTTTATAAGCAATGCACATTTTGTGATTTTAACAGAAGTTGCAGATTTCTTTAAATCACTGCAGGTGTTGCCTCTTTTTAAATTATAGAGGTTTTACTAGATGCAGAGATCTGTTTTTTGGAGCATTTCTAGATTGGGTGAAGAAGACAGGAGGAGGTGGGCAGAGCAGAGGAGGAGCAGGTTCCAGACACTGGCACTGACTTCAGTCATTGACACCCCAAAGTCTGTGATGGCATACATGGGGAAGAGTAGGTGCAGAGTTCTGTTTTTATGCGCACTGTCAGTGAAGCTGAAGACTGCAGTGCACACAGGGTATTTTCAGACGTTACGAGATCACAGTGAACCACAGTCAATTTTTCTGCGGGGCCAAAGCGCCCTGAACGTCTGTTTGGCGGCCGCCAGATGTTAACCACAGCCGATTCCCACATGGGGTCAATTTCAACCATGCTTCCCGGGCTCCCCACGGGACGAGCTCCAAAAGCGTGGTCAAAGTGATTCCTGGTGGGTAGCAATAAAAAGTAACGTCTGGCATGGGATCACGGCCCAGAATCCCCGGTGGGATTCTGGGCCATGGTCAAAGCGGCTGGGCGCTGCGGCCGCATTGGCCGCGGCACCAGCCCATCTCCCCAGAGGGCGGGTGGTGGGGGAGCATGGGTGGCGGGGCCGTGTGGCCGCATGTTGCGCTGCGCGGCCCCACCCCCTCCCCGATTCCCCACCGGGATCAGCCGGCACATCTATTTGGGCCATTTTTTGACCATGGGGGGTGGTTATTTCATTCACCCCCGCCGGGGATTCACTTGGACGAATTGGGACAGCGTAACATCTGAAATCACCCACAGTCAGACACAGGGTATTTTCAGATGTTACGTTACCACACTAAACCACGGTGAATCCCCTGTGGTAGTGGATGGTCCCGTGACATCTGGTTGCTCGCCTCCAGATGTTCACCATGGTGAACCACCGGCGGTGAGCAAAATAACCACGCTTTCAAGCATGGTCTGGGCACCATCCCCGAAAGTGTGGTTAATTGAACCACAGCCCGGAATCAGCAGATGGTAACGTCTGTTACCGCCACCCATTCCGGGCTTTGGCCCGGACCCCGAGTTGGAATCGGCCGCAGTGGCTGGATTAGCCGCTGCACCCGCCCCTCTCCAGGAGGGCGGGCGGCATGGGGAGTGGGGGGTGGGATTGTGTGGCTGCATGTTGCGCCGCACAGCCCCTCCTACCCCCAGATTTCCTGCTGGAATCAGCCGGCATGTCTGCTGGACGTGATGTTTTGATTCCAGTGGGGAAGCAAAAGGTGACTCCATGACGGGGCCAATAGGTGCCCCATCATGTCTGAAATCACCCACAGAGAGCACTGAGCCAGCCTACAAGCCACACAAGATCTAGCCATGGTGGTGGCTGTGCACCTTGATAGAAGTTTATATTTCTCCCCAATGCCCACCCCCAAGCCTCCCTGATTGCAGTGATTGGGTACTGATGTACTGGAAGCCTGGGCAGCATCTCCAGAGAATGACCCTATACCAAGGATTCTCTTGTTTGTCATAGTGGTACAAGATGGGTTTGTTCAGTTAGCCAGCAGAAATGTCAATCGTGTAGCCTCATTCTGTGCTATGCCAACTCCAACCCCCCTGCTTGTTACTGGGAAGTTGGAAGCATCTGTTTAGGAAAGAACCAATAAGGGATTCTCTTATGTCCCCTGTAGCAGTGCTGCAGGATGTGTTTGGGATGCCAATTGGCCAGCCTGGATGTGTCAGGCATTTTTCTTCATTTCTGGGCTGCTTCCCCTCCTCTCTGCCTTGTTGCCTAAAGTCCCGGTTATGTCCTGAAATTTTAGTTTTTCTCCCAAACTTTTCAGTACTAGTATTTGCACGAGTTCTCTTAAAATCACAAATGTTCAGTTGCTTATAAAATCGAGACTCTATCTAATCCTTCTGAAATTTGGCAGAGATGGTCTCTTGGGTGAGGGGTATAATCTGTCCACTTCATCCAAATTAGATGGACAGCAAATATGTTATAGCTGGAAATGTGTGCACAAACCACAAAATGTAAATTGCTTATAAAAATTGGAACCCTTTATCCAGTCTTTATTATATTTGGCAGGGATTATCCCTTCAGTGAAAGGTACAATCTGTCCACATTGCAGCTGAATTGAATGGGAAGCAAAGATGTTAACACCTGGAAATGCAACATAAACCATGATGCTTATAAAATTGGGACCCTTTATCCAATCCTTTTCAAATTTGCAAATTTGATAAATTCATAAAAATAAGAACAAATCGCACACCCCTAGTGCTGGACTGCTGAGCTAGAATTTGGCTTGCACTTAAACTGCAGATGCAAACAACATAACATTTTCGATGCATGAACTAGAACACTGGATTAGGTCTCATCTTCCAGGTTTTTGATCTAGCCAAAACCAAATCCTGAAAAGCTATAATTGGGAGATTTTGGAGGTGCAAATTAGGCCCTTTACTGCTCAGAACCCAAGACGCTCTCCTCCTTTCTATTCTTTAGGGCCCCCAGAAACTATTTATGTAATCTAAGAAGGCAGTCCCCAGGTCTCATCCTCCTCCCCATACTGCTGTAAATGGGTAGGGGCTACACAGAGGGCACAATATTTGTATTTTTAGGATTTATATGTTTGTTTTTTATAATGGGTTTTCATTTAGGGAGCAGTGTGGCTGGGCATTCTTGACAGGCCTAACATAGGTGTCAAGATTATTTCTCCCTCCCCCTTTCCCACACACACTTCAGTGAAGGAATCAGGCAGAGGCCAGCTGTGCCACCTCCCACACCCAGCTGTGCCACCTCCCACACACACTTCAGTGGAGGAAGCAGGCAGAGGCCAGCTGTGCCACCTCTTCTGAGAGAAGCAGTATGCACTACCCGGCAGAAGAGGGCAGGGAAACAGCAGCAGCAGGCATTATCCAGACCCACCATCCTTAGCCAGATACTATGGCATGGGTATTAAGGGTCTGATTTAGGACACCAAATATTGTGTTTTTCAGGTATACTTGGGTTCACTTGAAATCCAACTACACAACTCTACAAATGAGTGGGGAAAGCAAAAATTGACTTCTCTCTCCAGTGCTTTTAAGTATGCTGGCCTCTTAGGCTGTCATCCTGAAAAAGGACCTTTTTAGGGTCTTCCTTGCCTTTACACATCTGTGCACGCATGCATACACCCAGACAGTTCTGCTCTCCACTGCACCATAATAATAAATACAGGTTGATATCATATAATACTCAAATATTAGCTATTACTGTAATGCCTGAGTACCATAATTAATATGTGTCTATTCTTCTAAGCCTCAGTATCCTACAATGAGCCAATGTATTGCCAAGCTCTTCTAAACCCTTGTCTGCGCATGTGAAACCAGAAGCTGTTCTGAGAGTGACCATGCATCACTTGGTGAGTTTACTCCTCTGTGCTGTTTAGATGCAATACTGGCTTGTTGCCCATAAGGTCTAATTCCAACACCTGTCCAGGAAGCTACATGGGTTTGCCTCATATCCTGTTAAGCATATAAGACGATTCAAATACCAGAACCCATTTGTAGGGCCCTCTTCCATGAGACAGCAATAGTACATGATGCTTCTAAGGAAGGAAGGGTGCAAGTAAAGGGGACAGAAATGACCTAAGAAAGATTAAAAACTTTTCCAGTAAGTTTACTTTCACTAAAGCACTATTTATACCTTGATCTTCAACTCCTAATCTTTGTAATGGGACTGAAAGTTCATTTTCCACCTGATTATCCATTCAAATGACTATAAGTTATAAAGAACTTCAAAGGGTGTAACAGTCTATAATATAAGTTTAAAAGTGCTCAGCAAAAGCTCAGTTATGTAGTGGTAAATGGAAGATTGGTTTGGCAGCAAAAGAATAGTTGTAAGGGTGTTTTAAAATGAGTCACCGCAATGCATGGACACTTACCATCCATGTGGGGGAGGCATGCTCCCCTGACCCACGCACTGCCCACCCACTCCACACCCAGGGCACTCCAGTAAAAGCTGGGGTGGGCAGTGTAAAGACGGGGCAGCTGTGCATGAGGCCGCTCGTTTGAAGTGCTCCCCCATGCATGGCACCTGTACACCTGCCCCCACCCCAATAACGGATCCCCCCACCCCATCTCATTTAAAAACACCCTAAGTAGTTGATCGCTGGATCAGAATTGCATTGGGCTCTGCTATTAAAACATACTGATATTGTTAATGCTAAACAGCTCCATAGTTATTTTGAAAGGCCTATTTCTTCAACACATGAAGAAAGTTAAAAGTTACAATACTGTGAAAATATCAGTTTGCAATTTCATCTGTTTATCATTTACTCTTTGGAGGCTTGTGCTAAGAGTTTAGACTTTGTGAAGTGTGCTTATGGTAGGTGGTCCCTTCAAAGCTTTTCCATGTCTTTGGAACATTTTGATTTGCTGTGAAAGACTCCTGAATATTTTCCCTTTAACTTTATCCAAGCACGACTATGAACCAGTGCAAGGATGGCTGGATCTAAAATATTTCCGGTTGAAACTTGGGGAGATATTCTGAATGATACTTTTATCAGCAGAATTCAAGATTGTGGGGTTGCTCTTTCTTTTCCCAACTGAAGAGAATGTTTTATAGAAATTTTAAATTTGAGCTGTGTTGAGCAGTCAGTATCTTGTCTGCTAGTTGTTGGTAATTCATACTTCTTGAGAATACTCCATGATGCTCGATGTAACCAAGGCCACTTTCAGACATGCCCCCCCCACGCATATTTGGGCTATGGGAGGGGGGAATGCACAGCCCTAATATGTGCGGAAATTGAACGGTCTGAAATGCCACCCCCCACCCCACATGTGGCTTTGCCAGCAGAGACGCACAGGGATGCAGAGCTCGATTTCAGCCGCGGGCTGGGGCCTTTCAGACCAGTCGATCCCCGCCCATATTCGGGCTGCGCTTTCTCCCCTTGCAGCCCAAATATGCATTGGTGGGGGGGGGCATGTATGAAAGTGGCCCAAGTCTTAACTGGTGCAACCTGGATAAGATGCTTGACTTGAACCCGGGAGACCAGGGTTCAAATCTCATCTAAGACCAGATTTGCACCTGCGGGCGGCATGCAAGCCAAAATCTGCATGGAGTTTGGCCAGTGTGAAAGCCACACCCCTCCCCCCACACACGTGCGGCTTTGCCAGAGATCACCCAGAAGAGTACAGAGCAGGGAAGTCCAGCTTGGTACTCTTCCAGGTGATCTCTGGCAAAGCCGTGTGCAAGGGCTTTCACACAGGCTGAACTCCACACAGATTTTGGCTCTTGCAGCTTCTCCTGGAGCCAAAATCTATGTGGGGTTGGCCGCTGCCACAGGTGTAAATGTGGTCTTAGCCATAAACTTACTAGAGGGACTTTGACAAGTTAATCTCTTGCAGTTTTCGTTCCTCATCTGCAAAATGGGTTTAACAATGATCTACCTCAGAGAGTTGTTGTGAGGGTGAACTAGATAAGTATTGCATAGCACTCTGAATGCTGAAAATGCTATGCAAAATAATGAATAATAGTAGGAATGTGGAAGAGAATGTCAGTTCCATATTCCCCCTTCACATAGCCAATGTTCATTAAAGACTTTTCCTAGTGCTTACTGGCATCAGTGGACGTTTTCATGTCTAGAAACGCTGGCAGTGGTAAAGGCACCATGTCACCTTAATTGCCAGAGTGTTTATTTATGTTCAGATGTATAACTCCTGTGTCAGCTGACAGGCCCATTTCAGAGTTTGCATGCTGCATCTGGTAGGGATGGGCGAACAGAATGCGGTTTGGTTGTTCGGTTCGAAACCTGAGTTCGGGTTTGATGGTTCAGTTCAGCCGAGTTCGGGTTGACCAAACTTGGCCAAACAGTCAAAAATAGCGCTATTGAAACCGAACTGAAACCTAATTTTTGGCCCTGAAAAGACATTTTTCCTGCCCCCAAACTCATCCAAACTCATCCGAACATGACCGAACTGTTCAGTCATTCAAGAGTTCCATTTGGACGTTTGGTTCAGACGTCCGAACAGACCGGGTTTGGTCCAAACTCCGAACATCTGAACCGTGTTCGCCCATCTGGTTCTTTGTGCAACACAAGCCTTTCATAGTCCCTTGCTTGCGTAGCAGAGAGTGAGATGGGAAGTGTCCCAGCTAGGGTACCGATGTACATCAGCACTGCTTCTCTGCTTTCATTTTCCTGGGTAGTGGTGGTCACTGGAGGAAGGACAAAGCCTTGTATCTCATCCCCTTTAACAGTTTAGTGTGCAATTTGATTAGTTGATAAAGTCCATTGCTTAGAAAGGATTTGTATTTAGTTATTTATTACATTTTTACTCTACCCTTCTCCATAGACTCAGGGTTGTTTACAACATTAAAAAAATAAAATAAAATCCCAACATCATCCCAACCACCCACCCCACCCCATCCTTTATCCCCACCTGCCACCCATCGATCCTCTTCCCCAAACCCCAATCCCACCCAACCCTATTCCTGCCTGCCAAATGCCTGGCCAAACAAAAAGGTCTTGTATCTCCTCTGAAAGACAAATGAGCTCAGGCAGATCTCCAATTTCATAATTGTAGGGCAGCAACCAAGAACGCCCCTTGCACACCCTCATTGTAACAACTTCATGGGCAGTTGGCACTCACAAGAGGGCACCCTCGGTCTCAGAGGCTACAACGTGACATAGGGGAAGAGGTGGTCTTTCAGATACCTGGGGCCCAAGCCATTTAGGGCTTAATAGGTTAAAACCAGTACCTTGAATTGTGCAAAAAAAGCTATTGGCAGCCAGTGAAGACTCCGGAGCACTGATGTAATGTGCTCCTAGTGACTCATCCCCAACAGAAGGTGAGCTGCCATGTTCTGCACCAACTGCAGCTTCCGAACAGTATCCAAGGGCAGCCCCATGTTACAATACTATGCATTGCGGTAGACTAGCCTCAGGGTTATGAAGGCATGAATGATGGTGGCCATATCTGAATCCGATAGAAAAGGTTGCTGCTTTCTCACTAGATGAAGTCGGTAAAAAGTTCTACTGGCCACTGTTGCAACCTGACAATCCAGGCGCAGCAGCGAATCCAGGAGCACACCACGGTTGCAAACCTGAGTGACCAAGGGACACTGGACCCCATCAATGATAGGAGGTCCCCACCTCCCCCAGGTCATAAGATCAACCAACCATCATCACCTTGGTTTTCTCTGGATTCAGCTTCAATCGGCTCACCCACATCCAGTCCCCAATGGCAGCCAGGCATTGGGGCTGCAGGAGCTGGGTCAGATGAAAAGGCTAGAGCTGAGTGTCATCTGCATATTGATGGCATTTCACTCCAAATCACTGAATGATCTCAACCAGGGGCTTCAGATTGACTTATTTTTAGTTCAACTGTTTTAGCCTTATTTATTTTGGTTTTAGGTTCACTCTCTGTTTATATGTTTTATTGTATTTATTGTTTTTTATGGTTTTAAAATGTAGTTGTAAGCTGCCCCGAGCCATCTGTTGACAGGAGGGGGCGGGATATAAATGTAAAGATAAATAAATAAATAAATAAATAAATACATAAAATTAAATAAGATTACACAATGAACAGGAGTGGGGACAAAATGGAACCCTGCGGGACCCCACAAGGGAGTTCCCGAGTGGTACGGCAAGTCATCGTCCATCATCACCCTCTGATTCTCCCAGCCAGGAATGAGCAGAACCACTCAAGAGCGGTCCTGTGCACCCCAGTCAGGTTCTGCAGCCATGTCAACACCCCATGATCAACGGTATCAAAGGCTGCCAAAAATTCTAACAGTTCCCCCTGTCGATTTCCAAGTGGAGATCATCAACCAAGGTCACAAGCACAGTCTCAGTGCCATGTTCAGGACCAAAACCTGACTGACATGGGATACCATTGAGATGTGCCTGAATCTTCAGGACAACCACCTGTCCCGTTCAATAACCTTCACTAAAAAGGGGAGGTTAGTTGCAGGTTCAGGGCCTACAAATGTACAAGATAAAACAGACGGGTGAGACAAAGTGGGGGAAGACACAGTAACAAATATAATAAGATGTTTGTAATTCCTTAACTAATCAGAAGCATTATCTCCTACCAGTGTAACCAGTAGTAGGAGGTCATGTTTTCCTTTGCACTTTACCAAACAGCTAGGCTTTGTGGTGGACTTGAAGGAAGATGTGGTGGTGGCTTTACAGATTTTGGCTTGGAGTTTTGCTCTTGTGTTAGGCTGACATGGGAGAAGACTCAGAAACACTTGTAGGAGAAGCACAGAGTTGAGTAAACCAGGCTGACATACTTGGTGGAGCAAAGGCAGGAACTGAGTATATGCAATAAGATGAAAAAGTCAGTGGTGAAACCTTGCATTTAAAGATTTTTAGCATCCCACCATGCAGGCCCAACCCAACCTGCTTCCACATATTTTTCCTGGATGACTCTGCCCCCAGACCCCATCCTGAAAAATCCCATACTTAATCCAAGCCGGGAGGAGTCTGGTATTAAGTGCAGGGTTTTTCCCTCCCACTCCGAGTGCTGAAAGGTGGGCTGGCATGCTCCTTGATCATTAGCTGTTGACCAGGGAGCAGATCAACCTTCCATGTGCCGTAGTGTAGGTGGGAGGGGCTCTCTTGCTCCCTGCAAATAGGCCTGAAATGAGAAATCTTGGCGGCGAGTGCTGCTTCTGTCTGAAGCAGGGGATTCACCAAGATTCATGTGACACAGAAACTTACCAGATTTCTCGTTGTTTCCGTCATTTTCCGTTATTTTTTGCAAGTTGGATGGGGCTGCCATAGGCTAGCCTCATGCCCTGTTTGTGACCCATGCACACATCCCAGGGCTGTGATTTTCTGGCTAAGCACCACAAATGCACTGGAAATTGCCATAAAAGTGCTGTAAAACTGTCATAAAATTCCTGGAAAGTGATGAAAATGATGAAAAAAATGGCGGAAGCACAGAATCACCAGAAAATGAAGCAGTACTGATGGACACTCATAAGCACTCCAGAAAGATTGGTATTTCCTTTTGGAACAGGAACACTTGCTCTTGTCTCAGCTCTCCCTGCCAAACCAGTGTGATCTGAGAGCCAGTGTGGTGCAATGGCCAAGTGCAGAGTACTTGGATGGGGAGGTAAGGGGGAAATGGGACCCCCGGATCTAGTCTTGCCTTATCCAGAAACTCACTGGATGACCTTGGGCCAGTCACTTTATTCTCTCAGCTTAACCTACCTCACAGGGTTGTTAATTGTATGTAAAGCACTCTGAGTGCCATGGCAGGGGGACACTATATAAAAATAAAGATGATGATGATGATGATGATTGTTGTTATTTTATTGTATTATAAGCAGCTGATCAGCCCCACTGGCCCTGAAGCTGGATAGAAGTCTGTTCCCTCTGCAAGAGGGGGTTTTCCTCCCATATGCGGGGCTGCAGGCCCCTTGGGACTCATTAATAGTAGTCCCGCTTGCAGAGCTCTAGTCAGTGGGGCTACATTGTGAAGGGCTTTGAAGTTTAAACACCTTCAGCAAATATGTAACATTTGAACTTAGTACTGTGGAATTTGCTGCACATTTATTCTTTGGCTAGTGAAATAAAGTTGATTAATTTTAGTTATTCATCAAAGAAGAAAATATTTTAGATTGTTTTTTTTTAAATATTCTTGCATTGAGACTTTCAGCAACAGCAGGTTTAGTACTTCAAAATCTTGTTATCTAAAAGATGCACCTTTATAACATTATCATAAGAATGTGTAAATAAAAGGCATGCATATTTCCATGCAAGCCAGAGAAGAGTTAAGGTTTTATCCCTTTTAACAAACCTCATTCCAGGGAGGAGATGTTTCTGTGACTTCTTCCCTGTTTACTACATAAGAAAGAAAGTGGCAGGTAGAACAGTAGAGGGATGGTTGCTTTTTAAATAACACAACTTGGCTGTTAGAGACAGACTTGGCAAGCAGATACCTATGGAGTGCAACCGCCACCAGTCAAAAGCAAAGCGCGGGGGGTGGGGGTGTTTCCCACAATTAGAGAAGCATTAACAGGAGCAAAATAAGGGTCTTGGCACGTTGTACTCTGCTTTCCATCCAACTTGTTAAACAGCCAATGTTTCACAGGTATTTTTAGACAGACACGGGAGCAACCTACCCCCAGAGCTGCTCTGTGGGTACCCCCACCCCTGTCCACCCACTCCCAGCCACACCTGGGTCCAGGTTCCACTGGTCATGGTCTGCCTGTGCAGCGCTCCCCCCCACCCCCATACCATACAGTTGTGGGTGGATTGCCCGATGCTCCAGGCTGGCATCCGCAGTTCTATGATGTTTCTGGGGCAACGGCCAGCTGGAAGCAGAGCTGCAGCATGGCTCTGCTGAACAGATGGACAGCAGCTCCACTCTGGGTCAGCGCCCCAGGTTTGGTTGGCCTGCTCTGCTGGCAGAACTCCGGGATGTTTTGGAGCATCTCAGGCAGCCCCACTGCTACTGGGGCTGCCTGAGAACAGGCTCAGTCTGCGCTGCTTCCACATTTTTTAAAAAAACTTTCTTTTTCTTGTTCATGTAGAAATGTCTAACCACATAACAAGGCAAAATAGACAGACCCATAAGATATAAACAAGGATCATACATAGCAAAATTCAATTTTCATTATGTACAAAACTTAAGAAACCTCGCCACCCCACCCACAAAAAACCAAAACAAACAAAAATCTGATCCCATAAGGCAACAATGGTTAAAATGACTAAATACATATGTATGTGAGATAAATACAGCTTACAGAGAGATACATCATTTAATTATTATTAAATTAGTTAATTTAATTTTTTATTTTATTTATTTATTTATTAAAACATTTACTATCTTGCTCCCTCCTGCCAAGGCAGCTCAGGGTGGCGTACAATATAAAATATATACTATAAGCACATAAAATTCAATAAAAACAGCAATACTTCCCTATGGGTCATCATACCTCCCCCCCAACTCAACATCACCCCTCCCTCTATTTGTCTTCCTCACCAAATGCCTGGCAGAACAACCAGGTTTTACATTGACGCCTGAAGGAGGGAAGGTCCCGGGCCAAACAAACCTGCGCCGGGAGAGAGTTCCACATCTGCGGCATGGCGACCAAGAACACCCGCTCCAGTGTGGCCCCCCGCCGAACATGGGGAACCTCCAAAAGGGTGCCCCTGGCTGACCGCAGCAGCTGTTTCACAACCCAGGGAGTGAGGTGGTCCAGCAGGTAGGTGGGTCCCAGATCGTGTAGGGCTTTATAACTAAGAGCCAACACCATGAGCCGGGTCTGGAAGGCTATAGGTAGCCAGTGCAGCGGATGGAGCAACTGAGTTATGTGTCCTCGGTGGTCCGTCCCCATAAGGAGGTGGGCTGCAGCAATCTGCACCAGCTGCAGCCTCCGGACCATCACCTTGTGTAGCCCAACGTAGAGCGCATTACAGTAATCGAACCTCGAGGTGATGAAGGCATGGATGATGGTGGCAAGGTCGCAGTCTGAGATATATGGCTGTAACTGTCATACCAGATGTAATTTAGGAAATGCACTCCTCACTACAGCTGCCACCTGGACATCTATGAGGAGCTGTAAATTGAGGAGTACCCCCAGACTGTGAACCTGAGGAACCAAGACAGGGCACACCCCATCAATGATGGGGGCCTCCACTCCCTCGACCCTCCCCACCAGCATCACCTCAGTCATGCCGGGATTCAACTTCAGACAGCTCGTTCTCATTCAGTCCCCCACAGCTGCCAGACATTGAGTAAGCAACGAGACTGTGGGGCCTGAATCTGCTGAAAATGAGAGGTAAAGCTGGGTGTCATCAGCATATAAATGACAAAACACTCCAAGTCCTCTCGTGACCTCGCCCAAGGGCTGCATATGCACATTGAACAGGAGGGGGACAGAATGGAACCCTGTGGGACCCCACATGTGAGATCCCCAGGAAAAGATGGTTGTGGAGTTGCTGGGCCACCACCCACTCAATAACCTTCCCTAAAAAGGGAAGGTTAGAGACAGGTTGGTACATGGCAAGGGCGTCCGTGTCAAGTGATGTTTTTTTGAGCAAGGATCACACCACAGCCTCCTTAAGAGACCCTAAGACCCTTCCCTCCTCAAGGGAGGTGTGGACCACCCATGCCAGCACCAACCCCAACATCTCTCTGGCAGCCTTAATCAACCAATGGACTTCACAACCCCCAGGACATCCCTTGCATTGGCAGGGGTCACCGACAGAAATTGATCCCATAAAACAGGACAAGCTGGGGCATTCATAGCCTCTGGTTCCCCTACTGTATCAACTGTAACTGTATCAGCTGTAACAGTGAAGTCATGGTGAATGCGAGTGATTTTATTTATAAAAAAATTCAATAAACCTATTACAGCGGGCCTGGGAAATCTCCACTTCCAGGTGGAGGGAGGTTGGACTGACCAGCCCCTTTGCCACCCAGAAAAGCTCCGCCGGGCGAGATTTCAAGGACGCTATGATGGCAGCAAAGAATTTCTTCTTTGCTTCCCACACAGCCACTGCATAGGCTTTCAAACTAGCTCTATGCCACAGTCTGTCATCTTCAGCATGAGTATGATGCCATCATTGCTCTAACCGTCTCTCTTCTCGTTTTAACTGCTGCAGGTTCTCTGTAAAACACAGGGACCTCCGGCTCTGATGTTTGGGAAGTGGGAGCTTCCCGGTTGGTGGCCTCAGATAACCAGGTGTTCCAAAACACAATGAGGTCATTGAGCAGGTGGACATCGAGATCAGAGGGTATTTTGAAAGCACGTCTCCTGGCACATGTCTGTTCCTGGAGGGGTGTGTAACCGATTCGGAGGGTTCGCCCCCAGAGACCAAAGGAACCTGAGCGGTTCCAGAATGCTTTTGGAGAGAGACCCTCTGATTTCGACGACTGCCCGCTCAATGACCTCATGGTGCTATGGAATGCCTTGTTGGTGGAGGCCATCAACCAGAAGCTCTGAGGCATCTGCTGCCCCGGCGGAGGTTTCTCAGGCCTCTGTGGTTTACAGAGGACCTGAGGCTGTTGAAGCGTAAGGGACAGCGGTTGGAGCGACGGTGGCGCCGTCCGCATGCTGAAGCCGACAGATTGCGGCATAGAGCTACTTTACGTACCTATGCCATTGTTGTAAGGGCAGAAAAAAAGGATGTTTTTGCTGCCTGGAAAGCCTCTGCTAAATCTCATCCAACGGTGGTGAGGGGTTTGGTCGGTCCTCCCTCTCCGCCTGGAATTGGAGTCATCTAGTACCCGCTGTGACATGTTTGTTGATTATTTTGCAGAGAAAATCTTCTGGATTCACCATGACTTCGATGTCACACTTATTACAATGGGTGAAACAGAGGTTGTGGAAGCCTCGCCAGGTTTGGTTGCATAGGATCGATTCCAGTCGGTGTTGTCCACTGAAGAGGAGGATGTTCTTCGGACTAGTTGGGCCACTTTTGTGAACTTGACCCATGCCCGTCCTGGCTGGTTAAGGCCAGCCACGAGACAGTGGGGCTGCTGCTGGTGGGGATGATCAATGCCTCCCTTCAGGAGGGCAGAGTGCCGAGCTGCCTCAAAGAGGTGGTGGTGTGGCCTCTGCTCAAAAAACCATTTGACATTGGTTCCTTCGCCAGCTACCAGATGGTATTGAACCTTCCTTTTTTAGGGAAGGTTATTGAGTGGGTAGTGGCTAAGCAGTTGCCGGGGCATCTGGACCACACCAGCTATCTGGATCCTGCTCATTCTGGCTTTCATCCAGGCTATGACACAGAGACTGCGTTTGTGGCCCTGGTTGATGACCTTGGCCATGAATTGGATCAGGGCTGTTAAACCCTACTAATTCTGTTAGATCTGTTGGTGACTTTTGATACCATTGACCATGAGATGTTGGTGACTCTCCTACGGGACCAAGCCAGGGTGGGTGGGATTGCTCTTGAATGCTTCTTCTCCTTCCTGGCCAGAAGAAAGGGTGTGGTGCTCAGGGACAGTTTTTCATTCCCTCAAGAGCTCACGTGTGGAGTTCCGCAAGGCGACTCCTGTCCCCCTCTCCTGTTCAATGTGTATATGTAGCCACTTGGTGAGGTCTTGAGACGATATGGGGTGCGTTGTCATCAACATGCTGACTCTACCTGTCAGTATGCTGACTCTACCTGTCAATATACCAGTATGCTGGCTCTACCTGTCTTTTTCATCTGACCCAGGCCCAGCAGCCTCGGTGCTTACCCAATCTCTGGCGGCTGTGGGGGACTGGATGAGGCGAGCCGACTGAGGTTGAATCCTGAAAAGATGGAGGTTATGGTAGTAGGTAAGGCAGTGGATGTGGTGGCTCCTGTCATTGATGAGATTCACCCTCTCCTGGCTTTCCAGGGCATGCGCCTTGATCCAAGCTGTGCCTGGACCTCCAGGTGGAGAGGAGACTGTGGCGAGGAGTGCGTTCCACCAATTACATCTGGTGTGACAGCTTTGGCTGTATGTTTGAGATAGTGACCTGGCTATTATCATCCATGCTTTCATTACCTCAAGATTGGACTATTGAAATGTGCTGTACATGGGACTACTATGGGACATGGTGACTGTTTGGAGACTGCAGCTAGTGCAGAATGTGGTGGGTCATCTCATTGTGGAGTCGGGCTGCCATGAGCACATTACACCAGTGCTCTGGGCTCTGCACTGCCTGTTGGTAGTCTTCCAGGCCCAATTGAAGGCATTGTTTTTTTACCTATAAAGCCCTATACGGCCTTGGCTTGACTTACCTTCAGGATCGCCTCACTCCCTGTGCCCTGGATTGCTCTGTGGTTTGCCGGGAGCACCTGTCTTGAGGTCCCCCGTGTGGCCCGGGAGGTCACTATGGAGAGGGTGTTCTCGGTGGCTGTACCTAGGCTGTGAAACTCCCTCCCGGCCATGGTCCGTTAGGCCCAAGATCTCCCTTCCTTCCGCCATATGTGTATGACCTGGGTGTTCCGCCTAGCTTTTGGTGAGGGGTATAGGGTGGGGTGTGTGGGTTAGGCTTGGTGGCGGGGTTTGGTTCTGTTTTCCTTCTCTTTTATTGTATTATGGATTTTATGTGTTTTTATGATGTGAGTTGCTCTGCATTGCCTGAAGCAGGAGGGGCGGGATAGAAAATTGTTTTTAAAAATAAATATTTTCTCCACAGCATTCCAGAACCAATCCAGTTCCGTAAGTCTCCGAGGGCAAACTAACCTAACCAGTTCCACACCTTTCTGGGGCAGACATGCACCAGAAGCTGGGTTCGAAGGAGATCATGATCTGTCCATGACAAGGGTAATCTCATCACATTCCCCACTAACAGACCCTCTCCCCCTCCTCACTCGTAGGTCGGTGCAGAAAACAAAATCCAGAGTGTGACCACCATCATGATGTGTCAGGCTATTTACTATTTGAGACAAGCCCATGGTGGCCATTAACTCATGCTCCGCTCCAAAAAGGATGGTGTCGGTGTGCATGTTGAAGTCTGCCAGAACCACAGTCCTCGGCTACCTTAAGACCACCTCTGACACCAGCTTAGCTAGGGCATGTAGGGAGGCAGCTGGACAGGTAGCTGTATGGTATACCAGCAGCATCCCCAAACTGCCTTTGACCAAATCAAACACCAGATGGAGGCACTATAATCCTGTTGGATTCTTCACCAGATATATCCGAATGGACCACTGTTCTTTAAAAATAACAGCTACCCCCCTCCCCTCAGCCATGGCTGATGCTGCACCGAGTACCCAGCTGGAACAAGGACAGTCAAGACAGGCTCTGACTCAATGTTCAGCCAGGTCTCCGTGAGACGCACGAGGTTGGCCACCTGGTCCAGGATCAAATCCTGGACCATCGATGATTTATTTACCACTGACCTCGTGTTTAACAGCAACACTGGGGACCTTCTGAAATGATATGCAATGCTTGCATGTGTGACCAGACATCTTCAGATGGACCGGCCAACCTGGGTTGAAGTGAGTTGACTCTGCCACTTCCAAAGCTGCAGTCTCTCTACACCCAATGTGACTACTCACCGGAGAGAGGGTTAGAGAAGATGCAAAGTTGACTACTGGCAAAATTCCAAATGACAAGTGTTCACAAAAGCTAGTAGCTAGTCAATCAAAATTGTATTTGTTTCAACCATAAGTCATAACAAATCATAGCACTAATTTAAAATCCACAAGTAAGACATCTGTAACCTAAAACAAAATCTTCAGATGAGGTTTTTACAAAAAAAGGGGGACCCCTCAGGAATTACATAGTGCATATAATTCACACTATCTAAATATTTATATATCCAGATTTATCCCAAATACATAGTCCCTGTAAAGTTGCTGATAATATAACCATTATATAAACCCAAATAGGGCCACCTTTATAGCTCTGACCTAAGTCAAACTATCAAGGACTATCATCATGTCAATGCTCCAGTACTTGTCCTTCAAGAAATATAGGCCTCTGGGCAGCTATAGCATGCACCAGGTTACCCACCTTTAGTGTTATCTGATTAATATTCAGTCAAAATTCCTACCAAAACCTTAATGGTATGCCATGGGGTTTAATTTAATTTAATTCATTTGTTTAAGGGTTTGCACAAACACTAGCATTCTGTCATTTTCTTTATGTTTTTTAAAGTCATGTTACTTTCCTTTTTTAAAAAAAAGTTATTTTTATTGATTTTTCAACGTACAACAATAACAATCCATCACATCCCTGTTACATAGTGCCTTAGCCATTTTAGTGGCCACTCCCATTTTACAAATTCGTTCATACATTGAATTGCTTAATGGTTTTTTTGTAAAATAACCTTCCTAATCAAACATTAAGATAAACTTCACTCAGCTGCTAGTCAGTCTGAGTACTACTCAAACTAATCAGGTCATCCCCATAGTTTAATTACGTTCTATCCTTGTTCTTCCCTTGGGCAGACACCTTTTCCCACTCAAATGTAGAAGTCGAACATATACGCTCTTTCATCTTCTGTAAGAGGCTTGTCCTGCATCTGTTGTAGACATTGTCTCCATCTGCTGTGTAATTTGTCGATCTTGTCATGCAGTTCGGCTAGCAATCGCTCCATTGAGAAGATAAACCACAGTCTGTTCAACCACTCCCCCTCTTTGATATTTTTGTCAGTTTTCCAGTTCCTTGCAATAACGTTGATTGCCGCCAGACAAAATATTACACATTGGGGTTTTATTTTGTTAATGACCTCACAGTTGGGGTATACCCCCCAATAGCGCAGTTTCAGGGCAGAATGGAATTATAAATCCTGACATAGCTTCCATATATGTCCATACTGTCCTCCACAAATCTTGAACTTTCTCACAAGCCCACCAGCAATGCAGTGGGGTACCTTCTTCCTCGCATCCCCTCCAGCATTTCCTCGAACTTGTTTTATCTAGATGTTTGAACTGGCTTGGTGTAAGATAATATCTTAAGGTCAGTTTTACTTGAGTTTCCCTGGCTTCCAAGGAAGCCGCAGAGCTGTTATAATGTACAATTATATCTCTCTCTTGTTGCTTGGTAAATTTATTTCCCATTTTTGTTTCCCAGGCCCTTATAAAGTCATAATTCTTTTTGTACCACACTGCCGTTAATGCTTTATATATTCGCCCTAATCTACCTCTATTGCTATCTCTTTCAAATAAAACTCTCTCAATATTAAGTGGCGCTCGACCATATTCTTCTGCTACCCCCTGTCACGTAAGGGCACTTCTTAACTGAGAAAACTGAAAGGGATCAATTATTTCCTGCATTAGCTGTTCTAGTTTTTCTTTAGGGAGCATCTCGTCTTCTTCAAATAGTTGCCCCACTCTCTTGTATTGTTTTCGATATAATGCTGTTCTGAGTTTTTCTGCTATGTGCTGCTCCTTGAACCCCCATAGGTTAATTGGGGTGTAAGGAGACTTGCCCCTCTTGCTATTGGTTTTCTTTACTACTTGTTGCCAGTATTTCCAAGCTATCCCAGCAAAGGAGTGCTCCTTCCATCTTTTCCCTTCTATCTGTCCTTCATCCACCAGGTATTGCTGAAAGGTGTCTATTCCTAACAACTGTGCTTCTAACTGTACCCATTCCTGATGTTCTGATTGATGATACCATGACTGCAGGGCACTTAAGACGGCCGCCTTGTGGTACAGTCTAAAGTCTGGTAGATTCAATCCTCCCGCTTCTCTTGTTCTGAACAATGTTTCTTTTTTTATTCTAGGTTTTTTATTAGTCCAAATCACCTTGGATAGCTATTTCTTTAAATAGGGCCTCGGGCAGTTCTATAGGCAGGGCCATCATAGGATACAACAGCTTCGGTAACACCACCATTTTAAACAAATTAACCTTGCCAAGCCAGCTGCAGGCTAAGTTTTTCCACTCTTCTATTTCCTTAGATACTTTACTCACTATTTCTGGGAAGTGACTGAGATATAATTTTTTAAGGATTTTGGTTAAGTTAACCCCTAGATATTTAATTTTCTCTTCCTGTATTTGAAATGAGATTTTTTCCTTGGCCATTGTTCAAATATCCTTTTCCCCACAAATATGAATGCATGAGATTTCTCAAAATTGATTCGATATCCTGATATATTGCCAAATTCTTCTATCAGACTAATTAATATTGGGAGAGAATTCTGGGGCTCACTGATAAACAGAAGCATATCGTCCGCGAAAAGTGCTAATTTACTATGTGTTTTTCCTATTGTTATTCCCTTAATCTTATTTTCTTGTCTAATCGCTATGGCAAGGCCTTCTAGTATCAGGTTAAACAGTAGGGGTGAAAGAGGATACCCTTGTCTAGTTCCTCTGGTCAGTTTAAATGGAACTGTTATGGTATTATTAATTTGGAGTCTGGACACTGGATTTTTGTATATTATTCTGGTCCAGGTTAAAAACCTTCACCCTATGCCCATTGTTCTCATAATTTGGTATAAAAACATCAGCTCCGCCCTATCAAAAGCCTTGTTTGCATCTGTAGATAGAAGTATTGCCAGGACCCCGGTGGTCTTCAGGTGATGTATTATATTTTCCGCCTTTCTTATATTGTCCGTTCCCAACTGCCCTGTGATAAATCCCGCTTGATCTCTGTGTATCAGATGTCCCACTATTGCTGCGAGGTGATTGGCCAAGCATTTAGTGAATATTTTGTAATCGCTATTCAACAGCGAGATGGGCCTGTAGCTCCCACACTTATTTGGGTCCCTACCCAGATTTAGGATCACTACTATACATAGAAGGAGGGTGGCAATTATCCCTCCTTTAAGGCCTGATTAAAGACCTCTGTCAGTGGGGTTGCTAGCTCTTTGGCAAAACATTGGTAGAATTCAGTTGGTAGCCCGTCTGGTCCTACCACTTTATTTTTAGGGAGATGCTTTATAACCTCTGCTACCACCTCTGTACCAATTGGAGTATCCAAAAATCTTTGCTGCGCTATGTTTAATTTTGGGATCTCATATTTTCCTAAAAAAACTGTTAATTTCATTTAATTGAGGGTTTGTGGTGCTATATATCTCCTTGTAGAATTTTTTAAAATTCCTTTTGTATTTCTCCCAGGTCTGTTTTTTGGGGACCTTCCAACCTATCAATTTCCCTAATAGGTTGTTTAATGGTTAATTTCTTGGTCAGATGGGTCAGAATCCTGCCAGATTGATTATTTTGTTCAAAATGTTTGGCTCTGATTATTTTCAGCTTTCTTATTGTTTTGTTTGATTCTTCTGTGTTTATTGCTTCTTTTATTTTTAGCAGCTGCTTATGGCCTCTTATTGATGGGTTTTGCTTCTGGTCGGTTTCAGCCATTATTAATTGTTGATACAGATCTCTTAGGCCGTTTTCAGATGAGCACGGCGGTGCCCGCTCTTGTTTCTCAAAAAAGCCGGCAGCCCGTTCCACACGTGACGCTGCCGGCGAATACGCGCATGCGCGGGCGATGCGCATCCATTTCCGGGTGCGAACTGACTGGGTCGGCGATTGAGGCTGGTCATACGTGGCCGGAAATGGAAGCGCATCGCCTGCAAATGCGCGTATTCGGCAGCAGAGTCACGTGTGGAATGGGCTGCCACGCTCATCTAAAAACGGCCTTAGGGTTTCTCTATTTCTTTTTTTAATTGCTGCACCCACCAAAATTATGTTACCCCTCATCACTGCTTTTTCCGCCTCCCACAGAGTGTTCCATGAGTTCACTGAGCCCCCATTTAGTTCAAAGTACTCTTTGATAGCCTGCTGTATCTGGGAACAGAAGAATTTGTTCTGGAGAAGACCTCTGTCCATTTGCCAAGTACCTTTCTCTCTAAAAATTGTGACTAATCCATGATGGTCTGATACAGTCTGGTGTTTTATATAGGCTTTGCTGCAGTTTTTAAGTTCTTCACTTAAGGTAAGTGTGTGATCTATTTTTGTAAATATCTTATGAGGTATCGAGTAATACGTGTACTCCCACTGAGTATGATTTAGTTTCCTTCAAACGTCTATCAGTTCATGATCAATGAGCCATTGCTCTACTTTACTTTGCCACGCTTTTAATGGTTTATTGCTGGAGTGGTCTCTCCATGTTATTGGGGAGTTTAAGTCCCCCTGTATAAATAGCTTACCTTCTAAATTCCCCTTTATCTTCCACTATGATTTTACACAAGAAAGACAGGGTCTCTTCATTAGGGGCATAAAGGTTTACCAACGAAACACTCTCTCCCTTTAATATACCTGTGACCATCAGGAATCGTCCCTCCCTGTCTTTACCTATTTTCTTTAGATTGAAATCTGTACCTGCTTTAATTCCAATCATGACTCCTGCTTTTTTTCAGGGGCACATGAGGTAAATATATGACCAAATTTTTTGTTTTGAAACCTAAATATATCTTTCTCTACTAGATGTGTCTCCTGGAGAAAGAAGACATCACATCTTTCCTCCCATATTAATTCTTTGACTCTCCGTCATTTTACTGGTTCATTCAAGCCTCGTACATTTCATGTAAGTGTTTTAAGAGTATCCATTATTTGTTTTACTCATTTTTCTTACTTCCAATAAAGTTATTTTATACCTTGCTGATGTCTGCCTTGTTAATCTAGTTCTGATTTGTACCATGGAGTGACCTATAACAAAACCCCTAACCCCTTCCCCAACCCATTCCCGCCCCCTCCTCCCCATGGTTCATGGTTCATGGTTTCTCCATTTTCCCTCCACGTTGGGTCCCCTCCCAGGTCCCTTCGTTGGGGATTCATACCCTTTCCCTCCACAGGGTTTAACCATGTTTTTGTATCTCGCTTTACATAGCTCTACTTTATCTGTTCTTCCTTATTGGTTCTTCGTAACTTGGTCTGGGTTTAATATTTACACTTATCTATTAAGCAGTTTTACAAGTCCCAGTCCATTGTAATACATAGTCCTCCCCTACTGTAATATGAACACAATTTAATTCAGTTAAACCTTATTAACCTTAACAATTCTTAACCTTGTGCCAGTTGTATATTCCGGCTTCCAGTCTTTTGTTTTTTATTTTGCTTGTTTCTGTGATTTCCTTTTGTTTCCTTACTTTTAAAATCTGACTTACTGTCCTTTAGAAAAATTTCTAATTCTTCGGGGTCAGTAAAAAACTTTCTTTTCCCTCTCCATAGGATGCTCATTCTAGCCGGGAACATCAGCTGTGGTTGTAGTTTTTTCTCGTGCAATATAGAGAAGAATTTCCCCCATTTTCTCCTTTTGTATACTGTGGCAGCTGCATAGTTTGGGAAAATTCTAATCATCTTTCCCTTGAATTCTAAGTTCTGCTTGCTCCTGGCCTGTCTTAGAATTTTTTCTTTTACTTGGAATTCCAGGAATTTAACAATAATAGTGCGTGGATTTTCTCCTTCCCTCGGAGCTTGCCTGGCTGTTCTGTGTGCACGCTCTGTTCTGGCCTGCTGGATGTCTGGGTTCCCTGGAAATAGTTCTTGCAGCAGATCTTTAATCAGCTGTCTGGCATCTCCCTTTTCTAATCCCTCTGCTAGACCAGTGAATCTTAAATTTGAGTGCCTGGAGTGATTTTCCAGGTCCTCTGCTTTTTCTTCTAGAAAATCCACTTTATCTTTTATTTTCCTAAACTGATCTTCATTTTCCAAGGAATGATCCTCAATACTCAGTATTCTGGCTTCTGCTACTTCTATTCTTTTAGATAATCCCTCCAGCTTTTTGATGTTAAGGTCTGTTGCCACCTGCAGTTTATTAACTTCTGTTGCTAACTTTTCCCTGGCTTGTGCCGTGGCACCCAGGTCTTGCCTCAGGCCTCTAATTAGATCCTTCAGCTCCATATTAGCTGCTGCCTCATTCTCTCCCTCCATCTGGCTGATCGCATCCACCATTTTTCTTACTGGCTTGGGAGGTGAGTGTTGCAGGGCCCCGTTTCTTTCACGGAGGTAGAAGCGCTCTATTTTTTGCTGGTTGCCAGTTTTTCTTTTTCCCTGGTTTGCCCCCGGCATTTCTTGTCTATTTTTTACTGGCTGTGGCACCCTGCGGCGCTATAAGAGTGAGTTTGGTTGGGCCTGGGAGGGGAGCCCCATTTTCCATGTCCGCTTAAGGTGCGTGCATGCTCAGTCCCCCGTCATGTTACTTTCCATCACAAACTTTTAAATTTATCCTCCACCACTGAATTTGACCTACATAACTTAATCTGATTTTATAACCGACTCAGGGTGTGAGCCTTATCTCTAGCCATTGGCACCAAAACAAGTTTTATTGAAATGAATGGGGCCACACTGGTGCACAATCAGTGCCATGTGACTCATTAAATCAGTGCAACTTTGTGTGCAGGCACTCATGAATTTAAAACTAGCTATAGCTGTTTAGATGATACCTCTTGCAGGTCCCAACTAAACAGATATTAGTACGGCAGATAAATTGATATTTTTATTAAAATCATGCACTTTTGGAAAAAAGCATGAAAATTTCCATACAAAGCTAGCTTTGTTTCACCTAAATGTCTATAACTTTCAACCATTTGTCGGAAGAAAAAAAATAGGTACCAATTTTTTTCAAGTGATATGTAGCCTAAAAATATTTTACTTTTACTCTAATTTCTTCAATTTAAATTGTTTATTTTTTACAACAAAAGCGAACAATTTTTTTTCACCAACTTATTTTAATTTACAGCAAATGCATTGGAAATTTATGAGAAAGTGCACCTACATGAACGTTTTCTTATGATTAAAATGATATTTAAACGTTCCTATTCAGATTGACCTATAGATAGATAATGCTTGTTGAAATCCGGAACTGAAATCATTCGTGAAAACCCATATTTTGCACAGCATTATGCATTCTAATAATTCCTTCTTGCATTTGCAACAACTGGTACTACAGTTCTTACAGGAGCAACTTAATAATTCATGGCATGTTATTGATGCTTCTGGCAGATTTGTCCACAGAGGTTCCAATTGTTTGCTTCGTCTTTCTGCCAGCCTGTCATCAGAATTTGAAAATTTTGGTTGCTTGACCAAGCATTGTGCCCAGCAATATCCGGCTTGATATGCAAACTGCAATGCATGTTGCTCTAATGCTGCTTTTATTGGCGGTATTCTTTCAATTGACCGCCACTTTTTTTAAAAAAAGCTCCTTTCTGCACTCATTTACTTTTGTACTGGATGATATTTTGTCATATAACACTACAACAAATGTCTCTAAATCATTTACAAAATCTGTGATATCGTGAGGTAATTACAATAATTTTTGGAATGTTTTCATAACCTCGGGAAGATTATTAAACATTTCCCAAGCAGACTTCTTCCCATGTCCTCCAAATGAGGATGTTGTATCACACCCTGTGAATGCATGAAAAAATGGTAGAGCATGCACTTTCTCCACTCCAAGCGTAGCATTAATTAAATGCACTGGAATGTGATGGAAATGCTTCCCTGAACCAAATGCAATCCACAATTGATCAATTTCCAAAGCTTTAAAGAATGATAATGACAAGACTACCACATCTGTATCTACTGTCCTAATGATAACTGACTTGTGTCCTTGTTGCCCAACTTCTTTGACATGTAACTGGATTCTTGTATCAGACTCTTCATGAGGGCATGGTTCTAAATCATTATGACTACAGGAGTTGCAGTGTATTTGATTTCCTTTAGTAGTTATGATCTCATTATTATGATGTGTACTGAGTTTTGTGACCAAGAGATTGAATAGTTCAGATTTGTTTTCTTCCACAGATAGGAAATTTTTCCATTTCTTTGGAACAGATGTGTTGATAAGCACACGTCTCCTAATTACACTACCTCGAGACATCCGAGCTTCAGCCTTTGAGCTGTCTTTTGATTTTGACATCATTCATCGTAACTAAAAGTTCACTATCTGCATCAAACTGTTCTGCATATTTTTTGTATGCTTACTTTCTCAGACAGTATAATGCACAGATTGTTACTTGGTGTGTGAATCTTAGGGATGGGCGAACGTGGTTTGGTAGTTCGGTGTTCGACCCGAACTCGGCCTGTTCGGACAACCGAACGGGAACAAGAACACGAACACGAACATACCGAACGGAACCGAACACCGAACGGCGAAATGGCGAACATAGCGAACATATCCGAACACCGAACGACGAAATGACCAAACAGTTCGTTCAGTTCGAATTGCGTTCGGTTGTGTTCGGATGGCTAAAACGTGGTCTTCTGTCAGGTCACTGGAAGGCCAAATGTAGCAGGGAGGGGGAAGTCATTT
>QEPC01015122.1:848036-862269 GCA_003113815.1 Sphenodon punctatus | reverse complement strand
CCCCCCCCAGGGATCGGGTCATACTTACCGGCGGCTGCGGGGACGCCGCGGCCGCTGGTGCTGGGGGGTGGGCTCGCCTCTGAGTCTTTTTTTAAACAAAAATCCAGGCTGGGCAGGGTGGGTGGGGGGTGTCCCCCCTTCCACCCGCGCAGCCTGGGAGGGGGAGGGGGAAGGAATTAATTTATTTCATTGATTTCAATGGGGACACAGTGCCCCATTGAAATCAATGAAATAAAACCGGTACCGGTATACCGGATTTAATCCAGGAATCTGGTTTTTAGAGAACCGGTAACCGGTAAATCCGGTAGGCAGTAATGGGCCTGGGGTCCCACCTCTACTAACTGTGCTATTGTTAAGGCTTCTTCCCTGGCATCGTTACCTGATTGAGCTGTAATGTTTGGACCATATAGAATCATTTTAATTAAGGACAATAAAAAGTAGGAACACTTTCCTCTTGGCAGGTTTTTCCAAATCTGCCACTAAAGTCAGACTTTGTTCCCAGAGTTGCTGATCTTATCTTCTTCACAAGTCCTAATGCATTCATAATATCTGTTTCAGCGTCAAACTCACAGACTTTATGTATCACATAGCCCACGACTTCTTTGACAGTGGCCATTTTTTGGCCATACTTTTGGGGCATTTTGGGGGTGGTTTTTTTTGGGGGGCTACCTCAAAAATTACACTTATATGTATACATAACATGCATGCAAAGTTTCATGCTTTTTTCCAGAAATGCATGATTTTCCCGCTATCTGCTGTACTATATGAGGTTTACTTAAACCGATGATGTGAGAGTTTCTATATAGAGGGGGTTGTACTAATTGGAGGTAGTTATTGATTTGTAGTTTTCTCCCCAAGTTGTTCAGCACCAGCATTATCTCCTAGTGTGGTGTGAGTCCTGTTCACTTCAGTGGAACTTGCATGAATACTATACTAAGAGCCGGTTCCAGCACTGAACAGCATAAGGATAATATTGCCTGTTAAATCAGTGGAACTTTTGTGTAGACAAAACTTTGGTTATGGAGCCTGAAGTGTTTTCTAGTTCAGCAAATTTGTCCACAGGCAGCTCATGCAATCGATTTACATTCCTGTCTCTTCTCCCTTCTTACTGTAAAAGCAGCAAAATGTCCTAACTGGATTTTAAAACTTCCTTTATAATCTCTGTGTGCACTAGTAAATCATCCTGCTCATGCTGTGACCTTCTGACATGACCAGCAGACAGGAAGATACAGGCGTGTGGATAACAGCACCTCTCAGCAGGTAACTGACTACTGTTAAGATGAAATTTAAGCAAGTGAAAATGGCATGTCAAGATGTAGTGCTTAGGAAATTATATACACATTATATACAAAAAGTCCTACGTTCCATCACAATTCTAAATGAGTGTTAGGGTATTTCAGTAGAGGGCAATAGACATTTTTGAGCTAGTCTACACTACACTGAACCTATACTTTGATTCCTCGGCTCCATTAGGACTAAATGAGCAAAAATGAAATCAGATTGTAGCTTGATACCTTGTAAAAGCAATATTGTAGCAAGGAGTGGGAAGAAAAGTTGATTCTGCTGTTAATCATAATGTACAGCTGAAATTCAGATCGATATGGACTGATTTTATTCCCAAAGAATCCTAGAAGTATTATAGCGAAATCCACTTCAGTAGAACTTGCATAATTTGAATTTCTGGTCTATGGGGATGTATTGCTTCTTGATTTGTACTACCGGAATTCTGGGTCTTCATAGCTCAAATTTTTAAGGTGTATTGAGTATACCCACTCACGTAAAGATATCAGCACCTTTGAGTGCAGAGCTGTGTTTGTGAAATAAATAATAATAATAATCTTTATTATAGCACCCCTGTGCCATGGCACTCGGAGCACTTTACATATAACTAATAAATACAACTTTTAATCCCCACAGCAACCTTTTAAGGTAGGTTAGGCTGAAATAATATTGTGACTGGCCCAAGGTCACCCAGCAAGTTTCTGGCTAAGACAGGACTCAAACCAGGGTCCCTCCTACCTTCCAATCCAAGTACTGCACACTTATCCATTATACCACAGTAACTCTCAACTCCTGGCAGTTCTGGTCCTGGGAGTCTCAAGCAGGCTGCAGCAGCAGTAAGCACCAGGTTCCTCTGTGGCCCTTTTTACATGGATGCCCCCCCTCGCCCATTTGGGTGGTGTGTGTGTGTGTGTGTGTGTGTGTGTGTGCATCCGTAAGAATGCTGCTGTGGCTGGGTAGGCATCTGTTTGAAAGCCATGGCCTGTGGGGGGATGTGTGTATGCTCCACCCACCATCTACGCATGGAGCAACGGGTGCCAATGCTGGATGCTCCATGCATGGAGATGGTTGGAGATGGGTGTGTCTGTGGAAACGCATACCCATGCACTGCCCACCGACTGCACTGCCCACCCATCCCCCTATTCAAAATGTTAATCTAATATTATATATATATACACTAAATCTAACTGCTATTAAATCCTATGGAACTAAATGGAATATCTAATAACTACAAAGGCCTCATCCTACAAACACACTATAAAACTGAATCACTACACACAATCTCTATCTATCTCTATAACTAAGCTAACTCCTACAACTATCTATATAGTAATTATCTAATATCTATCTATCTATATTACACAGGGATGGTGGCCGGGGGGGAGAGGGACAGACAGCTCACACCAAACAACACAGGGAGGGGTACAAAACTGAAATGAAACCTAAACAATCTAATTCTACTCTAAATAAATCCTGAAACAGGGGAAGGGAATCAGGGATGGAATATATAAAGGGAGGAGGGGAGGATTAAATGGAGGGTAGGGAGAAAGAACACAGGGATGGGTAAAAAATAAAAATAACACCTAAATCTATCTAATCTAAATACATGATACTAGGGAGGTAAATGTGTGAGATGGGTGAAATAGGAGGAGGATGGCAATGGATTAGGAACACAAACTGTTAGGAGAGGGAGACTTCTGAAAACGCCTGCTGCAGTCAGTGGCTAGCTCAGAAGGTGTTGGAAGGGGGGAGGGCAATGACTTTTGTTACTTGCTGCGCCTGCCTTACCGCAAGCCCCATTGGCTCTGTGCAGCCTAGGCCCCGCATCCCCCATGTCCAATCGCAGACTGTGAAGCCGGTGGTTTGAGGAGAAAAGGGATGCCGATTGGGCAGGCTGGCTGCTACTCCAAGTCTCTCCACCCCTGGTGCCAGAAAGTCTGTTCCTCAGCTGCCTCCCCTTCCCTGGGCCTTCCAGTCACATTTTTCCAACCTGAACTTATCTGAACTTACCTGAACGCGGTCGAACTGTTTGGTCATTTTTGAGTTCAAATCAAGTTCAGTTCGGTTAGTTCAGGTTCGGTTCGGTCGGTTTGGTTCAAACTCCGAACTTCCGAACCGCATTCGCACATCCCTACTATCTATGGAAAATTCTAGCAAAAAACAGATTCATAAGAACTTCATTCTTTTATTCTACTGTATGCACTAAAAACATAATTGAGATACTAAGAATGGGGGAAAGTTCTCCTAAGGCCAGTAAAAACAATAAGAAGCACAGATTTTTTTTAAAAACAAAGTAATTAATTGTAAACCACAAGGTAGCTTGTTAATCTGGTGCACTAGCATTTTCAAAAGAGTGTGTGTGTGCGTGTATACGTATCAGATGCTGTTATTATTTATTTATTTAATTTATATAATGCACGTTGGTGTGCCTGGAACTGTACAATCAACAGTTATATACAAGTCCTTACCCCCAGGCGTTTTACAATCTAAGAGACAAGGGAGAGGCGAACATCGGGAGAGATGAGTACATTAATGAGTTTGAGAAATTTTATATGTATATATGTTGATGTAAGTGTGTGAAGTACTTACAGGAACACAAATTTATGCAGCACTACACTGGATCAAGTAAACAAATCCAGAAATAAACTATGAAAGCATAGATGGTCTGCATGCCAATATGTAGAGAAATAAAGAAGAAAAGCTATCAAAATAAGCCTAAGGAAACATCACCAAAAAAGTGATTATTTTATTCTTCTTCAACAGACACCCGTGGTTTGCTAGCTGGTGCCTTAGAACTCCACAGCTCCAGGGCAACAACAGCCGCCAGAAAAGGGAATTCACCTTCGTCTTTGACTCTAAGCCCATCAAATTGCCTGTGAATGTTCTTATCCTTAAGCAGATCTGTGATCCCATTGGAATTAGAGGGAATAATCATGCGTACATGTTCTTTACTAGATCAGGGCTGTGGCAAGGCTCACCTTCCCCAGGCCAGATGCTGCCTCATCTGCTTCAACTCCCTTTCATAAAACAGGCCTAGAACTCACTTGTACAGTTCAATTTCTTTTCCCCAGGTTGTCTTATTTCCAGAGACAGAGAACTTACATGGGGTCTTGTTCAAGCTCCCAAGCTTTTTACATCTCTTTTGAAGAGCTTGGGAGATGACACTGCACTGCTGTCGTCTGACGGTGCTAAGGTTTTCATGCGACAGAGGCAGCTGTCCATCTCTAGTTGTAATAGTTCCTTGTCAGCTTCCCCTGTACTCAGTCTCCATACTTACTGTGGAAGGAAGCACACTCCCAGTCCCGCTAGTAATGCCAAGAATTGCCAGATTGAAATTTCACATATTACAGACACCATGGAGTTGTGGTTTTCTGAAATAAGAGCTGTTCCTCATTATCTGGCAGCTCTAGTAATTCCCTCCTTTCCACTTTGGTTACAAGCAGGAGAGCTGAGCCCATAAACCTGTGCAGGTGCGGCTCATCCTGCTACAAACACCCTATCTTCAAATCAAATCAAATCAATTTTTATTTGTGGCGTATCCAAAGGACATAACCATGGAACTGAGATCATACGAATTGTAAAAATGCACCATGGCAAATAAACATAAAAAAAGATAAATACTACAAAATTACAAAATGTATAAAAACTAATAAACTTGGTAAACATAATAAAGATAATAAATCTCTAATATACTGTAGAATAAAATAAATACTATCCCTACCCAAGAAATCAAACTAAAAAAGATGGTGGGATCGCCGCCATCCTAACAAATAAATATTTAAATAAAACCAGTCACAAACATAATTCAAAATTTCAAAATTGCCAATATGAACAAATTGCAGACCCCCACAGAGTCCTTAAAAGCCCAAATCTCCATTATAAAATCACAATCATGGACATACCCCCCCTCCCAACCATACAAGGTCTAATCTATTCCGTTTACACTCAGTCCTTAGTATTCTCAATAAAGGGACTCCTCCAAATCCGAAGAATTTGACTCCTGATGAAAACGTCCAGTGAAAAAACAGCAACCAGACCCTTTTGTCCTGGAGGACGAAGCCTAATGACTGCTCTGTACGCAGCAGCAGGCAGTCTGATTTCCCTTCAAGTCTCTCTTCATTCACAGTGGGTATGATACCTTGGTCAGTTAAACATTATCCATTGCTTCCTCATTTCAAGTCCAGGCTGCCAGTTTCATAAGTAAAGGAATACAAACATTAAAGCTTTATAGGGGCAGTAGAAGCACTTTCTTGTCCTGTTTTATGGGATGAGTTTCGGGTGGTGTCGTTCTCAGATGCGGGAGGTGCTCTTGGGACTGTTCGAGCCACCTATTGTGAATTAGATCCATGCCCGTCCTGGCTGGTTAAGGCTAGCCGGGAGACATTGGGGCCATTGTTGGCGGGGATAGTCAATGCCTCCCTCAGGGAGGGCAGGGTTCCGGGCTGTCTCAAGGAGGAGGTGGTGTGGCCCCTGCTCAAGAAACCATCTTTGGACATTGACACCCTTTCCAGTTATTGGCCAGTCTCTAACCTTCCCTTTTTAGGGAAGGTTAGGCTCAGCAGCTTCAGGGGCATTTCTACCAGGTTAACTTTCTCGATCCCTCGCAGTCGTGCTTTCATCTGGGCTATGGCACTGAGACTGCACTTGTAGCCTTGGACGACGAACTCTCCCGTGAGTTGGACTGGGGTCGTTCGACCCTGTTGATCCTGTTAGATCTCTCGGCTGCGTTTGATACCGTTGATCATGAGTTGTTGGTGACTCGGTTGCAGGACCGGGCAGAGATTGGCGGGACTGTTCTCTTGAATGGTTCCACTCTTTCCTGGTCAGGAGAACCTAGCATGTGATGCTGGGGGAGTTTTCATCTTCCCCCCAGGGCCTCACGTGTGGAGTACCGCAGGGTTCCATCTTATCCTCTCTCTTGTTCAATGTGTACATGCAGTCATTGGGAGAGGTTGTTAGGGATCATGGAGTGAGATGTCATCAATATGCTGATGATACCCAGCTATATTTTTCATTTTCCTCTGACTCAGGCCCAGCAGTCTTGGTGCTTACCCAGTGTTTGTCCATTGTGGGGGATTTGATGAGGGCGAGCCACCTGAGGCTAAATCCTGACAAGATGGAGGTAATGGTTGTGGGGAAGGCCGAGGGAGTGGTGGCCCTCATCATTGATGGGGTCCATCCTCCCCTGGTTTCTCAGGTCCGGAGTCTGGGGGTGCTCCTCGACCCCCAGCTCTGCCTGGATGCCCAGGTGGCAGCTGTGGTGAAGGGAGCATTTTGCGAGTTACATCTGGTGTGTCGGTTTAGGCCGTATGTCTTGGACTCAGATCTGGCCACAGTCATCCATGCTTTTATTGCCTCAGGACTGGATTACTGCAATGTCCTCTACATGGGGCTACCCTTGGTGCTGGTTCAGAAGCTGCAGCTGGTGCAGAATGTGGCGGCCCGTCTCTTGACAGGGACGGGCCAATGAGAGCATATTACACCGGTGCTTTGCTCTCTGTACTGGTCACTGGTAAGTTTCCGAGCCCAATTCAAGGTATTGGTGTTGACCTTTAAAGCCGTAAACGGCTTGGGCCCCGCCTATCTGTAGGACCACCTCACCCTCCAGGTCCTGGATTGACCCCTGCGGTCGGCTGGGGGTGCCCTCCTCAGGCTTCCCCAGGTTTCTACTATGAGGAGGGCGTTCTCCGTGGCTGCGTCGCGGCTGTGAAACTCCCTCCCGTCAGAGATCCGCTTGGCTGCCGGCCTCCCCTCTTTCCGCAGACAATGTAAGGCCTGACTGTTCTGCCAGGCCTTTCCGAGGGAGATGGGGGTGGGTTGGGTTAGGGTAGGGGGGCATGGGATTTTATATTGTTTTTAATTGTAATTATTACTGTTTATTTTAATGTTTTAAAATGCTTTTAAGATGTTGTGAGTGGCCCCAGATGCCTGAGGCAGGAGGGGGTGGCATATAAATTTTAATATAAATATAAATATAAATAAACAAATAAATAAATATACAACTCTTTTTGTACAGTCACATTCACTGGCAGATTCAACTGCTTTCTTTAATCTTTATTCCAGAGCTTTCCAAACTGTGGGCCAGGTGGATGCAAGTGGGGTCAGACCATCTGCAGAGAATTTATTTATTTATTTATTTATTTCCTTATATTTATATGCCGCCTCCCCCATGCCTACGGCATCTCAGGGCAGCTTCCAACATAGTATAAAACATTTTTTTCACATAAAAAGTCTACAACATCTAAATTAAAACAAATTTAAAACACCCCCCACAGAAATTAACACACACCCCCCACCCGAAGGTCTGGACGAACAGCCAAGTCTTAAAAATACATCGAAAGGCCAACAGGTTCGGGGCCAGGCGAGCCTCCTCTGGGAGGGAGTTCCACAACCGCGGCCTGGCCACCGAGAATGCCCTCTCCATTGTGGCCCCCTGTCTTACATGGGGGACCTCCAGAAAGGCACCCCCTGTGGACCGAAGGGATTGCTGTGAGGTGCGGAGGGTGAGGCATTCCCCGAGATATGAGGGACCCAGACCTTGCAGGGCTTTGTAAATCAATACTAACACCTTAAATCTGGCTCGGTACGCTATAGGCAGCCAGTGCAGAGTGCGGAGCACTAGTATTATGTGCTCACGCCGCCCCATCCCCATCAGGAGATGGGCCGCCGCATTCGACACTAGCTGCAGCCTCTGAACCAGAAACAAGGGAAGCCCCGTGTAGAGCGTATTGCAGTAGTCTAGCCTCGAGGTGATGAAGGCATGGACAAGAGTGGCCAGATCGGGCCCGGAGAGGTAAGGTTGAAGCCTCCGTACCAGATGCAGCTGGCAAAATGCGGCTTTAGCCACTGCCTCCACCTGCCGATCCAGATGGAGGCCCGAATCCAAAACCACCCCCAGACTCCGAACCTGAAGAGCAACAGGTGGGGCGAACCCCCCCTATCGGGGGGGGCAGCACCACCCCCGCCCTTCCACCACCATTACCTCCATCTTATGGGGATTGAGCTTCAGTCTTCTCTGATGCATCCAATCCGCCACGGCCTCCAAACATTGTGAGAGTAACGAGACAGCAGGACCTGGGTCAGTTAAAAACGAGAGGTACAGCTGAGTATCATCAGCATATTGGTGATATCGCACCCCGAACCCTCTCACGATCTCCCCCAGGGGCTGCATATACACATTGAACAACAGTGGAGACAGAATGGAACCCTACAGAACGCCACAGGTCAAGGCCCAGGGGCTAGATGTTTCAGCCCCCAGCACCACCCGCTGGCTTCTATCCGAGAGGAATGAGCGGAACCATCCAAGGACAGTCCTGTCCAGACCTCCCAAGTCTTGCAGTCGTCTCAACAGCAGCCCATGGTCCACGGTATCAAAAGTGGCTGAGAGATCTAGCAGGATCACAAAGGTCGAACATCCTGCATCCATTTCCCGGCGGAGATCATCCACCAAAGCCACCAACGCCATCTCAGTACCGTAGCCGGGGCGGAACCCAGATTGAAAAGGGTCAAGGAAACCGATGCTGTCCAAATGTGCCTGGAGCTGCAGTGCCACTGCCCGTTCAATAACCTTCCCTAAAAAGGGAAGATTAGAGAGGGAAGATTTGTGATCCCAACTGATATTCAGGATATTCTGCATGTCTTTGGTACTGTCTGGAGTTGTGGAATTATACTTAAGTGTCAAAATAAAGTCATGCAGACAAAAGGTTTGGGAGTAGGGTTACCACCTCTCACAGTTCGACACTGAGACTCTCATAGGCCAAAATGGGAGTCTTCAGGTCAAACTGTGAGAAGTGACTACCCTATTTGGAAGCCAATGCTTTATTTTGTGCTTCCCTCACTTGTTTACTGTTCTGTTGGTATCATCAAGGAAATACATTCTAGAAGAGGTTTCGCTAGATCCCAGCTGTGGTACATCGCATGCCAGAACACACCTGCAAATTGCTATCTCATTCGAGTGCTGTACTGATTAATACGTCAATGTTTGTGACTCACCTGGAAGATTATAAAAGTACCAGCCAAATGAGTGGTCTCTGGTTTCAATACACCTCAACCCACATATTCCAAAGCAGTCTTGTTGATTTTGGTTAGACGATATGTCCTAAATGGTGTGTGTGTTCAGTGGTGGAATGCAATGCTTCAGTTTTTAAATAGTAATATGTCAAATTTCAGAGTGACTAAAAGTCATTTTAGTACGAAAAAGTCCATTCGGAACAGTTTACTTTAAGCTTTATATGCATGAAAAAACACACCTTCAAGCAGATGCATCTCTATAGCAATTCAAATCAAAACATGAGTTATCTGTATTCGCAGAGTGTTTCTGAAGCACTCCATACAGCTACATTTAATGGGCTAATTCGATTAATTCAACAAGCTGTTCACAAAAGTAAAAATATCAACCTGCAGAGTAAATATGTTGTTATTGTTTATAGTAACTACTGTATTGGAAAGTGAAAAATAACACAGAGGTGCATTCAATTTATCTTAGTTTATTGGTGGCTTTTGTCAGACATGAGTATACTTTTCTCCTCCTGCTATTCAGAGTATCTTTCTGTGACATTAGATCACAACCTTTGCAAGGTCAACAATCTGATATGGTCATTAATCTCACACTTCAAAAGAGGAAGTGGGGCATTAAATAGAAAGATCTCACATCTGGTGTTCTACTTGCTGATTACCACGGACTGAAATCAGATAATGGATTATTCTCAAACAATTCATACATGCGAGACACTGCATAATGCAACAATGAAAAAATATTAAGTTTCTTAATCATTAAGTCACTGATTTCTCGTAAATGGCTAAACATAACAGGAAATCACCCAGTTATCTTATTTAATGGAGCATAATCTGACCTCAATTGATTTCCTGTTGTTTTTTTAGACAAGAAATAAATTTTGATTAAATGACTTTGAAAATGAAGCACAATAGTAATATTTACTTGTTTTTGTTTGTTGCTTATTTGTGAGACTAAAACTGCTTACATTGCACCAACACTGCTTTACTGTGTGGTAGTAGCATATACACATTTTCAACCAATTTATAGCTGGCCTCGTGTGAACCACGTGGAAGGTCCAGTCAGATCAATAAAGTCGCTTTTCCCTCAATTTAGGCTGGGTCCTAGCTCTTCTGAGACTTCCTAGAATTCTGAGACTTCTCCCAAAATGAACCACAATACAAACAACACTTGAAGAGAGGGCTGTGACCCAGTGGTGAAACTCTCCTTGTAAGGTGAGGGTGTACTCAGTGAGAGTATTTTCTGTGGAATTTCTCAACACTTTTTAGTTTAGCAGTTGCTGTTTTTCAATTCTGTATTTTGGTGTGACCTATCGTCGAAACAAATAAATTTAATTTAAATTTAATTTACTACTTCAACACAATACATAAGATTAGATACATATGTAGATCACTAATGCAAATGTGTGTTAGTGTTTGGTTCAAAGGATATTATATACCTTACAAAGATATCCATAATTAGTTTTAGGCTGAGGCTTCCTAGAACCACCATCTTCCCTGATGGCAGCTTGATTTTGCTCCCACTAGAAACAATGGAAGTCAGTAGACATTTTGGAAAAGGGGATGTTAAGGCAGCCTCTAGCTCAGCGTTTCTCAAACAGCGGAGTTGGGACTAAGGGCATTTTCAGACAAAACACTCTCCACCTATTACCCTCCACCCACTATACATGTTGCAGGGCTGCAGTGTTGCCCTATGGGTGCCCTGCAACATGCATGATGGGTGGGTAGGCACTTGTCTAAAAACACCGTAAGTTGGGTCACAGCATATGTGAATGGGGGTCATAATGCTAATATCTTATATACTTTGTCTTTTTTGTCTGTGGTCACAGAATGAGATTTAATTTTTAAAATAGGTCAATCAGGCAAAAAGTTTGGAATCCACTTCTGTAGCTTCACTCCTGTTGAGATCAATAGGAAATGACAGCTGAATAGGGGAGTTCTTTTTGGATTTTTCTGCAGAGTGCCTGCTGCAGGAGAAAGTTATGCAAAAAAACAAAAACAAAAACATGACAGAGGTACAACTACTCATGACCATGAAATTGTCTTCATATATATCTACTACGCGAGGTGTCTGTGAATTCAAAGTTTGTGCATTCAATTTTGGGGGACCAAAATTGCTAAGCTCCTTAAGGCTCATTTTAATGTGAACTCATTACATAATTGGCTGATTAATTTGTAAATTGTCAGAAAATCCATTCTCTATGCAAAAAATTGCTGTAATTTGCGGGAGGAATTTTTGTGATGTTCAATTCATGCTTAAAAGAACAATCCAACTCAACTTCAGCTTCCTAACTGGTGCTTCAAAAAGGGAGGGAAATAGATAAGATGTTCATTTTGCTACAAACATATGATTTTCCAGCAATCATTGTGGTAGAGAATGCTTGAAAATGAATCTTGCTGGAGCTTAGTTTAGTTAAAAGCATCTCTTTGTTTGAGATCAACCACTACATTATGCCTCTAGCTATATAAGCTAGCACCAACAAATGATGTATGACAGAAACAGAAGAGAAAAATATCCTGCTCTCCACATGTACATTGAAAATGTTACTTAAAATGTGTTTAAAATTTTTTAAGTTCTATTTTAAAGTAATTTCAGGAAGAGAAGGGATTCATGTCTAAGATGGCTGCTGCACCCCAATCATCTCTTTTTGATTTTGCACCTAGAAAAGGGAATAGGAAGAAAAGTAGGTTCCATAAGTATTTTTCATAGCATTTTGGTTTTAAGCTATGTAACCTTGTACTAGATCTGAGTTAAGCCTTGTATATGTGTTTGTTTTTATAGCATATAGCAACAAGTACAGCATAGTCTCTCTGCAATGGGCAGGAGGTTTTCATTTCATGCATCATCACTCACAATTTGCTACACACTGATTCCCCAAAGTAATTTCATAACCTTAGAAGGAAAAAAAGAGAGAGAGTTTTCATGACACTGCACCACACTAAAAACACTGCACTGGAAACCGAATTAATATTTTGCATAGAAATCCATAGCTCATGCAAAATAAGAGCAAACATTGGGAAAGCAAATTAGTAGTATTTCAGACAAAAAATTGCTGCCCTTATAATATCTGGAAAAAGATATTCTTCAGATTTATAGCATTTTGTTTTTGAGATACGTAGCTTTGTACTTGTAGGGTTCTATTCTGTCCCCCCTCTTGTTTAATGTGTATTTGAGGGTGATTTCAGACGATACGCATCTGACATTCACCCCGGCTGAACCACAGTCACACACGGGCTGCGTTTGACTGTGGTGAACGTTTGTTGGCTCATCGCCAGATGTGCACCAAAGTCAAATGCGGCCCGTGTTTGCATTCACCACACTTCTGGACCTCCGGACGCGAGGAGGTCGAGAAGTGTGGTGAAAGGCCACCACAGCCATGGTGAATGGAAAGTAACATCTGGTTACTTACCGTTCACTGCGGTCAATGGCATTCACCCTGTCCATGGTTGCGGCAGCAGCTGGATTGCCCACTGCCGCTGCCCGTCAGAAGGGGGGAGGGTCGCCGGGGAATGCAGGGGGCAGGGCCGTGCGGCAGCACTCTGTGCCGCGTGGCCCCGACCCCTCCAAATGTGTGTGCCACTTTAGACATGACGGCCGGCTGCTTTCACCACGGGCCATGGGGTGGTGCAGACCAAGGCCAGGGGCAATGGGGCGCACGTCTGTTGGCGTGCCCCTTCACCCCCGGCCATGGTCCGAACCACCCCACTGCCCGTGGTGAAAGCGGCCGGCCATCATGTCTAAATCTGAAATCACCCTGAGGCTGCTGGATGAGGTCATTCAGAGGTTTTGGGGTGAGGTGTCAACAATATGCTGATGACATTCAGCTCTACCTCTCTTTTTCATCCAACACAGGTCCCTCGCTCTTGGTGCTTATCTGATGCCTGGCTGCTGTCAGGGACTGGATGAGGGTGAGCTGATTGAAGCTGAATCCTGAGAAGACTGAGGTGATGAAGCCCATCACTCAGTTTGTAAGCCTTAGGGCAGGAACCGTGTCTATTCAATTAATTTGTAAAGCGCCAGGTACATTTCTTTAAAGAAAGGTACAGAATGGGATTCATCATTCAGAATCACAAAGGAGACTGACAGCAAGGGTACCTGAACCTGTTATAATAATTAATTTTACCTTTGATGCTAGTACGTAAGATTGCACATGTAACCTTGGGGGGGAGGGGACTTCAGTGAAGGCAATCACAGCAATCAATTTTAAGAGTTATGTCTGGGCACCCAGTCATGTGCAACTGTTTTCATGAGAGAAAAGCAGACTAGCACATTCTTACATGCGCTAATTCTCATGACAATAGAGCCGTGGCTGACCTCATGGACGTTTCCTTCCCCTCCCAGGTAACGTGTGCAAGCATCCTCAGTAAGTTAGCTGAATGTTTTGTTAGGAAATAAATGAGTTTGCTGTACCTCAGTTTACCCGAAATGGAATCGAAGGTCGCCAATTAATAAGTCAAAGTATGTGGGTACAACTCAGTTTTATTGGATAGACACTTAACATCTGACATGGCAGTATTACCAGTTAAGAACCCCAGTAACCTAAGATATCTTACGTATGAGAGACCACGGTCCAGGACGCAAACTGGTTCAGAGGAGAAGAGGAGGGGGCTGGACAGGAGTCTCTGGATCTTTGAGAGCAATGGTAAGCGTCAGAAGCCCACACAGGCTTACTGCAATGCTAGTGGCCGCAAGCGCCAGTGACAAGAGTTAAAGCCCTGGGCTTCTCCTTTTATAGCTTTATTTATTATGAATACATGTTGCAGGGTCCCCTCTTTGAATATGCCAAGTGCAGAAATAAGCTGAGAGGTGGGACCCCGGGGCAATTACCGGATACCGGATTTACCAGTTTTCCGGTTCTCAAAGAACCGGATTCTCGGATTAAATCCGGTATCCGGTACCGGTTTTATTCCATTGATTTCAATGGGGCACTGTGTCCCC
>QEPC01015122.1:807600-847657 GCA_003113815.1 Sphenodon punctatus | reverse complement strand
GCCGGACCGCCCGTCGCCGCCGCACCCGGAGCTCCGCTGAAGGTACAGTCAACTTGTAGTAGGGGTGATCCCTGGGGGGTTGGGGGTGTTAAACAACCCCCCCCAGGGATCGGGTCTATACTTACCGGTGGCTACGGGGACGCCGCAGCCGCTGGTGCTGGGGGGGGGCTCTTTTTAAAAAAAATATCCAGGCTGGGCAGGGTGGGTGGGGGGTGTCCCCCCTTCCACCCGCGCAGCCTGGACTCGGGGAGGTTTTTTTTTTTACTTTTTTGGTGGGACTTTTTACATTTCAGCCATTCATTTAAATGGCTGCAATGTAAAAAAATACGGTACCGGGAATTCGGTAAAGGGACCGGATTTCGGGTAATGCCGGTACGCCCAGTATCGGCATTATCGGATACCGGATTTACCGGCACGCCCACCCCTACTGACCATTCATTTCTCTATCACTTGGAGTATAGCTACCAAAGCTCGTTGGACTCTTTGGGGAGTTTTTCTCTCCTGTCTAGTTGCCGGTCTGATCTGCTGAGGCTACCTCCCTTTTCTTTCAGACCTTCTTTGCTTTCTCAGAGATAGTGGCTGTCTGGGGTTGTTATTGTGGCCTTGGAGATACATTTTCTGCTTGAGTGTGAGTTATTTACAGCTTTATTCTCATGGACCTTCTTAATTTGTGCCAACCTGACGCTTATGCATCAAATTAGCTGAACTGAATTTGTTCAGGCCTCATTCTTCTTATGTCTGTGACCATGGCCAAACTGCCTAATCAATACATAATAGTCCCCCCTTTGCTGCTGGTTTACATGGCAGCACATATAATACATATGACAGTGAAGGTGTAGCAGGGAGTAGGTTGTACCCCAGTTTGTTACACATAATTGTAAATCTTAATACTAATTCAAATCACATTACAAATCACATTTCCAATAAAAAAGTATAATACTGAGTGTTACAATTATTAGTACTATAATTTTATTAAAACATTACTATTTAATTCTGTAAGTATATTTGGTTATAAATCCATATATGTGTCCTGTAAATATAAATGTTACTACATGTGAGCCTCTTGAAGCTATATATGTGTCCAGTAAAGATAAATGTTACTACATGTGAGCCTCTTTGTATGCTGGCTGTGTTACCTCCATGACAGATCAATATTTTTGCAAAGTCACGCATCCTGCCTTGTGTGACCTCCAACACAACATCTTTTTAATACAGGAGTATATCCTAGGGGGCCAGGCCATTGACACTCCAGATGTTGTCGGACATAAAGATGATCAGTGATACCCCAGCTTGAGTCACCTTCATGAGTCCAATTAACAAGGGTTGCATAGGAGTTAGAGCAATCCGGGGTATTAGGCTTGCCCCACTACAACCTTGTTTATCCCAATGCCAGCGCAATGGGAGCATGAGCCTGTCGAGGTGATCTGGAACACAAAGAATAGGATAAGGCACAACACAGCAGCAAGCAATGAGAACAACAACACCATTAGGCCCAGATCAGGTGTCCTGCCTTACAACACTATTCAGAACACACAGAAGTGCAGGTGCATGACTGCATATGTATAATCAAAATAGAGCAGGCTTGTGAGTAACCTTGCACTGTTTTCCTGCACCAAACCTCTCATGTAACACTTCAGATTTCCATAAGACTGTTGTTCACTTAACTGTTGAATTTCCTGCTAATTAGAATCCATTTAGAACTCCAAGTGAGGTTCCCAACACCTCCCAACCATTCTTCTCAATTCCTTCTCTTAAATTGGACCACCATATGTACATCTCCCACTTGTATTATTCACAACTGCCCACCCATGTAGTGTCAGAATGAGATTCCCTTTATGTTCCAAGTGTATAGGGTGATGTTTTATTGCTACCCCTTAATCTTTAATATATTGTTTCCTGGGATTCTTTGCATCTTTGCATCCCTTCTCCCCACTCCATACCTCATTTTCACCATAATCAGGTGCCTCAACAGACTGAAGTAGTAGATTCAGTTGAACAACCACAATTATAAATCCTTTTCCATTTCTAACATCATACAAATGTCCATTGAGCGTGTCCTCATTTAAATTTACACCCCACCAAGCTGTGTTCAATTGTTTGTTCCTGTTCATTAAGTCAGGAGTGGAGGTGTCATTATCTTTATTATGCTGTAAGGGAGTCCATGTTCATGAAACCTTTATTCCAGCTAAGCCAGGTCGAGGTGAGAAGACAACATTTTTCTGGATCCAAACTTGACATTTCAATATCCTCTGTGGGTAATTTCAGACGTAACAATACCACGGTCAACCACAGTTGACCCTGTGGTGGCTGTTGGTCCCGTTACGTCTGTTCTGCTTCCCACTAGATGTTCACCATGGTGAATACCTGGCGGGAATCAGATTGACCACGATTCTGGAGGTGAGGCTGGCCTCACCTCTGGAACCGTGGTTAGATTGGCCATGATCCGGGATGGGCCAAATGTTACGTCTGTAACGTTGGCCCATCCCGGATTGTGGCCCAGACTGTAATGTGGGATAGGGTGCAGGAGCTGGATTGGCTGCTGCGCTCACCCGTCTCCCGGAGGGCGGGCGGCCAGGGGAGCACAAGGGGGGCAGGGCTGTGCAGCTGCACGTCATGCCGCGCAGCCCTGCCCCCTCCACTATCCCCGGTGAAAATCAGGCTGACACGTCTAAAGGATGACTGGCCTGATTCCTGACCGGGATCCAAAATGGATCCCGGTGCATGATTCAGTGTTGCAGGCCTCCGGGCCGGCACGTCTGAAATTACCCTCAGTCTCCCTCTGGTATTACTGTATTTCATCTAGGACTGGGGCCTTGTTTCTTTTATTTAAATCCACACTGATCTTGCAAGGCATCATTTATCCTATATCTGTAGTCAAAATTCCATAGGCTTTTGTAACAACCATGCACAAGATCCATATCACTGGCCGCATGATGGCACTGGATTAAAACAAAATCAGCAACAGGTCAAGTTATATCTCTCCCTCTTTCTTGTTTTCTTTCTCCCTTTACTCCATAAAATGCTTAGGCGAAAAAGAACCCTGTAAACAAACAAAAAAACCAACCAAACAAAACAAACATATCTGGACACAAGTGGCAATGAACAGGTTAACTGAGAACCTGCCTTCCAATGATTATGGGAAAACCCATATGACAGCATGCATTATTCTGCCCTTACCATGCACTGAAAGTACAGAATAAATGTGGGCAGTCATTGGAATATTGTTGTTTTTAACCTTACTCCTTTGCTTTCCTTGCTCTCACAAGCAGGGTTATTTCTCGCCATGTGGCCCTATAACTTAAAGGCTCATTGTCATAAGTAGCCCAATTTCGTTTTTCCCAAAAAGGCAACCACATTTGTAACCCTGAGGCTATGTCTATCTTTCTATTTGGGGGGAAATTTCTGACACCATGGGTCAGTCTGATTTGATTCAATTTGCAAGGCTCAGCGGTTCTAATGTGACCATTGAATCCTTCTAACTGAATTGTTTGAGCTACCAGGTGTAATTCATTTTGAGGGATATTTGATGGATGGGCTACTGAAATGAAAGCCCCGCTGCCTATTAAGGCCCAAATGTGTGGTTGTGTTCCCCTCCCCAGCTTAACATATACATGTAGTCTGCCGGCAGGGCCAAATCGGAGATCTGCCACCCATTTCCATGTTCCCAGGTGCCATGGGGCATATCCGGAAAGGGGAAGCACCTAGGGGGTAGCTGCCGCCATGATCAGGACACTAGGATGTCTGCGTGGTGCTGGGACAAGCTGAGCTCCCTCTGCCAGTTCCTGCATGTGCATTAGTTGTTGCAATTTCTTCAGCATTTCACTAGTGGGTCAGTGGTCCCAATCCCTAAGGTTCTTTCCCATATCCATTAGCTGCCTCCATACAGCCTCTCGTATGCCACCCTCTACTATTCTGATTTGGCTTCCTTCCTCCAATGTGGCTATACTGGGCAGGGGAGACACTTTTAGTGACAGTTCTAATGGTATGTGGAGTGGTCCCTTTCCCAGTGGTATAGCCTTCCCTGTTGGAGCTCTTGCCAGGTTCATTTTTTATAATTTCAGTGACCCCCATAACTACCCTCAGTTCGGGGGCAACAGGGCTGTAGGGTGGGGGAGGAAGCCACATGGAGAGATGGGTGAAATACATTCCCCCAAACAGGCTGGTGAATGTCAGTATTTCACTCTAAACCCTGTCCTGGAAACCTGGCCATAGAGGGGGAATCCTGGGGGACCCTACAGGACCCTGGACATTCTGGTGGAAGGAATAAAAGTCCCTGAGCTGGACAGAGGAACTTTTCCCTCCTGGGCGACCTTGATGCCAGGCATCTCTCTCTGGCTAAGGTTGTCAGTGTTCCTTAAGGGAGGCATTGCCTTCTGTGGGATGAGGGTTAGCAACCACAGTGGCCGCTTTGTCTGTGTCAGCAGTGTCTGTTAGAGGGTCTGGATCACAGGGAGGTGGGGGAGTTGCAATTTCCTCAGGTTGGTTTACTGCAAAAAATATCCTGGTTGACATCATTGTCATCCTCAGAATCACTACTTTCATGCCAGAATTTTGGATCCATGTAATCTTCCCCATTAATCAAGGAACTAATTGCAATGGGTTTGCTTTTTACTGCAGAAACCATTCCCTGTTTAGATTGCAACTGCTGTGTCAGAGCTAAGATTTTAACTTGGCATTTATTATGATCTACTAGGTTTTGTCTTTTCATTTAAGATATTTTACCCTTTAAAACTCTGATGGCAGACTGACTATCTTGGTATTTATTTTTAAAGGAGCTCACTATTATTTCTTGTTTCTTTAGCTGTTTTTCCAAATTTTTACATTTGCCTTTAAATGCATTTAACTCTCTAACTGGTGATTGTAATGTATTTTCAGTCCAAGGGAAGGGACCATAATTTCTGACTGTTTCAACAATGGCAGGTAATACTTGTACTTTATCCCACCTCTCCTTTTTGGGGATGTTTTTTACCTTATCCTAATGCTCAGTGTGGACCCCTCCCACATTCCTCCTCTTGAACCAAGCCATAGAAACCCAAGTAGTGGGGACTGCCAGTCCAGAGATAGTGTCGTATCCTTATTATTACAATTGCCCCATCCTGCAATGCAAAAGTATAACTTTGGTAAATAATTTGGTTCCCTACTTTGGCATAAGCCCCACACCTGCAGTTGTAAGGCCTGTGACCAGGGGAATGCTCTCCAGGCATCTTTAGAGGGTGGCCACGATATAGCGTGCCAGCACAGCTGTCTTCCAACAGGTTTTTTGTTTGCTGGACCCCGCTATACCATGTATCTCCACCCTAGGACTGCATGATACAGTGCGCTAGCACAGCTGTCTTCTGACAGGTTTTTCGTTTGCCAGACCCCACTACACTGTGTGCCCTTTTACTGTTGACGGGTGACTGGAATGTGTGCCATGGATAGCTATATTCCCCCACTCCGCATTCTACCACCAATTTGTTAGGAAATAAACGAGTTTGCTGTACCTCAGTTTACCCCAAATGGGATCGAAAGTTGCCAGTTAACAAGCCAAAGTATGTGGGTACAATTCCATTTTATCGGATAGACACTTAACATCTGGACATGGCAGTGTTACCAGTTGTGAACCTCAGTAACCTAGGATATCTTATGTGTCAGAGGCCATGGTCTGAGACGCAAGCTGGTTCAGAGAAGAGGAGGGGGCCCAGGAGATAGCTGGGTAGGAGTCTCTGGATCTTTGAGAGCGATGGTAAGGGTCAGAGGCCCACACAGGCTTACTGCAATGCTAATAGCCGCAAGCGCCAGTGACAAGAGATAAGGCCCTGGGCGTTTCCTTTTATAGTTTTATTTATTATGAATACATGTTGCAGGGTCCCCTCTTTGAATATGCCAGGTGCAGAAACAAGCTGACCATTCATTTCTCTATCACTTGGAGCATAGCCACCAAAGCTATTTTGGCTCTTTGGGGAGTTTTTCTCTACTGCCTAGTTGCCCATCTGTTCTGCTAAGGCTACCTCCCTTTTCTTTCAGACCTTCTTTGTTTTCTCAGAGATAGTGGCTGTCTGGGGTTGTTATTGTGGCCTTGGAGATACATTTTTCCGCTAGAGTGTGAGTTATTTACAGCTTTTATTCTCATGGGCCTTCTTAATTTGTGCCAGCCTAAGGCTTATGCACCAAATTAGCTGAACTGAATTTGTTCAGGCCTCATCCTTCTTATGTCTCTGACCATGGCCAAACTGCCTAATCAATACATAATAGTTTGTTAGTACTAGCGTTACCTGAAACAAATACAATGTTCTTTCTAACAAAGAATTTATTATCAATTTCCCCCCTTCTATCTAGCTCAATAAATTATACCTCCAACTACTATGGATGTGTCTTTATAAGGATCTATAGGATTCAAATCCACAGAGTTATTACTGTTGATGTCAAAATACTTGTTTATTTATTTATTTCTCACATTTATATCCCACCTCTCTCACCCAAAGGTGACTTGAGGCGTCTCAAAATAAAAACAAATTTTATATATATATATATATATATATATATATATATATAAAAGAAACACAATATGAATACAATATATAGATAAAACACATTCATACTTCAACAGTTTATACAGATAAAACTCCCTCCCAAACCCCCAACCCATAGAGGCCACCCAGGGACCCAGTGGGTGAGGCGATCTTTCAGATAAGTAGGACCCAGACCATTAAACCAGCACCTTGAATTGGGTCCGTAATAAAATAGGCACCCAGTACAGTGCTTGAAGCACTGGTGTAATGTGCTCTCTGTGGCCNTAGATAAAACACATTCATACTTCAACAGTTTATACAGATAAAACTCCCTCCCAAACCCCCAACCCATCCCTCCCACCCACCCACCCTCTCTCTCCTGCCAAATGCCTGGCAGAGGGTCCAGGTCTTACAACTATGCCGGAAGGCAACGAGATTCGGGCTGAGGTGGAACTCTGCTCAGAGGGCATTTCAAAGTGATGGTATGGCTGCTGAGAATGCCCTCCTACCTGTATGAACCTGCCTAAAATGTGGGACCTCAAGGAGGGTACTCCCTAACGACCGCAGAGGCCACCCAGGGACCCAGTGGGTGAGGCGATCTTTCAGATAAGTAGGCCCCAGACCATTAAACCAGCACCTTGAATTGGGTCCGTAATAAAATAGGCACCCAGTACAGTGCTTGAAGCACTGGTGTAATGTGCTCTCTGTGGCCCGTCCCACTGAAGAGATGGGCCACAGCATTCTGTGACATTGTGCAGAATTCTTCACTACCTGCAGCTTCTGAACTGTTAAATCTGGCTAATTAAATCTTGCCGGGAGACAATAGGTCCATTGCTGCTGGGTGGGGTCGTCAATGCCTTCCTTCAGGAGGGCAGAGTGCCGGACTGTCTCAAGGAGGTGGTGGTGCAGCCTCTGCTCAAGAAACCATCGTTTGACGCTGACTCCCCCGCCAGCTATTGGCCCTTTTTAGGGAAGGTTATCAAATGGGCTGTGGCCCAGCAGCTGCAGGGGCATCTTGATCGCGTCAGTTTTCTTGATTCCTCTCAGTCAGGATTTCAACTGGGTCATGGCATCAAGACTGCGTTTGTGGCTTTGGTGGATGATCTGCACCAGGAATGGGAATGGGGCCATTCAGCCCCATTTATCCTATTAGATCTGTTGGCTGCATTTGATACCATTGACCAAAAGATGTTGGTGATGCACCTGCGGGACTGTGCAGGAGTGAGTGGGACTGTTCTAGAATGGTTCTGCTCATTCCTGACTAGAAAAACTCAGTGAGTGGTGCTCAGGGAATATTTTTCATCATACCGAGACCTCTCGTGTGGAGTCCCACAGGGTTCTATTTTGTCCCCTCTCCTGTTCAACATGTACATGCAGGCACTTGGCGAGGTTGGACTATTGTAACGCGGTCTATGTGGGGCTACCCATGGTGATGGCTTGGATGTTGCAGCTGGTGCAGAATGTGGCAGCCTGGCTTTTGGTAGGGCTGGGCAGTCAGGAGCACATTACACCGGTGCTCTGTTCTCTGCACTGGCTGCCAGTGGTTTTCTGGACCCGATTCAAGGTGTTGGTATTGGCCTATAAAGCCCGAGCTGCTGTGCAGGATGGGGCGGTATAGAAATCCAATAAATAAATAAATAAAATAAATAAATGGCCTAGGCCCTGCATATCTGTAGGACCACCTCAAACCCCTGGGCTTTGGATCGGCCCCTGAAGTCATCCAGGAGCGCCTTGCTTGAGGTCCCCCGAGTCTTCTGGGGGGCCACACAGGAGAGGGCATTCTTGGTGGCTTCACCACGGCTGTGGAACTCCCTGCCGGTGGGGGCCCGGTTGGCCCCTGACCTCCCCTCATTTTGACAAAGTTGTAAGATCTGGCTGTTCCGCCAGGCATTTGGTGAGGGTGATGGGTGGGGGTTTGGGTTTGGGTGGGGTGGGTGGGGGTGGGTATTTGGTACCTCATTTTAAAGTTGTTTAAAGTTGTTTTAAATGTTTTTATATTTTGTTTAATGTGAACCACCCCAAGCTGCCTAAGACAGGAGAGGCGGGATAATAAAATTTTAAAATAGATTGTAAGCCCTAGGGTAGGGACCGTGTCTATTCCATTACTTTGTAAAGCACCAGGTACATTTATGGTGCTATATAAATGCTTGCTAATAATAATAATAATAATAATAATTAATAATTAATAAATAAACTAAATAAATCACCAGGGACAGCCCCACGTAGAGCGCATTGTGATAGTCCAGTCTTGAGGTGACGAATGCATGGATGAGGGTGGTGAGGTCTGAGTTCAAGACATATGGGCGGAGCCTTCTCAACAGATGTAATTGATGAAAGGCATCCCTGGCCACAGCCGACACCTGAGAGTCCAAGCGCAGCTGTGAGTCCAGGAGCACCCCCAGGCTCCGCACAGATGGAACCAATGGAGGTCGAACACCCTCAATAAAAGGGGTGTTCTTCTCCTTCAGATCATCGACTCCCCCCCCATCATAACCTCCGTCTTATCAGGATTGAGTTTCAATCAACTCGACCTCATCCAGTCCCTCACAGCAGCCAGACACCGGGACAGCAAGGAGCCAGCAGGGTCTGGGTCAGATGAAAACGATAAATACAGCTGGGTGTCGTCTGCACATTGATGACAACTAACTCCCCAGCTGTGCACGATCTCCCCAAGCGGCTTCCTATACACGTTAAACGTGAGAGGGGACAGAATGGAACCCTGCAGGACCCCACACGCAAGAGCCCCAGGGGATGATGTACAGTCCCCTAGGACCACCCACTGTGATCTGCCGGCAAGGTAAGAATGAAACCATTATAAAATGGTTCTGTCCACCTTGGCCAGGTCCCGCAGGCAAGTCACCACCAACTCATGGTTCACAGTCTCAAAAGCCGCTGATAGATCCAGTAGAACTAGTAGGGTCGTACGACCCCTATCCAGCTCAACTAGATCGTTGACCAAGGCCACCAACGCCGTCTCCATGGTTCTCTTGGGGTGCAACATTTTCAGCTCTTTTCTTCAGATAATAAAATACCAAATTCAATATTGTTTAGTTACCAGCAGTTAAGTTTGCCTTCAAGCTTCCCAGAGATACTGGGTTGATTACTCAGTTCTAACACACTTCTTACATTTGTTTTTCAGTATTATTAACTGATTTCTAGATTTGTTTTGCTCAAGCCTGAACACAGCAAGATAAAAGAAAGACAGTGAATATCCTCTAGTATGTAATAACTAGTTCTAGGCGCATGTTGGATTAAGCAGAAGAGGTTGACAGGGGAAAAGATATTTTATGTATGTGTACACCATTTCAAGTAAGCCATGTTTTAAGAATGGCAATCATTATTTTAACTGCTCCTATTTTGGTTTTGGCATGTTGTCTAACACAAGATCAGTTATTAGCATTCCAGAGTGTCCCTAGGAAGAACAAGCAAAATTCCCTTATTCATGTTAATAATGCAGTTTAGTGACTATGATCTTTTTAAAATTGTAATTAGGCCAATATATTTATAATCATATGCTTTGAGCAGTTATTTGCCTCTTTCATCATAAGCTCATGTGGGCAAAGAGAAAAATGAAAATTGCCGCATAATGGAATGCTATCTGCATCTTGCAAGACAAGACTTCCCTTCCCTCACCCAATACCTTAATCCCAGGCACGGATGTTCATGGAGGGCTTTAAGAACATGGGCACAGAGTAAGAGGAGGTGTTGCAAGAGTAAAGGGCTTTGAGACAGGAAAAACAGAAGTCAAATAATAGTGTTTATCAGACAAAATCTATGGCGTTGGGAATGCTGATTATGAAATTAAAGGCTTGGGAAGTCTGTCTCCATACATTGCAATACCACTGTTATTTTCAACGGTTCATTATTAAGACCAATTACAGAAATTTCTACCCATGCTTCTAATGGGAGGAAGGAAAGACTAGTGTATCTAGGAGGGTTTTAATGCAACTTCTATGACATACTAGAGCAAAACCAGCTATGCTGTCTTGCCAGTTCTTTCTGAAGAGTGGACATTATTCCACCATTTGTTCTATGCAAAAGAAAGATTTAAACTGGGTGGAGAAGGCTTAAGAGAATCTCATTTGCTCAGCCATACAAGTAAGTAATTGCAGAAAGAAATGAAAAATCTTTGATCTCAGTGAGGTGCTAATTTGTAAGATTTGGAGGTTGTTAGGACCTAAGGAAGCAAGGATCAGTACATAAACAATTGCACTTATCTGGCAGGCTATTACTGACACATTACTATCTCAACACTTATTCATTTACACAAGTGTTTGAAGACAAGTCTACGTGTCAATAAAGGAATTAGACCAGACACCTTGAGTCCATCAGGTTTATCTCAGTTTGCTGACAGGAACAGTAGGTGACACTAAGTAACTGAAAACACTTCAAAGTTTCATAGCCCTCAGTTTTCCACAAAGACAAACAACATTTACTGCCTTGGTCGCAACAAACAATGAGTAGTAAGAATGCAGCTGGGAGATGAAAGACTAGTGCAGTTAGCAAACACAAAGCTTTCACATCCACTATTCTTTAACTGGACTTAATTCAATTGTCATTGGCTTTTTAAAATTTCAATGATTTCTAACTTTCATCTTGGCCATGTTAAATGGAATTCTTTTTTTTTTTTTAAAGGAAACAAAGAAAGAAATTAGCAGGTTTAAAACTACAAATGTTTGGAGCTTTGTTACCTACTGTTTATACAAATGCAGTGTCTGGTAAGAAGTAAAGGGCGAGGAGGATCATTTTACAGGGAAAGCTAATCTCTTCTGTAATCATTTAGAGTTTTGCAGACAACCTTCCCTACTCTTGGAATTCTTCACTTACTGGGTGCAGCCAAACAAGATGCCCTGTGGAGGCTACTACACCTTGGGCAGCCTTAACCCAGTCTGGGCAGCAGGACTACGTGATGCAGTGCATTGTGTGGCCGGCTGCCACCAGATTGCCCCCCTGCCGCAAGGCGGGGTGAGCAGCTGGCAGCTGGATGCTACACGCAAAAGTCTGAGAATTCATTGCATAGCAGCCTTACCCCAAATGGGCTAAGGCTACCCAATGTGAGACAGTCCATCTGCTGGGACCCCTTTTGTCCGGTGAGCTCTGCTGCAGGACTTTGAGCGGTGGACGTCATCACCCATTACATGCTGCCACATCATGGCCGGGGGCAGGATTTTGGTTGGCCATGGCTGGAGCTCCGACAGTGGCTCATCTGCCCCATGGGGGATGGGACTGTCTGCCTAGTTCCCCACACTAAACCTGCAGTGTGTTGGCAGTGCTTGTCCACCACGGGGTTGTGCAGGGAATTGGGCCCACTGCAGCTCATCTGGCTGCACCCTTTAATGACATGTAGAGGTAAAACATGTTAGAACATTTGAAACTATGCAAATTTCCTCTATCGTATGAAATGTAATTTCTAGGATAGACTAGCCTGCTGGTAGGTTCTTGTGCTCTTACTTAATCTGAGTAGTACCTTAACTTCTGAAGTATACTCCAAAGAATCTGAATACTACCCTGGGTGATTTCAGATGTTACGAGATCACAGTGAACCACGGTGAATACCCACCTGTGGTCACTGTGCCTCGAACGTCTGTTTGGCGGCTGCCAGATGTTCGCCACGGTCAATACCCACATGGGGTCAATTTAAACCACGCTTCCCAGGCTCCCCGGGGGTATTTCCCAGGAAGCATGGTGAAAGTGATCCCTGGCGGGGACCAAAAAAAAATCACGTCTGGTCGGGCACCGGCAGGATCCCGGGCCGTGGCAAATTTGGCCAGATGCTGCGGCCGCATTGGCCCCACCGCCTGCCCATCTCCCCAGAGGGCAGGCGGCGGTGAGCGTGGAGGGGGCGGGGCCGTGCAGCCGCACGTTGCACCACGCGACCCTGCCTCCTCCCAGATCCCCGCCGGAATCCCCCGGCATGTCTGATACGACGTGACAGGGTCATCCCGGCGGGGGATGAATTGGTTGTTTTCGGTACGGGGCCAACCGGCCCCATAACGTCTGAAAACACCCCTTAACTAATTCCTGGAGTATTGAAAGCAAGTAAGGGAGGCAAGTGTTTGAGCTGGGTTACTAAATTTGTTTAATGAAAGATAAACTAATGTGTGACCTAGCTTTTTTAAAAAAATAAAAAAAATAGTTGTGATTATTCTCACCTTAACTGCATTAAGAAACCTTTTAATTTTCAAATGAGGAAACATAAAAACAATATACATTGGGAACTAAAGGTATAAGAACTGCATCTCCACTACTTATCATAAAGTAAATTCAGAGAAACTGCAAAATTGTTAATTAGCTTGCAATATTGTGAAAAGTACAGAAATAGAATTTTATATTTAGCAAATAGCTAATATGCAGGCCCTTTTTATGATATCAGTGAGTACACAGATTAATCACTTCTTATAAATTCCATTACAATTAATTCCTAATGACTATTTTTTTCTGCTTTTGATAGCCAGGGTTAACATACAATACAGAGCATTACACTGGGTATTGACTTCTACTCCACTACTGTGACAACAAATGGTTTCAGTTTATCATTGGGTACATACTAGTGACCCCGATCTGTATAATTTCTTTATATGCGAGTGAATATGGGATACATAGCGAGGCTGAATATGGGGTTTAGATGAAGTACACCATCTTCACTGCAACTCCATGGGGAATTTTCTTAGGCGCTAATATGGTTTGCAATTGTAATTCCCAAGTGGAAACCCCACTGCAGGATTGTTCCAGCCAAGGCAGGGAATCCATGCAGAGAAGGCCTTCTCAGCAATAATATACAAGGACTGTACAAGTTAGGCAGGGGTAGGAAGGAAGCTGGAGACAGTGCACAGACCATGGCGCTGGAATCTTATGCAGCATGGGGGAACAAATCCTACTTTGTTAAAGTTGAGTTGTCGCCACCCCAAGTGACTGAATTTGGAGAATTTCTCTGTAAGTAAATTGTCATTGAGTTTTCCTCTCCTGCTCTGAGGAGAGGGGCTGAGCTGGCATATCTTACCGTTGTAAATGATATTATCATCACTTGGTTACAGGCTTTCCAGCTGGCCTGCTACTAAGTGGATTATCTACTTAAAATCATAATTCATGTAGCTAATAGTTCAGGCAGGTAGTGCTCTCCAAAACTAAGTATGATGCATTTTGTTGTTGAAGAAGGTGTGAGACTGGCTGCACTGGAGGCTAAGGCTGTTTTTAGATGAGCGCATGGTTTCCAAAATCCCGCGAGACGGGATTAGATGAGACTCTGCAGCGAGTCACGCACACGGGAGGGGGACGCACATTCTTTTCCGGCCACGATTTGACTGGGTCGGCGATCGAGGTGGCTGCCACGTGACTCACAGCAGCGTCTCGTCTAATCCCATCTCGCGGGATTTTGGAAACCACGTGCGAGCGTACCACGTGCTCGTCTAAAATAAGCCTGCCATTTACCCACACAAGCACCCAGCATCATGTCTTGGAAGCTTCCCAACACCATCATGCAAACGGGACTCAAGACTAGGTGTTTTTAGACAAGCACCTCCCCACCCACTAATCACCCACCAATCATGCATGTTGCCGGGCTGCATAGAGAACCAATGTGGCCCTGCAACATGCATGGTGGGTGGGTGATTGGTAGGTAGTGGGTAGGAAGGCGCTTGTCTAAAAACACCCACTATTTCTGAAAGGAAGTTTCAGCTCACTCCTCTGATCCTATGGAGGAGGGGGAGGCACTGATTTGCTCCCTAACCAAAGTTAAACCAGTTCAGCTTTACACCAGTGTGGCTATTCTGTCATCTAACAATGGCTAGAGCTCTGTATCATAGTCCATCATCCTTCAGGTAAAGATGGAATGCAGGGATCTTTACAACAGCAGTTTTATACCACCCTGGGATCCTCCACTAACCTTAAAGATCTAGCTCAATCTAATTTGGAGGCTGCCAAAAATTAGCTGAATAGTTCTCTTCCACTATGGGTATATGCACAAACTCTTATGTACTTTATTATTTTTGAATTTGTAGCTTGTGGTCTGTGACTTTCTGCTGTCTCTAATTTGTGGCCACTCACTAACCACTGGTTGTGAGTCTGGAAGACACTGCCCCCTTCACAGAAGCTGTTTGGTGTAACCGCAAAGATTTTTGAGACTCAGGATGTAAGGGAATATTTACTTCACAAGTTTTTCAGAACAGCTTCTGAAACTTGCAATCCTGGCAGGACTCTGTAAAGCCAAATATGAAATAAGGAATTGCAAGTAAGACAGAGCTTTATACAACCAATCATTTTTAATGCAACATCCAGGAGGAAGATAAAAGCTGGAGAAAGCAGCTATTATTTTCTGTTGTTATCATCACTCTTTGCAGAATAATTTACCAAAATTACATTAGGCAGCCATTCTTACCTGAGAATACCTTTTGTTGGGACCAGTCACCTGATTAGTCACAACATGCTACTCCAGGAAGGGATAGGGATAGCTTGGAGCCCTTGTTATCGGTACCAGTTTACCGGATCAGGTCACCCAACCCTTGGGAGGAAGCGGAGTATTGTCCCAGAAAGGGATAGAGGCAGCATGTACGCAACCTTCAGTCATTGCCTGTGGTGTTTGTTTGTTGGGACTGGTCATCCCCCCGTTATCTGTTCAGAAGAAGACAGAGGCAGCTTGCATCCCTAGTTACCTCCTTGTGTCTGTTTGCTGAAACTGGTCACCTGTCTGAGACCTAGGGAGGAGCATCACCTGAAAAAGGGATACAGACAGTCTTCAGCCCTCATTACATCTAAGTGCCTATTTTCTGGTACTGGTCACTTGACCCCAATACCAGTCTTCTGAACCATGGAGGAAGTGTTTCCCCAGAAAAGGATAGAATCCCCCCTCTGCGTTAACCACGGTGGGGGTTTGGCGCCGCTTCCCCCCCACTCCCCTGAGCGGGGAAAGACGGGGACGCGTGTGGGAGTTTTTGCGGCCGCAGGGCCAGCAATGAAAGGAGGGGCCCCCTCATTGCTGGGCAACGGGGGCAAAACAACACGCCCAGGACTCTCACGAGATCAGCAAGATCCCAGGCGCCATCTTAGATCCCCGCTCTGGCGCAGCATTCCTCTTTTAAAGGCACCACTCTGAGCTTGCAGCTGGTTGCGAGTTAGAGCCGGAAAGGAATTTTCCCTGAACCCAAATTGGCCAGAAAGGGTGTAGGTTTTTTTTGCCTTTCCCGGAGTGAATTGCTTATTCGGCAGGAGGTGAGAGGAAACAGTTCAGGGTGGTAGGTTCTAAATGTCGCACTCTTTGGGCGAGGGCAATGGGCAGAAGTAAGCCCAAGGTTGGAAGTTACAAGGTTCAAAGTTAGAAGTTAGAATAGCATAGGTAGCAGCATCTCCTTCAGAGATGGGAAGGTCCATGGCATAGTCGCCACAGCGTGGGCCACTGTATGGCCAACCCGAAGGGAGAGACGGATGGCCGCACCTGCTGGGAGGAGCATCTGCCAAACAGCAGGTAACGGTGTCTCAACCTTTGCTAAAATTAACCCCAGAGATGGGGCAGGCACGAACAACCTGACCGGCCTGGGGAAACCCGAGGGACGAGGCAGGGCGTAAGTTAACAGCAAGGAAGGAACAGGAGGTTACCCTCTCGATCTAATTGACAAATGGGGAAGAGGTACGCACAGAGTGCGGGAACTGAGAGGGGAGGAGAGGGGACCTCCTCAAAAAGGGGTTTTTAAATTAATAGTTAGTAAGGTTAGTAGAAATAAGGCTCCAAGTTCAGGAAGGGGGAGAGGCGGGAGGGGTGCCCCCATCCCCCCCTTCCTGTTTGTTAATATTCAATAAAGAGTGCGGCCATTTAATCCCATGGAGCGTGTCCTCGTCTTTATTTGGGGGGGTGTGCCGACAAACAGCCTGTAGCCCTTGACACTTGTGGGTGCCTGCCTGCTTGCTTGGTCTGGTCATGTGATCCCTTGTGAAGAGCATTGCCCCAAAGAGATAGACAGCCTGAAACCCATATTACACATGGCTGCCTGTTTTCTGGATCCGGTCACCTGACCTCTGAAAGGATTGTAGCCCAAGAATGTCTGCAGCCCCTGTTATCTGTGGATGCTCGTTTGCTGGGACCACCTATCTAGCCTCTGGGAGGCATGTTATTCCACAAAGGACTAGAGGCATCCTGGTTACCTGTGGGTGCATGTTTACTGGAACTGGTCACTTGGCCCCTTGGTGGAGTGTTCCACCCACCCTCCCCAAAGGGATAGAGACAGCCTCTAGTCCTCATTACCTGTGTGTGCCTGTTTGCTGGGGTTGGTTACCTGATCAGCCAGAAAAGGGTTTAATACACCAACCCATCCAACTGCAATCCTGAAAGTAATTGTTATTATTTGTATTATAGTGACACTCAAATATTTACAGCTGAATGCTGTACAAACACATTGTATGACACCAGCCTTGCCCTTTTAAGATCCTGAAGCGACAAGTATACTTATTCACATGCTTAAATTTAATCCTTGCACAATCCCACTGAGGTCTCATTACAGTGAAGTGCATACATGTTTGTGAGAATGGTGCTTAAGGATGGACTGAGCAATATTATTTCCAGTCTGCTTTAACTCTATTGTGTATTCCATTTTTTGAGACATACTCAAGTTCTGGTAAAAGTCAAATTCCATCCCTGAGCCCTGTGGTTCATTGACAAGCTGGTGTGGTTAAAGCATGCCTGATTCTATGGGTATTTTCGGACGTTACGAGATCACAGTGAACCACGGTGAATATGCACCTGTGGTCAATGTGTCTCGCACGTCTGTTTGGCGGCCGCCAGATGTTCGCCATGGTCAATCCGCACATGGGGTCAATTTGAACCATGCTTCCCGGGCTAGCCGGGGGAATGTCTCGGGAAGCGTGGTCAAAAAGATCCCCAGCGGGGACCAAAAAAAAGTAACGTCCGGCCGCGCGCCACGGCCCGGGATCACCGGCGGGATCCCAGGCCGTGGCGACTCCGGCCCGACGCGGTGGCCACATTGGCCCCGCCGCCTGCCCGTCTCCCCGGAGGGCGGACTGCAGGGTGCGTGGAGGGGGCGGGGCTGTGCAGCCGCACGTTGCGTCACGCGGCCCCGCCCCCTCCCAGATTCCCCGCCGGGATCCCCTCGGCACGTCTGATATGGCGTGACGGGGTGACCCCGGTGGGGAATGAATGGGTTGTTTTCAGTACGGGGCCAAGTGGCCCCGTAACGTCTGAAAACACCCTATGGCTCATGAAAGACGAGTGAGCGGTGTGGCCACCCTCATGTCCAAGGCCAAGGTCAGGTACCCATTTAGAATGTTAAGTTATAGACCAATTACACTACAGTCTATTAAAAATGTGATGTTATTGGAACAAAAATCTGGCCAAACATAAGAAGAAGAAGATATGGGATTACAGGAAATCCAGCACCAAAGCACAATATAGCTAGATCCATAAGAAAGCATTCCTTTGTAGCAAACTGATAGTACTTGATTTTTTTGCAGCACAGACTACTCATGTTGGTAACTACATCAAACTTTTAAAAAATCTCCCTCTCGCTTTAGGTTTCCCCTCAAATTTAAGGCAAACTCAGAGGAAGTGAGGTTAGAGGATGCTGATTCCCCTAACAGGAGCAGTGTGTTCTGACTAGTCTTGTAGCCAGCATCATCACTGTTATATATCAGCATAGACAGCCGCAAAGTTGGGCAGACCACAGGCTTTCAACATTTAGGGATGACAAAATCGTGAGTCTTCCTCTCCCTCATCATAACATTGGCCCCCTTTACATGCGTGGGCGTCACCCGTGTACACGCTGTGGCAGGTGGGCGGGCATGCGTGCTCCTGCGGAACATGCTTGCACACCCACCTCCACCCATCACTCACGCATGGAGCAACCGGCAAAAATAGCAGTTGCTCCGTGCATAGGTGCTGGGTGGAGGTGGGTGGAGATCAGTGTGCACCCATCTGCACCCTCCCCCAACTCACCGCCCCTGCCCCACCATGAACACCAACACACACGGTCCATGTAAAAAGGACCATTATCTGAAAAATCACAATGCTTTAAAAAAGGCTCTTCATGGCCTTATTCCTCCCTATCTTTCTTCCCTCATTTTCTGTTACATTCCCACTCAGGAATATTGCTCCTCCTCTGACATCACCTTTACTTGCAAGAGACTCCTGCTCCCTAAAACGGTCTTTGCCCTTTCTCCCATGCTGCCTCTTATGTCTCGAACTCCCACCCAGAACACACATGCTCAATTTCCTCCCTCTTTCCAACCTTCCTAAACACTGACTTCTTCCAACAGGCTTTCCCTAGTTCCTCACCCCCACAGACTGCTCAATGAGCATGGGTCTAGCAGCCTTTCATTCAGGGTCCCCTTCTCCCCTGTAACAAAGTTAAGTCCTTTTCAATTTCATTCCCATCTCTCTCTAGGTTTCCTTCTCCATTGCCTCTCTTTCCTTGTGCATCCTAGATTTCAAGCAGCCTGAGACAGGGACCTGCCTGTAATTACTGATTGTTCAGTGTCAGGCAAATGGCTGGTGCTATAGAAAAATAATAATAGTAAACGATATCATTTGGGTTCTTTTTATTTCTTCTGGTCTTTTGCTTTTAGGATGCATTGCAACCACACTGTCGAGCTTTTTTTCTGCAAATCATGTGCTTTAAAAAGAACAACACAAAACCCCGTGAGATTCTAATGAGTCTATTAGTCTCATGATGTGTGACTTTAAGAAACCTTCACCCTTGCCAGACATGATAACATAGTGAAAGTCAGAACCCTGAAGCCATGAGCCTGAGTTGTAGTACCACTGAATTCAGCCGAGTCTTGAAAGATTTATAGTGGTATAAATTATAATATGCAGATTATGATATCCAACTCCCTGTGGGAATATGGGGGGTGGAAAAGAGTGTTACCCATCCCTCTTTCTGGGGAAATCCTGTCCTCCTGCTAGCAAAAGAGTAAGATACTCTCTTGTGCTTCTATGTAGACAATCCCAAGAGATAATTTAGTCCATAGTATCAGCATCCCCAAATGTTCAGCATCTGTTTTTATACCATGTGGCCTCCTACCAAAGGCTTAGCAGACAGATGCACAGCACATGTAGGGGAGGTCCTGTGTATGTATTATTTTAAGCTGTTCCACAACAAGACCACTCACTCCCCACAGTGCCGTTGTTGTTGGAATCTGCTTTCTGGAAACGTGAAGTAATTTTCAGTATAGAGAGCAACTCCTATGAAGTTATTCAGCTGAAGTTATGGTTGAGAGTACAGATCAGCTATTTATGGGTTAAATTTAACCCTTAAAATAGAGTTACTAAAAGAGCCAATATAGAGGCAGGAAACAATGATGAAATTAAAAGGAACACAGATATTTGAAAGCGAGGAGATGTCAGCCTCCAATCTTTCCTTCTTTAAGGCTGGGATACTGTAATGCCATAAACCTTGGGGTTATAGTTGGCATTGGCTTCTAGTACACAAGCTCTATCACCAAGTATAATACTTATTGATCACCATATTAACCTTTGCTCTTCTCATTAAAGTGCTGTATTTTCAAGGTGTGTGAGCCTGTATGATAAAGTAGCAAGACTTCTTTCCTGCAAACTTCCTTAAAAACTCCTACTAAGCTGAGCAACTAGTGCTATGACATTTTATTAAGCAGCTGGATCAATTTTTATGCCTCCAGTGTCTAGCTGAGTGCAGTGACACATGGAGTGTCTTTTGAGCTTCTGAGGTACCTTAGCCAAGCCAGTATGAGTGCAACCACACGAGTTGGGCGGGCCCGATTCCTACGTGGCTCAGTGGTGTGCAAGCGCAGCTGCCACACTGCGGAGCAAGCATGGGGAGCTGGTCAGACAGTCACGGGGAAGTCAGGTGGCCCTGCTGCTGCTGTCAGAGCCATGACAGGACGAGGCCCCAGCCACATGAGGGTATGCCCAGCCCTGTCCTACCTCCCTCCCCTAGCCTCCTGACCTTAATCCTGCCTCTGCTCATAATGTAGCTGTGCATGATGGGCAACAGCACCCGCTACTCAAAGCCCTGTCGCAGAGCTTGCCACATGGTGGGATAGAAGGAGCCTGGGCACATGGGCAGCCATGCCTTGGGCAGCCTTACCCCAACTGGGGTAAGACTACTCCATGATGCGTCCTTGGAATTTTTCTGAGGACGCCTTGTGGAGCACCTCCTGGCTGCCCATGGGAGGTGTGTGTGTGTAAGGCTACCCAAAGAGTGGTAGCCTTCCCAGGTTGTCTTGTGTGGCTTCACCCTAGGAAGCACAGTCAGTTCTTGGAAGAGTGCAGTGCCCTGGTATGCCTTATGGAACTCACTCATCCACACATTTACTGCCTTATGACATCACCTGCACATTTTGATCTTGCTGTATATAGTATGTTAGAATTAAGTAAATGAACCCTGTTGCATTTCCTGTGGTTCAAGCCCCTGAAGAAAGGCAATCCTAGCTTGGTGTACCTCAGACATTTCTAATCATGCCTTACATAATTTTAAAAAGCAACTGTGTATTTTAGAAATTTATTATATGTGTGGAGCACAGCTTGACTAGATTGCCATAAACTTAACTTGAATTTTCTCCTAGAAATTATGAGAGGAAAAGCTTAGAAAATTCTTTTAAATGTGAACACTTCTTCATGTGACCTGATTTACAGATGGCTTACTTGATTAACTTCAGTGTTGATGAAAAATTCTCTGTTCTTCACTGATAAACACCCCTGTGGATCAGTTGAAGTTTTAGAGCATTCTCTGCAAGGAAAAGCACTAGAAGGTATTCTTTTGTTTAGATAAAAGCTCAGACTTGTATTAATCATTTGCTGCCTGATCATCAAAGTGCCCCACGGAAGACTAGTGGATGAGACTTGCTCTGAAGAGTGCTTTTAGGATTGTGCTGCAAGTAAGCTCATTGGTGCTGATATGCCTTTTTAACATTCATATTAAAATGTTAATAACTTAGAATTAATCAAACCTTGGTTATGTGCACTAGATTGCAATTAGACAAGACCAGTAAAGTATATCTGCTTCCATCCTTTCATATACATAGTAACAAAAATAGCCTAGAAGTTTTTGGTCCCTAAGGAACATCTATGTTTTTAATGCTTCATAATTACTAACCCACTCTGTGCTTGTAGAATTGCCTCTCACAGCTTCTGCAGCCAGGTGTAATTCAGGGCAGTCTTGACCTCTGCTTGACACAGTTCTAATTGTTGTATTACTGTCGCCTGATCTTTTATCTGTTTCATGCTGGTGCTAGGCCTTAGTGCTGACGTGAGATCCATTAAAATGAATCTTGCATCAGCACTAGGGCTAGTACTGGCACACAGACGGTGGAGGACCAGGCTGCAAGGGGAGAAATGGCATTGTCAGCACTATCACAAGCTTGTATTAGAATTCTTCTCTTTCATTTTTTGTAATACAAAAGTAAATTGCTGTTCCACTGTTAATCTAGGCAATAGAATGTAATGAATCCCAAATGTCTACCATGTTTGAAATACTAAGTTTAGGAACTATGCTTAACTGAACATCTAAGAGAGTATGCTACATTGGAAGATTTTAGGGCAGAAGTGTGCAAACATAAAAAAAGTTCTGGAAATTAAGGTAATTGTACTACTGAGCAACTGGAATAGGTAATAATAGTAACAAATTATTAGAAACAAAATATTGGCAGCTAATAGTACTCAATGTAGTGTACTGCTTCAATATTAATCAGATCAATGGTTCCAAACTGTGACCCATGGACACTACAGTCTGAAGGTGGTGTGCAGAAAGTCGGGCCACACTGAATAGTAAAAAACAAAACAACGGTGAGTATTTCTGAGTTTCCGAGGACCGGCTTCAAGTGTTCGGCTGGTCCTCGGTAACTCAGCTGAATACTCAATAAACGCTCAGTAAACACTCGATAAACACTTGGTACTCAGTAAACATTTGGAAAAATAAAACTGAGTACTGAGTACCAAGTTCCCTTATATAGGGCCAGGAAAAGTCCTCTATGTTGCCCATCCGAGGATTTACCCGAGTACTGAGTACTGGACCAAGTACCGGGCCAATTCTTTGGTTATGCGGTAAAACCGTGTCAAATACCAAGTTATTCAGTAAAAACTGAGTCATTTTGAATACCGAGTTTCAGCACTGGCAGAAAGGGGTACTGCTATAGTCAAGTGGTCTTTGGTCCCTATTGAAGCTGCAGCCATTTCTCAGGTAGAAAGGGGCTGAAAGATGTTTGTATTGCACATTTACTTGCTGTGGTTAACCAATCATCTCTCACCCCTAACTCCAGAGGTGCCTCTGATGCCAGCAAGAGGAAAGCTGCCCATCGTGTGCAGCTGCAACCAGCCTGCCATGGGCATGTGCCAGAACATGGTGCGCCACATGGTTTCTGGTAGAGCGTCAATTTATATTTATAACTTTTATGCTGTTTTAAATTGCTTAATGTTTGTTTGCAAAAGAATCTCAAATTCAGGGCAAGGGTTGAGCTCTTTAAATACTGATCAAAGTAGAAAATCATGGAGAGCTGAGGTGTGTCCTGACAGTGAGGGGGAAATCACTGTTTCTTAATACCCTAAAAAGATTGTAAAAGTAATGCATATTTTAAAATGATTATCATTTTCTGCATTGAAAATAAATAAAATAAATACCTAATTGTAGATATTTAATTATTTGTTAATTAATAGTTAAAGGTGGTGCATTAAATAAATTGGACTTCCTATTCACTTGACTCTAGTTATGGGGGTGGTAGAGGAAGAGGTGTATAATGTTTCTCTCAGGGTGAAATCAAATGAGATTATAGCCTGCTGGAGTCCTTGTTTGGTTCGGTCAGGAAGCCGCCACTCAGATATTTAGTGTGTCCAACCTAATAAATGGGTTTCTCCATCCATATTTCATGCGCTTGTGGCAGCTTTCATCAGTGGCATTAGTGATCTCCCTTCTCCGGGGCTGCCTCTCGGCTGAGAGGTACACTAGAGATCTCCCTCCCTGCAGTCTCCCCATCTCTGAGCTGAGAAGTGTGCTAGAGATCTCCCTGCACCCTGCAGTCTCCCTCCCCACCTCTCAGCCACAGAGGAGGAAGATTGCTACTGCTCCTGCCTCTCCACTGCCAGGTCCACTATGCAGAACTCTATAGTGCTGACAGAACTGGATGTGAGAGAGGCTTTGGGCAAACCTAACTGATGAGACGCAGACATGTGGGTCCATGATGTCTCTGGACTCTGTAGTGAGTGGCAGCTCTTCGGTGACCACACGGAGGCCCACATGGCAGACACCTAATAAACAGGCACGGCTAATGTGGGCTATTGTCTCATTTGAAAACACCCTCAGGCCACTTTTACATGAGCAGCCAGGGAAGCACGTTCTTCAACACGCCACTGGTAAAAGCCACACAGGGTGCGTGTACATGCGTGGCGTGTGCGGTTCACATGGCCTCTTTGAAGACCCATTCTGGAAACCTCAATATTGTGGTTTCCAGAATGTGTCTTCAAAGATTCCTATGGCAGGTGGCCACTTCCAGTGCATATAAATGCAACCCATGCAGTTTTTCCCAGCGGCGCATTGAAGAATGCGCTTCCCTGGCCGCTTGTGTAAAAGCGGCCTCAGTCACCATCCTCATTCAGCTTCTGGGGGTTTTAACTGACATGACAGGCAGCTGTCATCCCTCCCAGAGGTAAGGGAGGGCTACCCCTGGACAGATTAGCTCCACCATCAGGAACACACAGGCCCCGCAGCCCAACCCAGGCAGGGAGGGGGTGGGGAGCAATGTGTGGCAGGGAAGCTCCACTCCTGTGTTGTGGCAGGTGCCCCTCTCCATACCATGATGGGCATCCATGGCTGCCAATAACAGGCTACCATGGCTGACTGTCATGGTAACCCCTTACACTGGGCTGGGTGGGAGCAAATCAGATGCACCTGCATGGTTTGGGCCACTCTGGCTCACCTGGGTGGCTCTTGGGGCCGGACCGTGGGCCTGGCTCATTCCGGGCCACATTTCCAGCTCAGTTGCCAACTTCACTGGGGTTTGAACCAGGCAGTCACTCTGGTAATACTAGAGGAGTCAACTAGTGGTCCACAAATGCAGTTATCGTAGTTGTAGTGATTCTTAATTGATCCTGATGCTAGTTTCCATCAGGTGGTGGTGCAGATGCTGCTCTGCCCAAAGGCTGAGATTAGCTACCCAGAGCCAATAGCAGGGTTCCCTCCTGGGGAAGTGAAGGAAAGAAGCTTCTGAAGATGATAAAGGCAGATAGTTAAAGGATGGAATTGTCCTGAAAACAACAACAGCAGCATGGTATTGGACCACTGACAATCAAGGGAGCTTCTAAATATTAAAAAATCATGGACAAGTGTGTTGTTGTGTTGGTCCCAAATATCAGCTAGATGAGAGACAAAGTAGTTATGGCAATACCTTCTCTGTGCAGCTTAAAAACTTACTCTCAACCGAAGAAGTTGGACCAATAAAAGACACCAGCTTAACTACCTTATCTCTCAAAAATCATGAGTTGGATCTTCAAAATCAGAATACTGGCTTAAAAATCATGAACTGTTTTACAAATAATAAATCTGGGAGTTCTTTGGTTATTTCTTGGTTTTTGAACTTTTAGGGTGCACTGCAGTCATGTTGCCAAGGTTTGCTCTGCATGTAGGAAGACTGGAAAAGGACTTCATCAAAGTGATAATTGAGGTTTTCATGACAGACTTGCAAGAAAAATCACAAGAATTAGTCAGTCACCCTTAAAAACGTGTGGACCAAACAACCAGCCCTCTTCTTACCCCTCCTCCCCCACAGAAAATATGAATACAAAACATTAATGACATGACCCAACCAGGAGAGAGTTACAACAAGCATGTAATAATGACTCAGGAAATTTTCATTCATATTGTTCAATCTGGTTAGTTCAGTCCAGCTTTGTGTTAGCCTGCGACGTCATGGATATTTATCAAAATCAAAAACATACCCCATACTTTTTAGTTCTTCCCATCACAGCAAGCAAGCTTTCTCTTCTCCTTCCTTAGTGTATGTTTGCATAGTGAGGTAGTATCCTGTGTGTATCCATTACCATCTGGGAAGAATAAAAACTCTTGCCACAGAGTGTGAGAAATTGCTTAGATGGTGCTGACTGAAACTGATGGAGAAAATAGCAGGCCAGAAAAAAAATGCTATAACCTTCTGTTCCCCCATGCACACACTCTCACACATGTGCACACGCGCACACACACACTCACTCACTCCAAGTTTATATCAGGTTTTTAGTCTTTGCTTCTGGAAGGTGTGGACTCTGTGGTTTGTGTACTGGTTAGCTTTAGGTGGATCAAAGAAGATCTTTGATCAGCTCTTGGCCTCAGACCCACAAAGACTGATAAACATGTTTAACTTTAGAAACTGTGAGTAGGTCCGTTGGTGTCAGCAGGACTACACACAGTGATTAAGATCAAACACATGCTTCAGTCGTTGCAGAACTGGGTCTTTACATTGTTTTGAAATGCTGTGGTCTGAAAAGAAAGGGAGAGAGAGAGAATCTGCTCGTAATTCTGATCTTGCTTTCACTGGTTTCACACTGGTGTAATTATTTTGCTTCAGTGGTGGTACTCCTGATTTACATCCATGTGCATGTGATCAAAATTAGGTACAACAGTATATTTTCTCCCCAAAATGTTTTCATGTAGAACACAGCAAAATGAAATATTGTCTGGATAGATTTTCTGTCCCTCCAGATTTCTCTTTCAGGATCTGTTCCTTACAGACAGTACTACTAGTTGCAATTGCTTATCATCCCAGCCCAAAAGAGTTTAGGATAAGTGCTAGAATTAATGTAAACAGAGAATTACATTATTACAGCTGCATGTGGTGTTATAATTACATAAGAATGCAGCTCAGCCACTGGCGCATCATATGCGCCACACTGTCGCCAAATTTGCAGATGTTCAGTCTTACTTTTATTAAGCATGACAATGCCCAGCAGGATCTATTTTGTCTGATTATACTCAACTGGAGAAGAATATTAAAAGTCAGGATAATTAAAAATATATGGCTAAACAAAGGATGTGTCTACAATTCCTTTTCTAGCGCTTTGAAATAGTTCAAATTTCTTAGCTGGCTCATATGCATACGGAACCAAAAGGATGTCTTAAATTCAGACATATGTCTTCATTCTGTTTAATGTGCCAGAACAAAAACATAGCTTGAGACCACCATGAATTGATTTCTAAGTGATGGGCCGACAGAGAGTGGTCCTAATTCTGCTGTGTTGTCTGCCGTCACTGATTTTGCAAATGTTCACTAAACTCAGCTAAGGAAATAACTATAAGGGATTTACTCAGATAAATATTCTACTGCTAATTTATCTGGTGGGAATATTTGTAACTGAATATGCTTTCCCTGAGCCTAGGCTGGCAGCAAGCACATCTGCAATTTCATTTTTACTAAGATTTACTTTTGAAAGTGAAATAGTTGATGAATTCAAGTGAAGCTAGAGCTAGTAGTCCCTCACTCTCCCAATCACTACCTGCTCCCCACCCCCCCGGTGTTATTAGTGAGTTATTAGTAAAAGACATAACTATGGTTCTGGTTTTCAAAATGCTGCACTAACGCAAACTCCATCATTAAGCAATCAAGTAATGCTAGAAACAGAAATGACACTAAAGGGTGGAAAAGCAAACAATGGTCAAGTATCTTCTAAGTGGTATGAGTCAGATTTAGCGAGTTAGTTAAAAAAAAAAAACAGAAAAGGGTAAACTAAGAAGTCCAGAGTACAAAATGGCAACAGGGAGGAGGTGTAATTTAACAAGAAAAATATAAGATGGAATCAAACCAAATAAAATCAGTAAGAATTAAGAAGATGACTATGAGATGAGGGGAAGAGCAAGCTAAGACAAAGTTTGTTCAGCTAGACCTATTGAAATTACACTACTGCTTGAGGAAATTAAGAGATGGAGGCAAGGTGGTTTGAATGATATATTTTATTGGATATCTCTGAGGAAATTAATTAACACATAAGAACATCTTCTGCTAATTTACAATAGCAGAAATAGAGATGATGACAGGAAATAATAGAGTGCAGATTTAGATATGATCCTCCAGTTGCCTATCACTGGTATGGACACTTAGCTTGGGCAGATGCCTTATTGAATGGGAATCACATCCGTGCTAAGGCCTAGTGCCAGTGTTAAACAGCAAGAGGCTCACTTGATCAGACAGATAGCAAGCATTGGTCAGGGCCATTACTGGTGTAAATACCATAAGGCCTGAGACTACTGCTAAGCATATTAGACAACTATGACTGTCATGGAAGAGAATGAGGGGATATGCGCTACTTATAACCTCCATGCATTAAAATACTTATTGGCTATCGAGTGGTACCTGCAGCTGTTGGAGTGAGGTATAGAAACAAAACCTGTATTCTACCCACAGAGCTTCAAACGTTCAGGATATTTAAAGAAAGTGATTTCTTCTTCCCATACATCAGGAGTGGAGAACCTTTTCCCTCACAGGGGTCACTCTGAGGCCATTTTTAGACGAGCGCGGCGGCGCCCGCGCTTGTTTTCAAAAAAGCCGGCAGCCTGTTCCATACGTGACGCTGCCGCCGAATACGCGCATGTGCGGGCGATGCGCTTCCATTTCCGGCCGCGTATGACCAGCCTCGATCGTCGACCCGGTCAGTTCATGCCCAGAAATGGATGCGCGTCAGCCGCGCATGCGCGTATTCGGCGGCAGCGTCACGTGTGGAACGGGCTGCTGGCTTTTTTAAGAAACAAGCGCGGGCGCCACCGCGCTCATCTAAAAACGGCCTGAAAGTTAGTACAAGCTCTGAGAGCTGCATAGAAGTTGGCTGTGGGAGTGTTTGGTGGGTGCACTCTGGAAGAGGGACATATGTACTAGTGCTAGGCCTGTGTATTTGGGTTTAAACACAAGACCACAAATAAACACAAAAGGCCCTTTCAACGTCCATATCCAAAACACAAATACCAGGGCTGTGCATTCAGGTGCTGAGTAAACCCAAAGTTTTCCCCAAAACACATCTGAGATCTCAAACTGGACCCCCAAATTGCAGTATATATCCAGTTCAGAGCTGGGCTGCTCTTTGACTCTCCACTTAACTGCCTGTTTGGGGAGCCTGCACTGCCTGCAGTGATCACTCCAAGCCTGCAGGGGTCACTGTCTCAGAACTTCAGGGTGTTTTTAGATGGGAGAGCTTTCTCTTGCAGCTTTAAAATGGGTCTGTTCGAGGGGGGGGACCCCCTGTGGGAGGAATCAGATGTTTCTCACTGGACTGGAAGTTGCCTGGGCCAGGTGCCGTTGGAAACACTGTTGCTGGGTGACTCCAAGAAGTTTTGAGACACAGACGAGGTAAGGGGACTAGCGAGGAGCATCTGATTCCCCCTGCATGGGTTTCCCTGAGCTGCATTTTAAAGCAGCAAGAGAAAGCTCTCCCATCTAAAAACACCCACAGTCTCCGACACTGCAGCCAGGCCTAGCCCAGCAGATATGAGCCCAGCCAGGGAGAAATCGTGAGTTCTTGACAGCCTCATTCCCCCATCCCCAATCCAGTGACTCCCCTTTGAGCCAGAAATGACTCTCTCCAAGCCAGATCCATGCCTATTTTCTCTCCCCAAGCCAGCAAGCCCCTTTACTTGAGCCAGCCCCATGTCCCATTCCCCTCCACAAGCCAGCAACCTCCCATAAGTCTGGTTCCATGCCCCGTTCCTCTTCCCCCAAACCAGTTACAGAGTAATGCCCCATTCCTCTGACCCATGTCAGCAACCGCCCATGAGCCAGCCTCATGTCCTATTCCCTCCTCTTCCAAGCCCATGACCCATGCATCGCTCTCCCTCAACTCAGCACTTGAACCAGAACCCTGTTCCTCCTTCCCCAAGCTAAAAACCTCTCCTTCAAGACAGCTATATTTTCGACCCACCCCCAAATCAGTGCCCCTTTTAAAATTGGTAGCAGTCTTAGCAGCAGTTTTAACTGCATTTTCCTTCCCCTATAGACCTGTCAAACTGGCAAAACCTCACTGCCCTTCTGTGCCAAAATAACCCACACATAGGGACCTGTCTTCACTGTGTTTCCCACCTTGGTGACAAGGAAGAATATGCAGCAAGCATGGGTAAAGATAAAGATACAAATAAACACAAAAACAGATACACATACTTGCCAACGTGCACAGTCCTAATCTGTGCCATCGATCTGTCCCCTATCTTTGAGTTTATGTCCTCATCTCTTCTCCCTTACTTAATTTTTTTACTGCCTGGGGGTAGGAATTCTGGAACTGGAAAGGGGCCACACAAAAACTAGCCCAGTCTCCAGCAGTCCCAAAAAACAAAACAAAAATCCAGGCCTGAGCTTCCTCTACGCTACATATTCCATCTGACAAGGGGGGGGGACATTACATTTACAAGAATGATGGCAAAGAGCTAATACGGAGGGGAAAGGAAGCTATGTAGAGAGAACAAATTCTTGAAAAGTATACTTGAAAAGTAACCAAAAAATGGTCTTAATAATTTCACTGACCAGTTAACAATATACAGGTAAAGAAAACTATTATTGCAGTCACAGCAGCGATCCTTCTAGAAAGAGGAATGAAGTGGCAGACATCTAAGGAAATTGAAAAGCACATTTTCAGAAAACAAGAGTACAGTGAATGGGATGAATGAATGTTGTGTATCTGTCAAAGTAGAATGCAGGGCATGTAGTATCAAGGATAATTAATATTCTTGCTGTGGAGTGTATGAGAGAAGGTACTAGCAAACAAGATTAGAAATAGCAGTGTGTACCCAAATAAAAATGATAAGAAAAACCTGAAGAGAAAAGAAAATTGAATCAAGTTTTCTTTGGAACAATCATGGAAATAATCCTCATGGATATGAGAGGAGAAGGGGAGGGAGACAGTTTATTTTGAGAGAGCTTCTCATGTAAAAATGAGATATGAAAAATACATTACCCTAGGGTACAGTGTATTGGAAAACATTTCAGTGGAGAGTGAGAGCTCTTGGGAAGAGCTACAACAGAATTTAGGTGACTTTTTCACACATTCTGTTTCTCTTATTGTAAATGTTATATGTAACAGTGTACAAAATTATGTTTATGAACAGTGAGTTTTTTTTTTAAGCAAATCCCATAACACAAGGATGGAGTCTGTGACCCTAAATGTCTCTGGGCTCTGGAGCCACTCCGAACGTCTGCTGCTGACAGAGGAGCCAGCCAGCCTTTATGTCTGCAGTCAGGAAGTAGAGCTGGCTGACATCTCCCACTGGGAAACAAGCTGCTGGGACACAGTGTCTGCTGCTTGCAAAGGAGCAAAGGGATAGAAGAACCCGGTGTCTGCTCATTTACCTGCAGGCTACTCTTAGAAAGGGAAGGAAAGGCCTCAGGATTTGAAGTCTTCCTGACCCCCAAAGGCTACTTTTATCTAGGGTTGAAGACAGAGGGCTGCAAAGGCTCAGAGGCTTTAAGTGCTGAGAGACTCATAACTTAGGGACCCAAAGCCTGTCCTTCCTCTACTGGAGACATCTCCTTGTAATGGGGAGAGAAAGATTTCTCCTCCAAAGTCAACTCATGGTAGCATGAATAAAAGAGCAGGCAGTTAGAAATAATTATCAGTTCCTATTGTCCTATCTTTGGCTTCAGGGAATTCAGCCAAGCCTGAGGAATTACATATTTAATGCTATTGAGAGCCCACCAGTATTTGGGTATTATTAATATTTATATTGCTAGACTCTGTACAACTTTCTACTTGAACAACAGTCCATTACACAGGATTTATCTGCCTTATATGACATATACTGTATCTATCCATTACTTAGGTACTGTGGTTTGATGAACAGCCATAAAATCATAATTAGTCAATTTTGAAATTCAGATTACCTGCAATTTACAGAATGACTATGAGCTGTACAAATGCAAAGTTAACTAACAAGTAGCAGTGCAGGTAAGGCAAATGCAAACTTCTGATGCTGATTACGCATCCAAGCTGTTTGTTTCAGTTTGCAGAAGCAACAGCAGAGGCCTGGAGTGGCAATATGTAGAAAAAAGAGGAACTCAGTGTAGGATGATGAATACAGGAAGGTGGGAAAATAGATACAAGATCAAAGGATGTTGCTGAAATCCAAGAGGGTAGTTAGGAACTGAAACCTGGAAGGTGTGGAATTGTTTGTAGTTGCACTGATACATGTTAGAATAGCAACTTGGTTGTCTGGGACATACTCAATCCATAGCATAGGAACAGCAATACCAACATTCATGATTAACTGGAGAATTTTCACTTGTTTCTCACAAGCTGGTAAACGATTTCTCAGGTATTATGTTTCAGCTGGCACTGATGCTGCAGTTCCAACTTCTTCCACTAGATGTCACCTTGGGATGTAGCTTGGGCTGTCACACCAGCAGAGGCCATTGTAGTGCCAGCTTCAGATGCTGGTGTGGTGGTCAGTAGCTGACACAGTTGTTACCTGCTTTCTTCCCTTTCTAAATTGTGTTGCACAGAGAAGGAACAAAGCTAAGCAGAGGAGGAAATGACCTAACCTTGTGTCCATCCCCCAATATTACTGTGTCTCCTCTTTCCCCTCCCTGCTGCTGCTAGGTCAGCAGCAATCAGGGGCTGGAGCAGAGACGCAGACTTCTGAACAAATCAGGATGTAAGTGACAGCAGTTTAGTGGGGAGGATGGTTCAGCAGTAGGACACTAGCCCGGGGCTCAGTTCCCTGCTCTGCTATAGAGTTCCTGTGCAACCTTGGGTAAATCACACAAGTCCAGAATTGAACACCTGGAGTAAATGAGACCCAAGCTCCAATGAAAACCAGCAGCTTGTACCTCAGTTGTAAAACATGGGGAACAGAACTGCCATACCATACAAGACAGTTAGGAAGAAAAATACAGTCGAGGTTGTGAGGAGTTCAGCCATAAGGGTTATGGGGGAGGCTAAGGGGAAGAGGAAGTCAGAAGTAGTTAAAATAGCTATGTAAGGTAGTTGGAGCTAGGAAATTCTCCTGTCAGCCACATGTTTTATTACCTCGAGATTAGACTACTGTAATGCGCTCTACGTGGGGCTACCCTTGGTGATGGTCTGGAGACTGCAGCTTGCGGCGGATTGTCTCCTGAAGGGGACGGTATGACGCGAGTACATTACTCCAGTGCTCCGCTCTCTGCACTGGTTGCCGATAGTCTTCCAGGCCCAATTCAAGGTGTTGGTTTTGCCCTTTAAAGCTCTAAACGGCCTGGGTCCCATTTACCTGCAGAACCACCTCAACCTCTGAATTCTGGATTGACCTCTGCGGTCGGCCAGGGGTGCCCTTCTTGAGGTCCCCCGGGTTTTGACCATGAGGAGGGCGTTCTCGGTGGCTGCACCGCGGCTGTGGAACTCCCTCTCGTTGGAGGTCTGCCTGATCGCTGACCTCCCTTCTTTCTGTAAAAAGTGTAAGACCTGGCTGTTCCGCCGGGCCTTTGCTGAGGGAGATGGGATGGGTGGGTTGGGTTAGGGTGGGGGTTTTATTGGTTTTTTTGGGGGGGGGGTAATCCTGGGTAATGATGATTTTAATGTATTTTATTATATGTTTAAAATGTTAGCTGCCCCGAGATGCTTGTAGCAGGAGAGGGCGGCATATAAATGGAACTATAAATAAATAAATAAATAAATAGTGCTGCCAGGGAGCATGCGGCATTACTCTTTAGGTAGGGGTGGGGAACCTCGTGCCCAGAGCCCAAATGCAGCTAGTTTTTATTTGTCCCTTTACAGTTTTCATACTGGCCCATGGATCCAGTTCCTAACCCACCCACCCCTCACTGAAAGACTGATTTCAGGGTAAGGGAGTGGAAAAGATTCCTCATTCATGCTACAAGGACTTGGGCCTCCTTCCAGAAGCAGAGCATCATATTCTCCTCTTTTTACACACACTTTTCTATATGTTCTTTTTCCCTTTCCCTACTGAGCCAACTCTTGCAGATTTGGGGTATGAGTTTATCTGTAGCGGGGTTCACAGAAGGAAGCCAGTAATTCTTCCCAGAAGTTTACTCCTGAAATTTCTAGCACTCTCTTGAGACTCCTATTGTTTCAGTAAAATTTTGGCAGCTCATTAAATATTTATTTCCTGCTGTTCCTAGCAACTATCTTTGTAAATCCTTTGGGTTAGAGAGTTTCATTTCCATCGTACTGAACTGAAACAGAAACCTTGTTTCAGACCTGCATAGTGTAGCTCTCGGCAGAGTTAATAGGAAGGTGGTAACACAACTGTTTTTCATTTTAATGCAGATAATGCATTTCAGTTTTAATAAAATTCCCTTGTACCTTAACCTTGGGAGGATCGCTCCACTGTGCTGTGCATGGGTGCGGGTATGTTAATATTTACTCTGACATGTGTGTGTAGATTACTTTACTTTATTCAAACTATTTTATTTAGCATGCAACACTTAGCCTATGAGGTCAGAGAGAGGTAGTAATACACTGCCTCCATATCGTTTTCTGCTGCACTTCCTCCTGCATCAAATTAAAAGCTGGACACTCTGTAAATGTGCTATTTAAGAAGATAAAATTGCCCGAAAGTGTTTGTTTACAGTTTCTTGGCCCAGAGCACTTTTCAAGAGGAAGCTTGCTTTAGCACTTCTCTGTATTGATTTAATTCTTCTGTAGTTCTCCAGCCTCCCCCTCTGTGTCTGTAGAATTGCCAGAGCTAGAAGATTAGCCACATTAAAAAATACACATCAGTCTCATTAAGAAGCAGTATCTAGGAACATCCGGTTGGGAGCTCTTTGGTGGAATTATTGATTTAAAGGCAGTGTTCAGTCAGTTAGATGGTAAGGGAATTTGAGGGCTCTCTTCCTCCAGTCTTCCTCTCACCTTGCAACAAACAGCACACTTGAGAGTCTACATCCAAACCATCTTTTATTGCCTCTGCAAAAGCCGCAAGTTATACAGCCTGTTTCTTATCACCGGTTAGAGATTGGCTCGCTTTAGGACCACTCATTTTAACTGAAAGTTTCATCCTTTTGATATGCCATTTCCCTCTCTGGAAAGTTGCCAGTCAGCACTATGCATAACTTTGTGGTTTTAGTTCCCAGGAGTTCAGAGAGCTTGTGTCGTTTTGGTCCAAATGGGATAGCATCCCTTTTGTTTTTCATATTCAGTCATAAAATTCTCTTTCTTTCCTCTCCCACATCTCCCCCATCTTCAGAGAGTGTGGGGCTTACTGGAAGTTTGGCCTAGATTTGCTAACTTGGAACATTTACAAAGGCTGAAACTGTAAATTTTTCCCAGTTTGGGCTTTGAGGGTTTATTTTGAAGTTTCACAAAGCACTACTGGCATTGTGACTGCATATCTGACTCTCTTGTCCTTCTAGGGGTTTCTTTGTTTAATTGGTCTGCCATGCCAGCCTCTGTGTCGCCGATCCCCCATGTCAGTGGGTGTTTCACCATTTACTTAAACTGAACTAAACAGAGTCAGTAGTGCTGAAGACAACATAATCAGTGTCATCAAGAAGTCTCAGAACATTTTGTGTGTTTTTAAAATCACTCATCTTTATGAACTGATGCATTAAATCTTTTTTTTCCCCTTGAGGTAAGTTTACTGATACTGTGCCTTTAAAGTAAAAAAAAAAAAACGTAAAGAAAATAAAAGGAACCCCAAATTAAAAGAAATGTCAGAAGTTGAATGCCATTTGTTCTCATGTATTTGAATGAGATTTGTGAGAGTTGTTATATGTAGAACAATATGTGTACTGGAAAATGATGATATTGAGTTAGAGGGCCAACCCTGTTTGCAAACGCTTTTTGGTTTTGATGGATGTGTTGTAACTAAAGCTGAAACAGGTAGCAAGGTTAGTGCTCACAGGGATTTTGTTAACAGTTTCAAGCAGGGTGTCGTTGACCCAAATGACATTGGAGCAATCCATTTTCTGCAATTTTGTTTTGTTCATTTCTGGTCGTTTTCTCCAGCAACAATGAAAATGAATGGGGAAAACAATGGAAACAGCCAAAATTAACAAATTAAATGAAATCAACAAATGAATGAAACCGAATGAACTGAAAAGACCAAAAATGGGTAATTGACTGAGTAGCGTTCCCTGATTGGTTTGTTCGTTTTGGGTTGGATTGCTTTGATTCGATGAGTTTGCTCATTTTGGTGGGTACTTGTTTCAACTCTTCTTGTAACATATTTTCTTTATGATTTTGTATCAGCTTTAGCCCATGTATGTGTCTTTAACGATCTGTGGCCTCCTGGGGGTTTGTGTTTAGCATAGGAGGAAAGGGAAAAGAAAAATTATCAGTGGTTTACACTAATATAGCATAAAACAAACGGACAAACTAAATACAACAATTCAAGTCCTATTGTGTTTATCTCTGACTTGGGAAAGAGCAACGAAGCTCAGAGAATGATGGGACAGATGCCAAGAAAAAGTAAATAGAATAACGGGGATGGAATTCTCAATGAAAACAGTGTAAGGCTCCAATCCTCAAAGCTCTCTGATGCCTCAAATGCTTCTGATATGAATGAGATTTATACTAGCACAGAACTTGGCAGATTGGAACCTAACACACTTATAAAGGAAACATCCAGTTTGAATTTCATATGAAATATGAAACTCATAGCATTACTATATGATGATAATATTTTGTAATTTAGCACATTAGGTTAATCGTCTTAGAATTGAAATGTTAGCTTCATTAGAGTGGAGCTGGGAAATAAGGCATTGTAAATGGAAAAGAACACTTATAAACCTAACAGTTTAACACTGAAATTAAAATACATCTCTTCTTCTTTGGTGATACCTGATGAAAAGATTCTTCAGGTATCTTCATCAGATTCTTCTGTCTTCCAGAGTGTTTGGAAGACAGAAGGCCATTAGAGGTAATCTGATCTTATTTAAAAAGCATGAGGAAGAGCAATATCCTATTTCCCCAGCACACAGACATCAATGGATTTTAGTAGTTATCTCTTACGGTGCATCAGAAGCGAGCAGGAACTGATCCAATATCTTGCTGCAATGAGGTACAGGAATGGTCTGTTATATGCCACTTCTTGGCATGTCCAGTGGAAATCATACCATATATGTATGGAGAGCTTGTTATTTTAACTTCTTAAAACAGGTGAGACTTTTACTGTAAATAACCATAAAAAAATAATAATCCCTGTTTCATTAGAACAACTGAGGCCCATGTGTCTGACAAAGAAAAAATTCCATTCAGCTTAAGTGCTCATACAAAATATGCATTTAATTATCTATTATACAAACCAGTAATAAACTCTAGATAGAAATTAAGTAAGAAAATATTTTTATGTGATAATTCAGTGGGGATTTTGTTTGTTTTTAGCTTGTAACACTTGGACTAGTACATAATTTTGTAATACCATTGACACATACTATAAAATAGTATAGCTACAAGCAGATGCTGTAAGGGGGAAAATAGGAAATGTTTCTTTAACAGCTTCATTTCCTCTGTCCAAGCAGCTTTGAATTACACAAAGTTTATAAAATTGACTTTGAGTCTCCTGTGGAATTTGTTTTATTAAATAATTTCCCCCCAATCCCGCAAAGTTTATGAGTTCCACAGATTTCCATATAAGAAATTACAATCCCTTTCTCCCATTGCCTATGATAGGTACAATACAATACTTGAGTTTGGTAACTATGTTAATTCACTGAAGATTTATGGTAAAACTATATCAGTAATCTAGTTTGCACACATAGGCCTGGCTTGAAGACCTACCCACCCAGCAATCCCCTTCTCTGTCTCCTTCCACAGACACAACAACAGATTTCAGGATCCAACTCTATCTTTTCCTTACCTTGCCTTTCATGTCCTAATCACTGGCACTGTCTCCAGGTGATCTTAGATAATATGGGGTGTTAACAAGCATGACAGTAGGCCACTTTGGCCTGCTCTGTCACACTTAGGCCTGGACCTGGCCTGCACGTATGTGCAAGCACCACCAGATGCTGCCCAGGGATTGCCCCAGGCCATGTTGGTGGATAACTTGGGTTGGGATCCCAGAGACCGCCGGGGTCACATGTTGGGCTAAGGTCCGCCAAAATGGGCCAGGCGTGTTAACAGGTCTGCTCCCAATGGCCCAGATTGGGTCTGTCATGGCCAGCTGCGATGGCGGCCATCATGGCTGCCAGTCATGGGGCGGGGCACTGAGTGTAACGTGGGCCAGGCAGGGACATGTTGGTGTGTCTTCCTACCCTGTGCCCCCCCCGTCCTGACTGCACGAACTTTTGTTACACAGCTTAACCCAGTCCGGTTCCCTAACCTGGGCCAGGTTGTGATTGTGGTGCTCAACTGTCACATTTGTAAACACCCATCATATTGTAATGGGTGAGTTATGGTTAGAGTTTCAGGTGTACTTTTTATAGGAATACCAAAATCTTTAACATTACTTAATAAAATGGCACAGATTGTGTTCTGCCATTTCTCAACTGTGCAGAAGTGAAGCAGAGCAAGCAAGAAGCCCACCCTGTCTTTTTTGCTCTAAGATTTTAGTTATGGATACCCAGGTGCAACTTTGACTGACATTACTGGGAGTTACATCTGTTCAGCGGAGGCAGAGGATCAAACTCAGACCTAACATAAGTGGATGAAGCTCCATTGGACTTCTATAGGTTTAGAGGCCCTTAGTATAAGTTTGAATTGAATCCAATATTCAACTATTCTTAGTTATTTTTTTATTTGGAGAAGTTCAGATTAATGACAATCAGTATTTAGAAACAACTTTAAATTTTCTCCTGTCTATATGTTTTAAATACAATATGATTTTTACAGCTGTTTTTGCATTTGGAATATAATTTAGCACCTTTTAAAATAAGTAATTATCATAGGACTTGTGATATTGTAAGTTGTTCCAGGACTGTGACTGTAGTGAACATTATTATTATTATTAATAATAATTATTATTAATTATTATTATTTATTTAGGAATACATTCTATCCAGACTGCCTGACCATACTGCCTGACCATACAGCAAAAATTAAGAAACAGACCATCCTCATGGTTGCTGAAGTGCATATTTGTTGTATAGACATGGATACAGAATTAATTGTCTGCTGCACATACTGATGTCCATTAGAATTGTCATCAATTAGCTGTAATAATAAAGGCTTCACTGCTGGAAATACTGAACACACACAGTTTTTTCTAGGACATATACCATATAAACAGTTTTCTGCATTTTCTGAGTCCCTGAGGCAAACACTTTTCTGTGCACATTTGCTTGTGTCTAGCCATTTATAATGTCACATGAGTGATTTAATTTTATTTCACTGTGGCAATAAGCGATGTTTAAAAATTTAAGTGTAGATATTTTTTTCCTTACTCTAGCTGCTGACACATACTCATCCACCTCAGATGACTGCCATATTTTTTCACTGCTGGAAGCAATGAAAAAAATATAATCAAATGTGCATACTTATTTTCCTTCCGTACTCATGAAACCCACCCATTCAACTTTCCTGCAACTGACAGATATTTATTTAAAGGCTGTGAGCATGTTACAAAAATGTAATCATATATATTCATTTCCTTCCTCTAGCCTTTGACACATGCCCATTTAACTATTACATCACACACTCTCCGTTCAACATGTGGGCCACTTATAACATGTAGACCATCATTTAGCCACTAGTAACATTATCACATTCCTTGTCTTCCCTTCCTTCCTCTGTCTTCGCTACTCTGTCTCTGCTTAGAGTGCAGTGTTTCAGCTAGTCCTTAATGTAGCTGAGGATCAAAGGTGGGATCATGTGCTCATTTAAGTTCATGTCTACATGAACACAGGCTAACGTGCAGTTTGGTAAGCTCCCAGCAAACTGCTTCTTTAGCACCACACTAACTAATGGCAAAGCTTCTGCTGAATGCAATGGTGTGGGATCACTGTGGATTTCCCAGATTTCTGAAGACTTCTTTAAATTGGATCAATATATCCTTTATTTATTTATTTATTTAATTAATTAATTTAGTTAAACTTATACCCCACCCTTTCCAAAAGGCTCAGGGCGGCTTACAATAATAAAAATATAATGCAGCTAAATAACATTAAAATACAGTACAAAAACCCCTGCCCTCATCCCAGAACCACCCACTCCAACCTCCCAAAAAATTCTCTCCCCAATCCCTGTGTCACTGATTTCCCAGATTTCTGGAGACTTTTCTAAATTGGACCAATATATCCTTTGTCTTACATAATTGGAATTAGACTTTTTGGAACACATTACAAAAATGTTAAGGGATTTCAGCTGCTCACTTCCATGGCAGAACTATAGTGGATTTACTGGGAGCCATGTAAGCCAAACACAGGCAGCAGTTTGGAAAAAAATATAGAGAAAATATAATTTGCAAAACACATGGGAAAATGCCACTTCTCTACATTTCATCCTGAGACTTGTTTTGCTATTTTTATTTATAAAAGGAAATAGGACGTGGGTTGTTATTTCCCCCCCCAAGTATAAATTTAAAAATATGAAGTCCTTTAGGGTTTTCAATCAATGGACTCTAATGATTTGGAAAGGTTTTGTGAAAGTTTGTATATTATTATTATTATTATTATTAAACATTTATAAAGCGCCAGTAGTAACCTGGCGCTGTACAGAACATACAATCAGATGCGGTCCCTGCCTGTGGCTTACAATCTAAAAGACA
>QEPC01015122.1:777836-790144 GCA_003113815.1 Sphenodon punctatus | reverse complement strand
CTCCCCCTCCTTGTCTTTTAGATTGTAAGCCACAGGTAGGGACCGCATCTGATTGTATGTTCTGTACAGCGCCAGGTTGCAACTGGCGCTTTATAAATGTTTAATAATAATAATAATAATAATACCTGCCTGCCCGCCCAGGTTGCCATTGCTAGCTCAAAGCTTGCCTCAGCCTGCCTGCCTGCCTCTCATGCCAAGCTGCCATATCTGCCTTCCTGCCTGCCCACCCAGGTTGTCAAGCTCAAATCCTGCCTGAATGCTGCTCATGCCACGCTGCCTGACTGCCCGGCAACCCATGTTTGCTGCTGCCAAAGGCCCCTACCCCCTAGGCCTATATGCTGTCTGTGCAAAGAGTTCTGTACCCTGGCAACTTGCTGCTGCCAAAGGCCCCCACCCACCGGGCCCAGAAAAATGCTGTCTGTGCAAAGGGTTCTGTACCCTGGCAACCAGCAATCTACTATCTAACCACCAGCACCCACTGCCAAGGAGCCTGTCTCTCTTTCTTTCTGGCACACCCACACAGACTCAAGCCGTGCCCCTCCTGGGGGGCTGTCTGCAAGTTGAGACCCTGCTGCTGCCTGGCACATCTTTGGGTTAATACCTTAACTATGCTACATTTGGAGCCAGTCAGATGCTGCTGGTAGGGATCGACAAGCTGTATGAGATTCTGCCACCTGCCTTCCAGAACTTCAGCACATAGGGATAAAAGATTGGACAGGTCAAATGAAGCACGTAAAAACAAATATAACTACTTTTATTAAAAGTAAACAACAACAATAACAACAAAACAACAACATTATGAAACCAAAACCAAAACCAAAAATTTAAAGGAAACTTATAAAGGAAACTATTTGTTTCTGGATCTGTCCCCAGGGACTTGGGGGAAAGCTAGAAGGTGCTGGGACGCAGCACAGGACTGAGGGGCGGCCATCCGGTCCTCTTCCATCTCGCAGCCATGGGAGACAGTAAACTCCATGGCCCCTTCCATGTCCTGATGCCACCTGTAGACCGCCTGGTGGTGCAGTTCCATCTCGGCGGAGACATACTGGCTGTACGCCTCCACCTTCTTTTTCTCCACCTCGAGCGTCTGGAACTGTTCCATCAGGCAGTTCTCCAGGCAGCGTATGCCCTTCATCAGCGTATGCCCTCTCAACTTTGGCCTGAAAGGCCTTGGCTGCAGCAGACTCCCGGGGCCCGGGGGACTCCACATCAGGGCTGGAGGAGGGGGAAGGGCTTACATGCCGTCACTTCCTCCTCCCTCTTCTGAAGCTGAGGCTGAGGCTCCACAGCCACACCAGAGTCCTCCTGACGCCTCACCTTCAGGCCATGGAGCTTTTCAATATGGGCAATGAGCCCCAATGTGGTCCCCTCTTTCAGCCTCCTGATTCTTTTGCTGCAGAACTAAAGAGCATAAAAAGATAGGAACATAAGAAGTGCCATACTGTGTCAGACCAATGGTCTGTCAAGCCCTGCCTGCATTCTGTCTCCACAAGTGGGTGGACTGAGTGGCCAATCTCTCTCTGCAGGGGACTTCCGTTCCTAACAGGTCATAGGGCAATCTATTCCCTGTTGTTCCAGGTCCCGTGCCTTACCTTGCATATGGCAATTCTGTTGCCCATCTCATAAAACCTCCAGACATCCGACCTTCTCTGCTGAATGTCTGGGGGTGTCACTGGTGACCTCCGCCTTGGGGTCCTCCTTGTCCTGGCACCAGTGCTGGGGCCGGCATCTCTGAAATGGGAACACATTAAGAACACCAAAGTAATATCAGGCATTTATGATGATGCCTCTAAATCTTCCAGACATCCAACCTTCTCCGCTGAATGTCTGGGGGTGTCACTGGTGACCTCCGCCTAGGGGTCCTCCTTGTCCTGGCACCAGTGCTGGGGCCGTCATCCAATTCCTCTCTGAAATGCGAACACATTAAGAACACCAAAGTAATATCATGCATTTATGATGATGCCTCTAAGTCCTCCCTCCTTGGGGTGCTAGGGATGACAACGGGAGATGTGACCCTGGCTGGCATGTGCAAATCCTGCCCTCCTTTGGTTGCTGTGGAGGGATGAGACTCAAACACAAACAGCCAAAACACACGAACCGAACAGCCACCCAGCCAAACACACTCTCTCTTGTCACGCAGCTCCGCACGCACTCGAATTTCTGGTTTCTGGTAATCATGCGCTCTTGCGATACTTTTTCTGAATGCCCAAACCGAACCAAACACATTCGCCGAATGGCTGAACCCGAACTCGGCAAACGACCCAAACGCCCGAACCGAACCGAACGGCTGAACCCAAACCGCAACCTGTTTGCACATCCCTAGCTCCAGAGGCAGCGTAAGGGGACCACATCAGGGCTGATAGCCCACAGTGAAAAGCTGCACGGGCTGACGGTGAGGCGGCAGCCACAGGACTCTGGCGTATTGGCCGTGCAGTTGCAGCATCATTGTCACCAGAAGAAGGGGGGGAAGGCACGGCAGACGCAACACCATGTAAGCCAACACCATGTAACACTATCTATCTATCTATCTATCTATCTATCTATCTATCTATACAATATTACACAGGGGGAAACACAAAGAACACAGGGAGGGGTACAAAACTGAAATGAAAATCAATCTGATAATAATCCTACTCTAAATAAATCCAAAACTTAAAACAGGGGAAGGGAATCAGGGATGGAATAAAGATTCAATGGAGGGGGGAGGGATGGAGGGGGGAGGGAGGAAGGAAGATTGAACACAGGGAGGGGTAAAAACAAAAAACCCCATCTAAATCTATCTAATATAATCTAAATAAATGATAATATGGAAGTAAATGGGTTGGATGGGTGAAATAGGAGGAGGATGGCAATTGATTGGGGAGCTGGCAACTGCTGGGAGAGGGAGCCTTCTGAAAACGCCTGCTGTCAGGAACAGTGACTAGCTCAGAAGGTGTTTGGAAGGGGGGAGGGCAATGAGTTTTGTTACTTGCTGCGCCTGCGTCACCACAAGCCCCATTGGCTCCATGCAGCCTAGCCCGTGGCCAATCGCAGACTGCGAAGCCAGTGGTCTGAGGAGAAAAGGGATGGTGATTGGGCAGGCTGGCTGCTACTCCAAGCCTCTCCACCCCTGGTGCCTGGAAGTCTGGTCCTCAGCTGACTCAGCCTCCCTGTCACGTTTTGCCTTCCTGTGACACGTTTTTGCCACCCGAACTCATCCGAACTTGATCCGAACCAACTGAACTGTTTGGTTGTTTCAGAGTTCGGTATCAAGTGCAGTTCGGTCTGTTTGGGTTTGGTCGTCCAAACAGACTGAGTTCGGGCCAAACTCTGAACTTCCAAACCGCGTTTGCACATCTCTAACAGACATGCTTTAGATCCACTGTGGCCTGGGACTTGGCAGAAAGTGTAACCATTCACCGCCAGTTGTCCCGCGATTACCCCATCAGCCTTAGAACCCACCAGCCACCACTGCCCAAGACAACAGGTACAGATGAGGGTGATCTCAACACCACCTCTGAGACCAGCTTGGCTAGAGCATTCAGGGAATCTGCTGTGCAGCGTGGTGGTCAGAACACCAGCAGAATCCCCAGTCTATCCCAGACTTCGAACACAACATGGACACTCTGTGTTAGGTAAGTCATACAGCAGATGCCTTTGGCAGACCAGATTGTCTTTGCAGACCACCACCACCACTTCTCCCCTACCGGCCCCCAATCCTATGCTGATGCTGCACTGAGTACCTGGCTTGTACCATCTGGGCCAACACAGGCCCAGAAGCCTCATCCATCCAGGTCTCGGTAATGCATAGGAGATCAGCGGCCTCATCCTGAATAAGATTCTTGATGATTGTTATTGTATTTGCCACTGACTTTGCATTAAGCAGCATCAGCAACAGATTAGAGGCTCCACTGACCTCAGCCCTCGGCAACACAGTAAACAGCACAAAGCGGTAAAATGGTAAATTAGTTAAATCATCAAATAATAAATGAATACCACTCGGTAACTGGTTTTTGTCAGTGTGGACCAGGTACTACAATCCAATGGTTAGCATGCGGCTAACTGTTTTAGCTCTAGTGAGTATGCATCAGTAAAGATTAAAGATTAAAGAGTACAATTAATTGGGATGGGTTGGTGGGAAGGATGCCCAGTAATATTTGTGATAATGGCCATTTTCACACAGACACTCTAACACTGATGAAATAGGTGTTAACTTTATTATACATGTTGCAGGGCAACCATAGAGCCCTGCAACATGTATAATAAAATGTAACACCCAGTTTATCAATGTCAGAGTGTGTGTGTGAAAAGGACCAATGGATGAAAATGCAGCAGTATTGGTGCTCATCAGCTTCATTCCCTATTGACCATGCCATACCAGCAGCATCTCTGATTGACTGCTGGCCAGTGGCCACTATAAAGGCCCATAACAGGAACAGCAACCTGGACCTTGGTGTGTTCTCCAGCCACCCTACCTAGACCCTGCTTTCAGCCTACTACCTAGCCCTTACACCAGCTCCCTGCCATGTTCTAGCTCTTCTATTGGCTCAGATCTCCATGTTCATGACCAGAGTGGCTCTGATCTCAGTTACAGACTGCTCCTAGTCATCTGACTGTGAGTTAGCCCCATTTATTGACCATGACACCAGTTCCTTTTGACCTCTCCCATGAGCTCTGGCTCTTCTTGGAGGCTGGTTTCCTATCCCTGATCACACTTTAGCACCTGAGGTTGAATACTGCCTGACCTGACAACAAGGATGGGTTCTGAGCTGCTGAAAGCACCACTTTTTAGATTAGCCCTTAAAACAATGCCAACACCTTATGAAGCTCCTTCTCGTGAAAGATCCCACTACTCTTTTCAGAAGTGAGGGGCTCTCCATATTCTTTCTCAGGCAATTACATTACTGTATGGACAACAGATGCAACGAGGGCCCACTATGGCCTGCCTGGGCCAGAGATTCACCGGTGTTCCTGTTAGTTGGTCGCCAGATGTGGGCCTGCTGCTTCCCTGGCCCGGGTACGTGGTTGGCCAGGATGTGGTCTGGGTCCACAGCCTGAGCCAAGGGCTGCCCAGGCGGGCCAGCACATTCGCTTGTTCTGCCATCACCTGCCAGGGATCAGAGGCCACCATAGGCAGCAGCCATGGTGGCCCGTGATTGGCCACCTTTCATGGCAGGGGCAGGGTGCACCGGTGGCAGGACCACCCAGCCATGCATTTGTTCTCTTCCCCTGCCATGAATGCCATGGGGGAGGGCTCACTGTCAGGCACACATCCATCCAGTCCCCAAACCTGGCTGTCTGCAGGAGTTTCACTCTGTCATTAGTACGCCAATGACACCCAACTCTATCTCCTGTTTTCATCTGGCCCAGGTCATGCAGTCTCGGTGCTACTGTTTACCAAGTGCTTGGCTTCCATTGGGGACTGGATGCAGGCAAGCCAATTGAAGCTGAATCCAGAGAAGATGGAAGTGATAATGGTTGGCCGTCCTTGAGACCTGGGGGGACATAGGGACCCCTGTTATTGATGAGGTCCAGTCTCCTTTGTTCATTCAGGTTTGCAGTCTTTGAGTACTCTTGGATCCATTGCTGCACATGGATCACCAGGTTGCGGCCATGGCAAGGAGCGTTTTTCACCAACTTCGTCGATGAGAAGGCTGTGACCTTTATCAAATTTGGATTTGTCCACCATCGTCCATCCCTTCATAACCTCAAAGGTAGATCACTGCAATGTGCTCTACGTGAGGCTGCCTCTGACGACTGTTTGGTAGCTTCAGTTGGTGCAGAATGCAACAGCCCATCTTCTGTCAGGGACAGGTCGCCGCAAGTACATCACACCAGTGCTCCAGAGTTTGCACTGGCAACCAATAGCTATCGGAGCACAATTCAAGGTGCTGTTTTTGACTTCTACAGCCCTAAGTGGTTTGGGTCCTACATATCTGAATTACTGCCCTCATGTCCTGTTACAGTCTCTGAAGTTAGCCAGGAACTCCCCCTTGCAGATACCATCTGACCATGACGTTTCCACAGCAAGGACATATAGAGGGATGTTCTCGGTGACTGCCTCAAAATTATGGAACTCCCTCCCTTTGGAAAGTCATCTAAGTGAAAGTTTGCTCTTCTTCTGGAAGTGATCTGTCTGTTTGGCCAGGCATTTGGCAGGCAGAGAGAGGGTTGGGGTGGCACGGGGTGTGTGGAGGTTAGGGAAAGGACTTGTAGGGCTCAGGGGATTTTTAGATGTGTTTATACATATGATTGTATGCTGTAAACTTCCCAGAGCCTGAATGAAAAGGGTGGGGTATAAATCTGAATAAATAAAAACATTCTATGCTGTGGCTACCATTTCTGTTTGTCCATAGTTCCTTTCTTGTTTATCCCTTGGATCCTGTTTCAAGTTTAATTCAGTTAATAATGCCTGGATACCTGGTTCAAATCTGTTGGAAGCAGCTTTGCTATTAGTCTGGAAGTAAATGGGAAATGACAGAATGCAGAAATTCTGCACTACATAACAGTATATCAATTATGTAACAACAGTAAAGCAGTATTGATTGGCATTTCAGTTAATCAAGTATTTATTTATTTATTTGTTTAAATTTATACGCCACCCTTCCCAAAGGCTCACAGTGGCATTCGGATTCTAATAGGTTACATACTGACTACATATACGGAATTTCTGTTTGTAACAGGGTGTGCGGCCCCAGAGTAAGTTCTTGCAGGATCACGGTGACTGAAGCCAGCTTACGCAAGAGCCTCTCAAAAGCCTCATGAAGGGTGTCACCATCTAGCCCATCCTCCAGGCACGTGACCTGGGACTCATCTTTGACTCTTCCTTCTCCTTTACACCTCATATTGAAAACGTCTCCCTACATAACATTGCTAAAATTTTACTGCTCACACTGCCAAGACTCTAGTTCATGCTGCAGTCATCTCCCGTCTCAACTACTGCATCCTCCATCTTTCCTTTCTGGCCTTTCTACCTTGGCCCTCTCACTTCTGTTCAATATTCTGCTGCCGAGGTCATTCACCTTGCCAGTGCTTTGATTATGTTCAAACCCTCCTCTGCTCTCTTCACTGGCTCCCTTTCCTCTTTTGCATCCAGCACAAATGCCTTGTCCTCACCATCAAGGCACTTTAGGGCCTTGCTCTTCTTATCTTTCTGCCCTTGGTTCCTGCTATATCTCTATCCAGGAACTTTATTCCTCCTCTGCCACCACCCTTCTCTGGTCCAGAGTCTCTTGCTGTCTGAACCATCTTTATCCATGCTGTCCCTATGTCTGGATGGAACGCCCTCCCTGAATCCCTTCCTTCAAATCCCGCCTAAAAACCTATGTCTTCTTTCATGCTTTCCCTAGCTCCTTATGCCCATCTATGCTTTGCTTTTATACTGCCTTATCTTTCAGGATCTCCCTCCTTCCCTTGTAACTAAGGTAAATATGTGCTACTGCAGCCTCACAGCTTCATTAATTGTAACGCTTTTTCCACTTTAGAGAGAGCATTCTTGGACACATAATGGTCAGAGTGTGCTAGAATCTTATTAACAGTGCACCAGTTTTACACTTCCCACAAAAGCAAAGTTGAGTGTGCACACATACACAAAACACCAGGGAATCTGAAAGCGACACTGTGGCATGTATCTGGAGGACCCTGGACATAGACCATAGACCTATTCCACAAGAACTTTCTCAGGAACTTTGACTTTTCTTAGAACTTTTCACCTTCAAATTAAGAAGGCATCCAAAGCCTTAATTGTCAGATCACTGAAGTGGTCATTGAGTGGCTCATGAGTAAGAAAATGTATGCATCATGATAGGAAACAGGCTAAAAAACCACTGGTTCATCCGTCCACGCTTCAGCTAAGTGCTACAGACAATCATACTGTTTGACCAGAAGGTTCTGCATGTGATAGTCACAAAGTAATCAAATTATCAGACTATATTTTCTGATAATTTTAGATAGTTTTCCCTCCCTGAACACACACTGAATTGGACATCCACCATGCATACTTCCTCTGTGCAAAATAATATTTATACATAAAAATATGATTCCTTTTTTCTAGCAAGAAAGTCCACAGATCCAACCCTCCAATACATTTTGAAGGAGATATGTTTTCCTCATTCCCTCTTGTCCCCAGTCAATTCTCTTGGGGAGACAAAAATCGTATGTTTTAGTATTAGTAGAAGCTGGTAGTTGCTCTGCACAAGGAGGTGTCTGTGTTAACTTGAACTTTGTTTGACATATTAGAAGGTATAATTACATGAAGATGATTCCGAAGTCTCTCAAAGTGACCTGGGTTACTTGGGTACAGTCACAAGTCAGCCTTGCCTGACAGGTGAGAGTTTGTCTCCAATAAAGAAGAAGACCCTCTGGTTAGAAGCCTGCAAGAAAAAGACCCTCTTGTTAGAAGAAGGGACATTTTTGTTGAGTAAAGATAAGTATTTCTGTTGATTTCAATGGAAGGGCATTGCCTTTTCTGTCTCAATACAAGGGCCAGGCACTCTCTTCCAGCTATAATTATTTGAGCCTTGATTCATTAATACCTTTGCTTGATCCATGATGCAAGTAACATAATTACAGCTCAAGACCTTGTCTCATGCCATTAACAGGAACTTTGGCATTTGTGCCTACAATGATTCAAATGAACAATTGCTTTTTGTGAGCTGTCATGAATAAAAAGGCTATTATAATCAAAATCCACATTCTTGATTTATACCTCTTAATTCCACTATTTACAAATTCGTTTTTATGACTATCATGTGGGCTAGTATATTTTAGTCAAAGACTTGCTGTCTCTATTAGATTAGGGATATTTTTAGTGTTTTTGTTTTTGTTTTGTTTTTGTTTTAAATTCTGAATTGACTTCTTACTTTTTTCTCTAGTCTTGGATTATTAATTACTATGCCTGTGATGTGCTTTGATTTATTTAAATCAAAGCATGCCTATCTGGCTTTAGTTACTCTTAGTTTAACTTACAGACATTGCTACGAGTCTTACTGATAAAAAGCACATCTGTTTTTGATAAATGACATCTGGAGCTACTTGGAACTAGTGAACTCCAAAAACATCCAGAGTTTACCTTGCATCAGTGTGCACATCCACATTTTGTTTAGGGGAGTAATAATGATGAAGTGGGTAAACAACAAAATAAAGGACTTGAAGAAGGTGTGAGGTAAAATTTCCAAAAGCACCTAAGTGATTTAGGAGCTTAAGTCTATTTTCAATAGACTACGGAGCTAGGCAGAGTGATCATCAAAGTGCTATGCCAATGCCTAGGTGACTGGGACTGCTCACTGGATGATCACAGTGGATGATCATGGCCCAAGTTTCTCCGAGAGTCAATAGAAATTAGAGTCTTAAGTGCTTAAGTAATTTTTTAAAATATGATTTAGGCCTCTCAGGTGCTTTTAAGAATTTCATCCTTGTTCTCCTTTCCCAATACCTGCAAAAACCTGGTTACCCAGAGGATGAACTATCAAACATCAGCACCTTAGAGCAGCCTGATTTTTAGGGGTTTTTAAAACCAACATCTACAAAGTAGATGTAAAAAGTTAATAAGGCAGGCCAAAAAGGAATTTGAGGATGCTAAAACTAATAATAAAAACTATTTCAAGTACATCAGAATCAGGAAGCCTGCTAGAGAGTCAGTTGAGCCGTTAGATGACAAGGGCTGAAAGGGGTGCTGAGGGAGGAAAAGGACATTTCAGAGAAGCTGAACGAGTTCTTTGCTTCGGTCTTCACTGCAGAGGATGTTGGGGAGATACCCATGCCAGAACCTTACTTTTTAGGTGATGAATTGGAAGAGCTGTCACAAATCAACATGACTCTGGAGGAGGTTCTAGAGCAAATTGACAAACTAAACACTAACAAATCACCAGGACCAGATGGTATTCACCCCAAACTTCTGAAGGCACTCAAATATAAAATTGCAAACCTACTGTTAGTAATTTGTAACCTATCGCTTAAATCTGCCACTGTACCTGAGGGCTGGAGGGTGGCAAATGTAACACCGATATTTAAAAAGGAATCCAGAGGTGATCCTGGAAATTACAGACTAGTAAGCTTGACGTCTGTGCCGAGCAACATGGTGGAAATTAAGAACAGAATTGCTGGGCATGCTGATAAACATGGCTTAATGGGGAAGAGTCAACATGGATTTAGCAAAGATAAGTCATGCCTCACTAATCTGTTGGAATTATTTGAGGGTGTAAATAAGCATGTGGACAAGGGAGACCCGGTATATATAGTGTACCTGTATTTCCAGAAAGCATTTGATAAGGTCCTACATAAAAGACTCCTGAGAAAATTAAAAAGTCATGGGATTGGAGGTAGTGTCTATGGATCGGTAACTGGTTAAAGGACAGGAAGCAAAGAGTAGGACTGAATGGTCAATTTTCACAATGGAGAGATGTAAAAAGTGCTGTGTCCCAGGGATCTGTATTGAGATCGGTGCTGTTTAACGTATTCATTAATGATCTGGAAAAGGGCGTTAAGAGTGAGGTGATCCAATTTGCAGATGACACCAAGTTATTCAAGGTAGTTAAAACACGAACAGACTGTGAGAACTGCAACTTATGAGACTGGGTGCCTGGGCATCTAAATGGCAGATGAGATTTAATGTGGACAAGTGCAAAGTGATGCACATAGGGAAAAAGAACCCAACCTAGGAGTACACAATGCTGGGTACTAATCTAGGAGTAACCACTCAAGAAAAGGAACTGGGAGTGATTGTGGAGAATATACTGAAATCCTCAGCCCAGTGTGCAGCAGCAGTCAAAAAATCAAGCAGAATGTTAGGAGTTATTGGTAAAGGGATAGAGAATAAAACTGAGGATGTCATAATGCCTCTATACAAATCAATGGTGTGACCACACCTGGAATATTGTGTGCAGTTCTGGTCACCCTGCCACGGGGTTGGGGTCTACTACCCCATGTTTCTGGGGTAGGTGACTCAGTTTCCCTCACTTGCAGTCTGTCTGAATAAGTTCTCTCTCTAGATGATTCAGTCCTGCAAAGGGGCAACACTTTGTCACCCAAGTTCCAAAGGCTTCCCGTTCTCAGACTCTCTCGCTGGGTTCGCAAGTGCTTGAGGGCACAAGATGCTCAGACTGTGTTCCCCAATGTGAGACAACAGAAAGCACTTCTTAGTAAAGAAGAAAGTTTATTGATTACATAAACAAAGATAGTTTGACAAATAAAACAAAAGTAAATAACGCAATCCTAGTCTGTTTGAGTAAGTCCCTAGTTAAAATCTTACCCTACAGAAGTCCATTTCTCAGTCCGATGTAGTGGGGCTGGGCTTTTGTCCTTATCTGGTTAGTCAGCAAAGCTTCTTCTCCCAACTGAGCCTCGGGAAAAAGATCTCCCCTCTTTTTATATATATCCAAGTTCTTTGTTTGACTTTCTCGCCTGGAGGACTCTGCTTCCAGACACGTAGGTAGGAAAAGATCCATTTGCAATTGAATGGTCCCTGTCTGGCTCCTGCAGAGGTGTTGCCAGGGTTCTCCGTGTTGGTATATGCAACATCCATAAGTTAAAGTTACTGAATTAAGAATAGTAATTGACTATAGAGCCACCAGATGGCGCTGCTAAGTTTATATGTATATGGAAGGGAGATGGGGTTTTGCAGTTGAATTCCTTTATGTAGCCACTCCTTCTTCCCTTCACTCTCTCACTGTGTGTGTGTCTCAGTCTCCATTTTGTCTTCATACTAGTTAGATGTCACTAAAGGATCTATGCCTGAAAAGTCTAAGTAAAGTTATTGTTTAAAGCTTCAACTGCATTTGTCTTTAATGACTATGAATTAGATATTACTCTGCAACAGGTTATGGGCCCAGACCTCTTCAGAACAGCCCAGAATAACCCTGAAGACTGGAAGTGAGCTGAAAGGAGAAGAGACGCAAAGGAAACTCCCAGAGGAGGCCTACTAACTCTAAGTGAGCAGAAGAACCAGAATCCCAATCTGAGGGGAGGGACTCAAGCATGGCCAGCAGCTCTGAATTAAAGCTTTCAGTCTGTAGGCTGAATAACATGAACTACTAATTATGGAAATTCAAAGTAGAAATGCTTCTATCCAAAGATGACCAGTGGGAGGTGATCACTAGTGGTGGGACCCCGGGCCCATTACCGGCTACCGGATTTACCGGTTACCGGTTCCACGAAAACCGGATTCCCAGATTAAATCCGGTATGCCGGTACCGGATTTATTTCATTGGTTTCAATGGGGCGCTGTGTTCCCATTGAAACCAATGAAATATCCCTCCCCCTCCCACTCCCAGGCTGCGCGGGTGGAAGGGGGGACACCCCCCACCCACCCTGCCCAGCCTGGATTTTTGTTT
>QEPC01015122.1:752412-762783 GCA_003113815.1 Sphenodon punctatus | reverse complement strand
CGGAGTATTGCGCGAAATTATGCGAGGCGCAACCTGGGATGCCGAGGTTTAGGAATGGAATCGCGGAGCGGTAACAGCTGCTGCCGCATCAGCCCTAGCCGCAATCACATAACCTGCCAAGTCATATAACACCTTTGTAGAGTCGTTCTGTAAAATCCATAAAGCTTTCTCTAAATTTGTAAAGGCTCTGAGCTTTTTGGTATGGGGGGGTCAAATATTTCTCTCGCTCGCTGCTCTATCATCTTTGCACAAGACCACAGAAAATGCACAAGGTCATCTACTCCACCTACTGAGCAATGGAAAAATCTTAGATTATAGGAAATCTTCTCCTAAGCTCCTTTTTGAGCACACATCCCTACCTGGTTAAACTTCAGTTTAGTGAGGATTTCCCTATGTGGAAAATAGCATATCAGGGCAAGGTAATTAGGAAAGGCCAGATCTTCTTTAATGAGGCCATACAGGGGTGCATGTTTAAGAGTCCTCAATCGAGCCACATCCTCTTGCATAGAGATTAGAGGTGTGCACCAGGGACCCATGTCCTTATTCATTTTCGTTATTAAAATTTTTCATTTTCATAAATATCAAAATTTTGTTTTCATTTTTGCTTTTGTTTTCCATTGGTTTCAATGAAAAAACACATTTATGGCTGTATCCTTTTTGTTTTTCATTATATTTGGGTGAAACATAGAAAATTTATATCTCCAATGGTAGGCATTATGTGTACCAAATTTCAGAAATATTGCATAAAGGAATCCGATTTTATAAGCAGTTGAATTATGTTATTTTGTAAAAACCTTCATATACATTCCTGGCTGTAACTTCTTTGTCTCTCATCTAATGTGGATGAAACATGGCAGGTTTTTACCCCTCCCCATGTTTACTACCTATGCCAACTTTCAGAAGGATTGGATAAATGGTGCAATCCTTTATTGGGTACTTTAAATAAGGGTCCTGGTGGTAAAGCAATTCACTTATAAATGTATGTCTGACTGTAACATCTTTGTAGTCTAACCACTGTACAAGAAATTTGGCAGGGCTGTATCTCACACCTTCAGGATCAACTTCAGCCAAATATCGGAAAGATGTGATAAAGAGTCCCAATTTTATAAGCCTTCAATGTAAATGCAGAGAATGAGACTATGCCAGAGATTCTCTTACATGTTACTATGGTATAAAATCTGTTTGTGATGCCAATTGGCTAGCAGAAATGTCATCCAAATATCCCCATTCTGTGCTTTGACCACCCCAACTTCTCTCCCTTACTTGTTACTGGGAAGTCGAAAGCATCTGTTTAGGAAAGCGCCAATAGAGATTCTCTTATGTCCTCTATCACAGTGCTGCAGGATGTGATTGTGATGCTAATTGGACAGCCTGGATGTGTAAACCATGTCTCCTGATTGCTGGGATGCTATCCTCAAAGTCCCAGTTATGTCCCTTTTATGCCTCAAAGCCACCACTGACTGATCCTGTAAAGCTGGAAGCATGCAGTAATTGGCCAGTGAATGTGTCTGTCAGTCTGTTGGGTTGCTCCCTATCCTCCCGCCTACAGCCTCCCTCCTCCTGCCATGCCAGGTGCCTGCCTTTTACTGGCACTGCATGTTCTGCTATTTATCTGAATAATGGTCTTCAATGGGACAACCTCAGTTGCTTATAAAAGTGGGGCCCTTATCAAATTGTCCTGTTGTTTGGAAGAGATGACAGGGAAGGTGTGGGATACATTCCTGACAAATGTCTTGTAAACAGGATGGAATATAAAAATGTTACAGCCAGAAATACACTTTAAAGTTAATGGCTTACTACATCAGGACCCTTTATCCAATCTTTCTGGAATTTGGCAGGATTATTAATCTTAGGGAATGACATAATCTTTCCAGGTTCCATACAAATTGGATGGTTGATAAAGAAGTTGTAGCCAGGAATGTGTATGCAGCTTTTCTTAAAATCACAATATTCAATTATACAATTGGTTCTCTTTACGAAATCCTTTTGATATTTGGTACATCTTGTGACCTCTGGTGTGGGTACACGCTCCCCAAATTTAATCAAAATTGAATAAGAAACAAAAATGTTATAGCCGGAAATACATTTTTCAGTTTTCCCCCATTATTTCAAAAGCGAAAATTCATTTTTGTTTTCGTTAATGTTCTTTTTCATTATTATAATGACAAAAACAAAAATGATTTATTTTGGTTTTCTTTATCATAACAATGAAAACGAATTGCACACCCCTAATAGAGATATCCCCTAATCTCTCATTTATACCTAGCCTATCTGAGCGAGGGGATATCCAGTCAGAGTGCATCCAACTTTCTCTCAGCCTGAATATGCTAGCCAGGTCTTAATAGTCATCAGTCAGGGAAATCCTGCATCCTGTCCTTCCCCAGCCTCAGGAAGTACTTGCTTGGGGGTTCTTCCTGGCAGTAAGGTCTGAATTTTGATCCAATAATGAATCATAGAAAGCCTAGCTTTCATTTGGATGTTCACGGTCCTTGTTTCTAGCCTCACCATGAGAGCCGGAGTTCCAGAATGGACCGCAAGAAGCTTCCTTAAGAAAGCAGTTTGTGCCCCTTCAACAATCTTTCCTACTTTTTCATTACCACCCCAAAGCTCTGCCCCATATAACAGTACTGCTTCGATTTTAGGTTTGGCAGCTTTTAGTGCCTCTATCAATGGTCTTCTTCGAAATCTATTATAAAAAGCAATAATGCCACATGTAGCCTGTGCTGCTTTTATTTTAACTTTCTTAGCATAATGCTTCCAGCTGAGGGAAGCTGCAAAAGTCATGCCCAAGTAGTTAAAGGTGCTGACTACTTTCCAAAGGTTTCTCATCTATATATCATTTTTTCCTCTGCTTGCTACCAAATATCATTATCTTTGACTTATTAATGCTAATCTCCAACTTATTGTTATTGCAAAAGGTGTTAAAATCATTTAACAACCTTTGCAAACCAATTTTGGTACAAGACAATAATACTGCGTCATCTGCATACAGCAGTACAGTAATAACACTCTCCAGCAGTCTAGGAGCATGACAATCTCCTTTCCCAAGCCAGCAGACTTAATCACTGAGGAATAAATTAAAAAGAGTAGGGGCCACTACACAGCCCTGGCGGACACCTCTGAATATTGTAAAGAGGCTGGAAAGTTCACCCTTTGCACCAAAGCGAAACTGTTCAGCAGTATCATCATAATATTCTCTGATCAGTTGAAGTAGATTAGGATCCATTCCAAAGTCCCAAAGTTTCTTCCACAAGACATACATTTAACTGACATCTAGTTACAATTTGTGAAAACCTTGTGCCCAGTTTTGTTTGTCTAAGGAACTTTTCTATCACCCTCACTATTGCTTTGTCACTGTGGATTTTCTTTTATTTATTCTCATGGTACGCTCATACCAAAACAGAGTTTTTCTTGTTTTCCAACAGGGGGCATTTTCAGACATTACGTTGCCACACTCAACCACGGTGAATCCCCTGTGGTGGTGAATGGTCCCGAAATGTCTGGTTGCTCGCCGCCAGATGTTTACCACGGTGAACCACTGGCGGTGAGCAAAATAACCACGCTTTCAAGGATGATCTGGGCACCATCCCCAAAAGCGTGGTTAATTGAACCATGGCCCAGAATCGGCGGACGGTAACGTCTGTTACCGCCGCCCATTCCGGGCCGTGGCCCAGACCCCGGGTCGGAATTGGGCGCAGCGGCCAAATTGGCCGCTGTGCCCGCCCATCTCTAGTAGGGCAGGTGGCTGGGGAAGCATGGGGGGTGGGGCTGTGCGGCCGCACGTTGCACCGCGCAGCCCTGCCCCCCCAATTCCCTGCTGGAATCAGCCGGCACGTCTCCTGGACCGGAAGGTGGGGAAGCAAAAGGTGATTCCGTGATGGGGTCAATAGGTGCCCCGTCACATCTGAAATCACCCAGGGACCACAAGCTGTTTTTGCAATTACAGAAATTAAGAATTTTTCCGTATTGTAATGATCATTTTTTTTTCTGTTAGTGTAATAAATGTCTAACTTGACCAGTCTGTCATTTCCCCGTCCTTATGATAGGACAAAGTCAGAAAACCAGTGTATTCTTAAAAAACAAACAAACAAAAAAAACCATAGATCACACCAGTAGCAAAAAAGCTGTGTCATCAGCTGTTGTGGCCATTTCAAATTTTGACCCAAATGCCAGCATAACCTGAGAAAAATAGAAAATAATCTAACCCCCCAAAATGGTGTTAACAAATAAGACGACGGCCCACACCAGGTGGGTGTCCACCTGGCTATTTGTTAGGTGTTCTCTCCTACTTGTCTTGTGGCCATCAACAACTGCACATGCACCTCCACTTGTAGCAGTGTCCACCATGCTATCTTTAAACACAGGATTTAACTTGTTTCTTGGATTCTTGCGTTTCTCAACAAAAATCAGGGTTCTTGGCTCGTTCTTGCAAATGAGAGAGAGCCAATAATTGCACCTATTCTAGCTGAGAAAAGTGAGACACCCCCCCCCCAGACACTTGTTTTAAAAAAACACCCCTTTTACTCACCTGGCTGTCTTTCTCCAAGTCCAGGGCTGTCTCTGCTCTCTCCAGTTCTCTGCAGGGGCAGACAAGGAGGTGAGTTCACTGAGGTGGTAGCTTCACAGTGAAAATAATAAATAATAATAATAATAGTGATAATAATGATAAAAAACACTGCACGTGCATCAGCACCATTTTGGAAAAGATCTGTGCATACATAGAACATAGAACAGCTCCAGCGGTCATTTTGTGCATGCACATTTTAAAAAATAAAAATAAAATTGTGAGATATCTCACAAGATTTTGCACCAGGGGTCCAGATCTTGCAAGATATCAGCCCTAGTCAAACATGAGTTCTCTGTTCTTATCCTGGTTGACAGTACATGCCCGATGCTTGCTCTGTCCCAGCAACTGCATTCTCCGGAACGACTTGCGAAGAATTACCATTGCTGGGGCCTTGGCTCATACTACCAGCCAGGCAGCAACCAGCACCACTACCTCCACCGTCCAATCTCAGCCACTTACTTCCTACACATCCACCTGTCAATGCTGCATTCCCTGGACCAAGGAAGAGACCAAGGCCTTTGCCACTCTCTGGGGGCACGTGCGTGACTGGGAATTTTATGCAAACAGAGATTTTCAACACCAAATGCGGTGAGACCCCCAATAAATCTCAGTGCTGCTTCCTGTCAGTACATCACTGTGAGTCGTGGATGCAAGAAAACAGGTGACAACATACGAAGACTGATTGGTTTCAATTTTAACTCTTGTTTTCAATTTTCACTATAGGCGCTAAATAAAGTATGCAATATACTCATGAAACTCTGTGCTTTGTGCGCAGTGACATTTTAGTTCCAGTTACCAAGTGCTTGCAGATATAAAACCCAGGTATAAACCTCTGTGGGTGGGTGGGGATAGCAGGCACTGGACTGTCTCCTGGAGTCATAATAGCCAGAAGAAAGAAACAGCTGGGGTGGTTTCTTCTTCCCATGGTTCATTGTGGCTGAGAGCTATCACAGGGGGTGGGATACTGAAAAGTGGAGTGGGAGAAGGGGTGGGTAGAGCGTGGTAGGGAAAAACACCTGCCCGTTTATTAGGCTGGTCATGCTAAACCTGAGAATGGGGAGTGAGTGAGGGATGCACAGATGCACAAATACATGCAAGGGGCTGACCTCTTATTAGGCTCTATACTCTAAGCATGTGAGTATGGGCTGCACAGACCGAACCATGACGCCTTAGTGTTATCATCTCATTTAACAACCAAATGCAGCTGCCACCCATTGGGCCGGCATGGAGAGTAGAACACACATTCAGCCTCCCGGAAGCCACCATGCCTCCCCCATGCCCCATGGTCCGAGGAACCAAACACATGGGCATGACTCAGGCTCAGGAGCAGCGGTTGCCAACTTCCAGAAGCAGGATCAGGCTTGTCAAAAGTGGCTAGTGGCAGGAAATCACTCCTAGACTCCAGGGCAGAGTGATTCCATCCAGGGGCCATACATTGCTAGAGCCCCGCCCTTCTCCCCAGGAGTACCAGTGTGGCAGGCTCCAGGTGACATCATCAGCCCCCTCCTCCCCTGTAGGAGGAGAGGGGGATTGGTCAGGGCTCCTCAAAGGGACTTCCGGGACCTGGGGGGTTGAAAGCAGCCTGCTGCCTGGCAGCACCACAGGCACGCACCAAAGGGCCACACCCAAAGGTTCTTAGGCACGACCCTTAGTGGGATGGGGGGAACCCTTTCAATTCAAGAAGGAATGTCTGGTGACAGGATGTGTGGTAGCTAACATTTTGATTTCTGGCTATTTGTTCAGCAGGGTCTATGTCTGTTGTGGGGTAGGTTTTGCTGAGGGGGTGGGTTTTTGAGTTTGTTTAAGGGCATGGCCTGGTGAGAGCAGAGGGTGGGGTGGAGAATGAGTTAGTGGGCTATGGCACCCCTGTGAAAGGGGGGGTGGCCCTGGTAGAGGGGGGAGGAAGGCACCACCCTGTGAGAGGGGTGTGTGTGTGGGAATCTAGGGAGTTGGGGGGTCCCTTTTGTCAGCCTGGCGACTCAGCCATTGAGTGGGGGGAGGCTGGGGAGCGTTCTGCTGGGGATTGCTCCCTCTCCCCGTGTGTTACCCCTTCCTTGGTTGTCCCCACTCCCCTTCCTCTGCTCGCCACCTCTTCCCATGGCTGTCCCCTGCCCTCCATCACTCCTCGAAGCGACCTACTTGCTGTCTCCTCCTGCTTAGCATAAACCTGCCTCTGACCTCTAGCCCTCCCAGAAGACCCAGGTCCAGCAGCATCAGGCCAAGACTATAACTTTTCCCTCATTTTTGTGCTGCACCTCTTGGGGATGGGCTTTGGGAGTGGATTGGGGACAGTCTCCCAGTTCATATCTGCCCCCAGCAGGTTGTGGAACCTATTCATATGGTTCGCCCCTGGAGACTTATGGAACCAGATTGGTTCCAGAATGCTCTGGGGGATATACCTTTCAACCTTGATAGCCGATCGCTCAATGACCTTGTTGTTCTTTGGAACACCTTGCTGGCAGAGGCCATCAGCTGGACAGCTCCCAGGCATCTGCTCACTGAGCATAGGTGACATAGGGCTCCATGGTTCATGGAAGAAGTGTGTCAACTGAGGCAGGAGGGGAGATGGTTAGAGCATGGTGGCATCACACTCGTACTGAAGCTGACCGATTGCAGCATAGAGCCATGTTAAAAGCTTATGCTATGCGGGAAGCAAATAGGAACTTCTTTGTCACCCAAAAATTATCTGCAAAGTCACGTCCAGCTGAGCTTTTCTGGGTAGTGAAGGGGCTCGTCACTCCGGCCTGTCTCCGCCTGGAACTGGATTCTTTTAGTGCTCGCTGTGACATGTTTATTACTATTTTGCAGATAAAATCAGCTGGATCCACTACGAATTTGATGCTGCATTTAATGCAATGGATATACCGGATGTTATGAATGCCCCATCTGGTTTGGTTTTATGGAATCAGTTTCAGCAGGTGTCGTCCGTCGTCTGCCGATGCGGTGGAGTTGCTGGGAGCTGTGAGGGCCACAACTTGTGAACTTGATCCTTGACTGTCCTGGCTGGCAAAAGACACCTGGGAGACATTGGGGCTGCTGGTGGTGGGGGTTGCCAATGCCTCCTTAATGGAGGGCAGGGTCCCGGGGTGCCTGAAGGAGGCTGTGGTGTGGCCTTTGCTCAAGAAGTCTTCTCTTGACATTGACACCTGTGCCAGCTATTGGCCAGCCTCTAACCTTCCCTTTCAAGGGAAGATTATTGAACGGGCAATACCAGCAGCTTCTGAGGCATCTGGACCGCATCGGTTTCCTTCACCCCTTGCAGTCTGACTTTTGTCTGGGTTATGGCACCGAGACTGCACTTGTGGTCTTGGTTGATGATCTACACTGGGAGCTGGACTGAGGCCGGTCCACCCTTCTGATTTTGTTAGATCTTTCAGCGGCGTTTGATACAGTTGATCATGAAATGTTGGTAGCTCACCTGCAGGACTGCACCAGGGTGGGCAGGACTGTTCTTGAATAGTTTCGCTCATTCTTGGCCTGGGAGAACCCAATATGTGGTTCTGGGGGTTTGTACATTATTCCCCCGGGATCTCACATGTGGAATCCTACAGGAACGTATTCTGTCCCGTCTCCTGTTCAACATGTACATGCAGCCTTTGGGCAAAATAGTGAGAGGGTTTGAAGTTTGGTGCCATCAGTATGCTGATGGCACCCAACTATACCTCTCATTTTCATATGATCCAGGCCTGTCAGACTCGGTGTTTTCTCAGTGTCTGGCTGCAGTGGGCGACTGGATGAGGACAAGCTGTCTGAAACTGAATCCCAACAAGATGGAGTTGATGGTAGTGGATAAGAGCAAAGGAGTGGAGGCTCCCATCATTGATGGGGTGTGTCCCTCCCTGGTCCCTCAGGTTCAGAGTCTGGGAGTCATCCTCGACTCACAGCTCCACCTGGATGCCCAGGTGGCGGCTGTGGTGAGGAGTGCATTTAATAAATTACATCTGGTTCAACGTGTTCGGCCATGCATTTCAGGCTCCAATCTTGCCACCATCATCCATGCATTCATCACTTCGAGATTAGACTACTGCAATGCACTCTAAGTGGGGTTACCTTTGGTGTTGACCTGGAGACTGCAGCTGGTGCAGAATGCGGCAGCTCGTCTTCTTGTGGTGGCAGGCTGCTGGGAGCACATAACACTGGTGCTCCTGTCTCTGCACTGGTTGCCTATAGACTTTCAGGCCCAATTCAAAGTGTTGGTTATTACCTTTAAAGCCCTATACGGCCTGGGCCCCACTTACCTATGGGGCAGCCTCACCCCTCATGTCCTGAATCAGTCCCTGCGGTCAGCCAGGGATGCCTACTTGAAGGTCCCCAGGTGGCCATGTTTGAGTGGGCATTTTCAGTGACTGCACTGCAGTTTTGGAAATCCCTCCCAGCAAAGATTTGCCTCTCTCCAGATCTCCCTTCCTTCTGTAGACAGTGTAAGACCTGGCTCTTTTGTCAGATGTTCAGTGAGAGGGATGGGTAGTGGGTGGGTGGGTGGGTTCTTTTTTTTCTGGGGATTAGGGGTTTTGTCAAGCCTGTGTATATATGATAAATGATACTTAATATCATTAAATATTATTAAGTATCATTAAGTATTATTTATTATCAATATAATAAATGATAATTATTACTGTATTTTATTATATTATATTTTTATAGTTTTACTTGATACTTTATTTGCATTGTAAACCACCCTGAGCTGCCATTGGGAAAGAGGGGGTGGTATAAAAATTATGAAAATAAGATCTGGACATCCGAGGCTCCCTCTTTCCTTGCTATTTCTTAACACCTTCCTTGCTATCCTAGGCTGTTTCCCTTGCCATATGAATTGAAAGATAATTTTATCCATTTGAACAAAAAATGTCTTCGGAACTGCAATTGGTAGCGCAGTCATAACATATAAAATTTATCATTTTATATAAATTCATCTTTCCTAACCAACTTGTTGCAAGTTTAATCAATTTTTTTACTTCTTCTCTCACTTTAATTATTAATTAAAGTGCCTCTCTGGGTGAGGTAGCCATGCTGGGAGCCACCTGTTTGAATTGCTCCCCATGCACTCCATCTGCATGGGTACTCCGTGGCAGAGCCATGCAGCAGCTACGGATCCCGCCATCAGCTTGGTCATTTGAAAACACCCTGTGTGTAAATTCAGCAACATCCTGTCCTCTAGCACTGTGCTCTAACTGCCTATTTGTCAGCATCTGTTACAGGAACAGTTGCTGTTTATTGTTATAGATGTCTCATGTTGGTGTTCATATAGGGATAATAATAGTACAGGTGACAAACCAATGAAGTGTGGTTTGGAAGACACTACAACAAGAGGGATTCACAGATAGTTGGAGAATTGTACTCAAACAGTTCCTCATCAAACTAGAGGGGAGGTATCAAGTGGGGTTTCACCACAGTTTTTTTTAAATCCTAGATCCCATACTGCTGTTCATCCTTATTAAGTTATGGGATGAAGGAGTGGAGTGGTTGCTGATGATATAAAACTGGGAGTGGTAGCTAACACTTTGGAAGACTGTATTATAATTCAGAGTAATCTTGATAGTTTCAGCCCAAATAGGGATGGGCAAACGCGGTTCGGCAGTTCGGAGTTCGGCCCAAACTCGGCCTGTTTGGATGACCGAACTCGAACCCGAACATACCGAAAAAACCGAACGGCGAAATGGCCGAACAGTTTGGTCAGTTCGGATCGCGTTCGGATGAGTTCGGGTGGCAAAAAAAGGTTCACTGGAAGGTCAAACATTACAGGGAGGTGTCAGTCACTGAGGAGCAGACTTCCAGGCACCAGGGGTGGAGAGGCTTGCAAGAAA
>QEPC01015122.1:722039-739467 GCA_003113815.1 Sphenodon punctatus | reverse complement strand
TTTTTCTTTTCACAGGGAGAAGCCCCTGCCTCCGCTCCCTGGCGTCCCCAGCAAGTCCAGGTGAGGCTTGTAAGAGTAAAGTGGCTGGGCAGCGGCTCTGCCTCCACAGCCCTTCTCTCCGCAGCTCTTCAGCGATATATCAGTTGCAAAGTTATTATACTACAGGAGTAAACCGTAAAGATTATTTGTGAGAACCACATATTTTTGAAAAATTCATATTGGGGAAAGCAGATGATAAGGAATTTATCTCTAGGATTTATAAATATTTAATTCAAGTATGGTACCCAATACACAATGTTTATTTAAATAAATGGGATTCTGATTTGAAAGTAAAATGGGATGAGATGCAAAAACCCAATTAAATAATAGAATGTATCGCGCGTACTCGTTAGAAGTTAAAAAGCCTAAATTAAAATGATAATTAGATATTATTTAACTCCAGTAAGGATAGCTAAAAGCTAACAAAAATGGACTGAATTCAAGGCTTTGTTGACACGGATGTGGAGAAATAGGGTCATATCTTCATTGTACTTGGCAATGCCATAAAATCAAAAGTTTGGGGCGATTAATATGGAATGCTATTTGTTCAGTAACAGGTTTGATATTGCCTTTTACTCCAGAAAGAGCTTTATTGAGAATTTATCCAAACAATTTATTAGTGAAGAAATATCGAGAAACTTATGAGGTAATGATACTAGCCAGAATATATGTGTTGGCCAGGAATTGGAAAAACCATGGAGAATTTACTGAAGATAATTGGATAAAGCATTTATGGACGATGTATTCAATGGAAAAAATACAGGCTGAGTTTCGCAATAAATATCAAGTATTCTATGGGTGATTTCAGACGTGATGGGCGCCCGGTTCACCACAGTGGATTCCCGGTGGGGGTGAACCGAACAACCACCCCCTGGGGTGAATAAAAGCCCCAAACAGATGTGACGGGACTGGGACTATGATCACGGGCCGGGGCAGCACAACAGACGTGACACCGATTCCTGGCCGCGGTCAAAGCACCCAGAAACCACCGGACAGGGGCGGGACACAGACATGGACGCCTGAGGGCAAACGAAGCCAAAAGGCACACAAGGGAAAGCCCACACAAGGGAAATGGGAAGGGAGGGGGAAGAGGGAGAAGAGCCGGACAGGTACCACACACAACAGGCACACAGGCAGCGGGGCCACAGTGGAACATACAGCACAAGCACACGCCCAGGCACACACACACACACACAAAAGGGAAAGGAAGGGAAGGGGGACACGGGTGCCTGGGTAACACACAAGGCACAACGGACATGGGGGGGTGGAACAGGGAAGAGGGGGGAAAACTGCAGAGCAAAGGCAACAGCAACCACAACCCTCACGGCAGAACTGGCCACACAGGCACCCCCACAGCAACACAGGCAGCCCCGAAATGGGGGGCCCCAGGAGCTCAGGACCAAGGCACAGCGGGGACCTGCAATGCACAGCGAGCCGGCCGCAAACAGTCCAGGAGGCACACATAGACCCCACACCCAGAGAGGGGCTGATGGAGGGCAGGCAGGAGAGCCAGTGCAGTTCTGCAGGTCCAAGGACGCACACACCCCCAGAGGAAGGAGCAAGGGGCAGTCCGGGGGCCCCAGAACCCTGAGGTCACATAGGCACCCAAGGGGGGGGTAGGGCAGCAGGTGGCAGTGCTGGCGGGTGGGGACAGTCAGCTGGACACAGGCAGGTCGGCAAGGCCATGCAGAGCGCAGGACCCAGGCACCAGGGAAGGCAACCATGGAGGGGAACCCCAGGTGTGGAGGCAGACCGGGGGGTGGGTCCCGGAGGGGGCCTGGAGCCACAGGCAGGGGCAGCAGCACCCTGGGAAGCAGGTAGCACAGCAGCATGGCAGAGACATCAGGGAGGGAGCAGCCAGTGGAGACTGGAGCCCACATGGGGGCAGGCAACCGGGGGGCCGTGAGGCACACCGGGACTCACAGTCAGCTGCTGGGGGCCACAACGGGCCCAGGGGCTGGGTGCTCCACCCGGTGAACCAGGTGGGGTCAATGGATCATGCCTCGGCGGTACCCCAACAAGGACATGTGGTGGACAATCAGGTAGTAGGCCTCAAAGGGATACTGCATGGACAGCCCCAACTGCCCATCCGAACGGGACCACATGCCCGACAGCGCTGACAGCTCCTCCGCGGTAGACTCTGACACACAGTAGTCAGCATCAGGGGGCCACGAAAGCTGTCCCAGCTCCAACAGCCAGTGGTACACTGCCCCACGGGAGCACTGGTACCCACGGGCCCCATGAACACAGCCAAAGTAGGACACGGCCAAGACAGAGCCCCCCTCAGCAAGGCAGAAAATGTAGGCAGCCAGGCTGCACACAGACAGCGCAGACATGGTCTCAGCCATGGACCAGGCCACATGAGAGCACCTCATCTCTGGGATGCACCCATCGGGGAAGGGAACCAGCCCCAGAGTCCCATGCAGCCAGCAATCACGAGCGCTTGCCTCATAGCCAAAGTAGCGAAGGCCAGAGCTCAGGCTCAAATAAGCACCCGAATGGCTGTCCGGGAAGCCCAGGAGCAGCTGCACAGCCGGGGTATGCCACAGGTCACACAGGGACATGGTCTCGCGGAAGGTCGAGCTATGGGGGGGCCCCATGGGGGCCAGGAAGTGGGAGCCTGGTGGATGCACAACCAGCCATGGTCCAGCTAGACAGGGAGAATAACACCACGGACAGGGGGGCACACATACCCTCCAGGGCCGGGGGGGCCTCCGAGGGGTCCCAAGGACAGGACAGGCGGCCACAGGCCGCATTGTACCACAACGGAGCGAGGCGTGGGGTGCGGACCCAGCACAGCTGCAGAAAACAATTGCACACACAGAACGGTTAATCAGGCCGGCAAGGACATGGTGTTGCAAACAGGAAGGGGGTGTGATGGCTGATGGCATGAAGCTGCACAAGGAGCACACAGCCCCACATGCCCGTGCAGGCATGAGGCTCCATGCGCCGGCAGCAGGTGCACCCAACTACACACCCACGGACACCAGCACCACATTGGGGGGCCCGCCCAGCCATCAGAGGGCCGTCATAACCATCCCCCAACCCCCAGGGCCCCCGCCACCATGGAGTGAGACAGGGCAACTGCCTACTGGATGTACCTCGTGCTCGCAGCTGAGTGGTACCGCGACTACACCGAGCAGCTGTGCCTCCTTACCGCGGAGCTGCAACTGGGCGCCCGCCTGCGGGTTACCCTGGCCTGGAGGGCTGCAAGGGGCCGCAGGGCCCACCATGGCCGCAAGAGAGCCCTCGCCCAGCTCAGGGTGCAGAGACTCTACGGGGAAGACTGGCTGGCTGTAAGCCGGGGCCGAACCTGGCCCGCGGTGCTCTGCAAGGCGGCCAGGCGCCTCCAGTGGGGGAGGGAGACCATGTGCCTGGCAGCCCTGCTCGCTATGCCCATTGACAGGCAGATATGGGTCACTGAGCGGGCAGAGGGTTGGTGGGTCAGGGCACTGGCCCAGTGGGACGAGGCAGCCTGGAGGGCCCACTTTAGGATGGACAAGCTCACCCTACTCTGGCTTGCTGAGCTCCTTATGCCCTGGCTGGAGTGACAGCACACCCCCATGAGGACCCCCATCCCCATGGTCCAGCAAGTGGCAATAGGGTTCCGGGCCCTAGCAACGCCCGACTCCTGCCAGTCCATCTCCCAGCACTTCGGGGTAGGCCTGAGCACCGTTGCCTGTATCCTCCGGGATGTGTGCAAGGCTGTGGAGGGCATCCTCCTGGACAGAACGATCCAGCTGGTGGACCAGGGGGCCGTGATGGCAGGATTCACGGCCGGAGGCTTCCCCAACTGCATGGGAGCCGTGGACGGTACCCACATAGAGATCCTCTGCCCCTCCACTGGGGAGGCTGCAGAGTATGTGAACAGGCACCGGTATCACTCCCTGCAGTTGCAGGCGGTTGTGGATCACCGGGGCCAGTTCATAGACATCTTCACGGGCAACTCCAGCCGCAGTCATGACGCCCAGATCATGACCATCTCCCCCTTCTATGCCCGGATGTTCTGGGGGGACTTCGCTGACATGGGGATGACCTGGATTGAGGGGGTACCAATGCCCCCCTGTATCCTGGGCGACCCTGCCTACCCCCTCACCCGGTGGCTACTGAAGTTCTACCCGGTTGCACGCACCCCTGCGGAGGTGCTATACAATACCCGCCTGTGCTCCAGCAAGACAAGAGTGGAGCAAGCCTTTGGGGCCCTCCAGCAGCGCTGGAGGAGCCTCGCTGGCCGGCTAGACTACACCATGGAGACCTCGGCCCTGCTGATCGGTACCTTCTGTGTGCTCCACAACGTGTGCGAGACTGAGGGGGGTGCCCTGGAATACCCCGAACCCAACTGGGTCCCCGGGCCGGTGCCCCTGTACATGAACGCTGAGAACCCCAGGGAGTACCATTATGCCAAGCACATCCGGGACGCCCTGGTGAGGCATATCAGCCGGGAGGCTGAGGTGTGAGGGCTGCCCCTCCCCGGACCACCCCTGAGGGTTCCCTGGGCCGGCCCCTGCATGGGTGGGGGTCGCCCCCCCTGTCATCCACATATGGGCCCAGGAGCCAATATGGTGCAAACACAATTTATTTAACCTGCGTGTACATGTGCACCCGACCCCTCTCCCTCCACCCCAGTTGTGCCCTGCCCCTATAGTGCCCCCCCTCACACCACCCTTCCACTCCAACCCCATCCCCCCATTCCCCATGTTTCCTAGGATGGCCACATGAGCGCCCGGTGTTGGAAATGGAGCCCTGTGAGCTCCCCTCCCCCCTGCTGTCTGTGTTCCCAGCAGTGTCCTGGGCCATCTCCTGGTCCAGCAAGGGGGCCGGTGGTTGGGGGGAGGGTGGGGCCTGGACCCGGGGTGCCCCCCTTAGCGGCTGCACCCGCTGGAGGGCAGCGGGGATCGGGAGGTGGATGCGCGGCCTCTGAGGGTGTGGGGGCGGCTGGGGTGGCATGGAAGGGGGCGGGGACGCCGAGGGGCCTGGCATGGGGACCTGGGCAGGCAGGGTGCCAGGGGGGACTGCTGCCATCACATAGGCACACATGGTGCCCGCGTGCAAGAGCAGGGAGGTCCCAATATTATGGGACCTGTCCATTTTGGTAGAGTGCTCCCGCACCATGCCTGTGATGGCCTGCTCCAGCCAGCCAAGCGCTTCCACCTGTCTGCTGTGCTCCCGGCACTCCCGCCTCCAATCCAGGCGCACCTCAGCCTGGAGCCTCATGTTCTGCGCCTCCGCCCGCTCCAGGGACCGCTCGATGGCCGCCTCCATCCGGTCCATGGCTGCTATCATCCTCTCCCCCTGTTCCGTCGAGGTCCGGATGATATCCTCCACCTGGTCCTCCCTCTGCCGGCGGACCTGTGCCTGGTGCTCATGTGCTGTGCTGGGGGCACGGGCCCTGGAGACGCTGACTGCTGGGGTTGCCCTGTGGGTACAGGACGGTGAGTCCAATGCGGCCCCGGGTGCCTGCCCCTGGCCCGGGATGGGGCAGGGGCCCTGAGGGCCCCCGGGTGTGTCACCCGGCCCCTTCCCACCCCCTCCTTGGCCCCTCCCACCCCCTCCGACTGTCCGGGGACCCGCTCTCTGCACCCCAGAGCCCACCCAGACCGCATGCCTCACCTGGTTCCTCTGCCTGCTGGCTGGGCTCCTCGGCACCTGCCTGCTCACCCACCTGGGTCTTGTGCTGGGGTGTTCCGTGCCCTGTGGACAAAGAGGGGGGGTTATTGGTGTAGGGTTGCATGGTTGGGCAACCGCGGCCCGGTCCCCCTTCCCGCCTTGCCTTTGGAGGGCTGGGGCGTCCATCCCCCCCTTGGCCCCTGCCCCCTGTGGGCCCGGTCCCTCTCAACCCTCTCCTCCCCCGGTCCGGCTGCTGTCCCCGGGGTGTCCTGTCCCAGCTGCAGTGGGTGTTGTCCCTCCACCTCCTCCATCCTCAGCAGAATCCCCACCTCCTCCTCCCCCGCCTGCACTCCCTCCACCGCTGCCACTGCCTCCTCCTCCTCCACCCTCGCTTTCTCTCCCACTGCTCTCTTCCACCTCCCTCCTTGCTCCATCCCGCCACACTTCTGTGCTGCAGGTTTCCCTTTAAATCTCCCTCCGGTGGCTGCATTGTTGCTGGTTGCCTGGCAGCAACGCTGCGTGCTTTGTCCCCCGGCTGGGAATTGTTTTTTTACATTCCGGCCGGTGATTGCCATCCAGATGTTACTTTTTGTTGTTTCCCGGTGCGAATCTCTTTGACCACGCTTTCGGAAATTGTCTGGCGGAGAGCCCCGGAAGCGTGGTTGAAATTGACCCCATGTGGGTATTGATGGTGGTGAACATCTGGAGGCCACCGAACAGACGTTCAGGGTGCTTTGGCCCCGCCGCGGGATTGAGAGTGGTTCACTGTGGTTGAGCGTGATCTCGTAACGTCTGAAAATACCCTATGTTAAATGGGAAATTATTTGGCATAGATTGTTTTATTTATTTATTTATTTATTTATTTTATAGATTTCTACCCCACCCCTCCTGTAAACAGCTCAGGGCGGCTTCCAACAGTAAAAATACAATACATAAAAACAATTTAAAACCATCAATAACAAGGCATTGTTGAAAGGCAAAGGTAGTATAATAAGTAACCGATACCAGTATGAGAAAACGATCTAATGTATATCAACTCAGTGTGGAGATTGACAAGAAATTGGTAAAATCTATAATAGTTGGGGGTATTCTTGTTATTTTTCCATATGGAAATGGAATTATATATTTTATTTTGTATTTTTATGTTTTCTCTATTTGTATATAAAATTAAAATAAAATAATTTTTAAAATGAATAGAATACTGCAATAATGGTTGCCTGACTCTGAAGGTTGCTTCAGAGATTAAAAAATATAGCACCATTTATGAGATGCATTATTTCTGTCCAATTTTGTACACAGTACATAGGCAGGTAGTCTTCGGCTAGACCTTATTACTGTTTCATGATAATCATCATGCACCTGTGCAAGTTAACAATAATTCCATTGCTCTTTGAAAATTTTGCAGCTGCTTGTTCATTTATATGCGCAAATAGTTCCTATTTTCCTAATTAATGTATCCAAAATCTTCTCCCGGCTGCTCCTTGAAAGGCTTCTGAGAATATATTGATTTTTTGAGAACTTCCGTTATAAAGACCACACGTTTGTTTTGTATTATGCACCTGCATATGTCTTTTGATTCTGCTACAACTATATCAGGTTGGTACAATTTACCTTTTTTTTTAAGGGTCCTGTAGACACGTCGCTATCATAATATCAAACAAATAAAAATAATTTTCAACTTAAAAAAAAATAAAAAATTATGAAAATAAATAAAATAAATAAATGTCCCCAACCCAAGGCACTGGCATCCCTACCTGGCTCCCCTGGCCAGTGTCTAGGGTGCAGGTAAATAAGTGGCTCTGCACGGGCAGGCAAGGGTGACCTCCCTCAGTCCCTTCCTCCCTCCCTGCTTGTGGCAGCTTCTTCCGGCCATGCCATCAGCTGAGAGGTGGCTGGGGTGGTGGTCTGTTCACTTCCAGCCCGTGCCATCAGCTGACAGGTGGCTGGGGGGGGATGCTCACTCCCAGCCCACCTGTCAGCCATTAGCTGATAGGTGGCTGGCAGTTGCTGCTCCTGGGTCTGATCCTTCCCAACACTGTGGCCTTGTTCATGGTGCTAAAGGGCCTTGCCATGAGCAAGGGCTGCGCAGGGCCTAACAGACAGGAGGGTGCACGTTAGCCCAGATTAGCCTGGCTGGACCAGCCTCAGCCCATGCTGCATCAACCACCTTCTCTGGATGACGCATTAGGTAGCAGCCAGCTGCCCATCCTGTGGCAAAAGTGGGCAAACATCAGGTGGCCACTTGACAGATAGGCAGGTGAATCGTGGGCCAATGTCAGCTAATGTGAGCTATGGTCTCATTTGTTTTTACCCTTGCTAACGCAAATAATAACTGACACACTGAGTACTAAAGACCATGAATTAGCAAATTACTTGTGCACATGCTTAAATCTAAGAATATGCTTAAATCTATCCATATTAAAATATCTTTAAAAGAAGAGCAATACATAAAATCAGTGAAACAGTAGGATGCAACATTCCTTCCTTGTGAGAAGGAATCACATTCTTGTATCGAGTATTTCTGGCATTAAAAAATGCCCATTCTCTGTATTTGTAACAGTCTTTTGGAAATAGTTAGGATTCCTACATAACAGTGGAAAAAATAAAAATAAGCATTTATCTCTTCACTAACATGACACTGCTTCAGATGCAGCTGAAGCCTGCTAATTTAACTTATCTGTCTTTGGAAGCATGTAATGTTAAGGAACCATTTTGTTTTGTTTTTTGGATCACATCTGAGTAACAGTCACAGTTAACAACTAGAAATTTTTTTAATCAGTGACAATCACAGTGTTTTTTACCAGCAGCAATGTAAAAACAATAGTTTTTTTCCCTGTCAGTAAATTGACTGGAGGTTGGCAACAATGTATGTTGCTTTTCTGATGCCTTGTTCAGGTGTTTGTATATTTTGCTTTTCACCTTCTGCGGAATCCGGTGATAGTGAATGTAATGCAGCTTCAGAGTAGTCTAGTGAGAATGAGTGTTAACTTCTGGCATAAACATGATAAAGTAGAAGGTAATATAAAAATGTAATGACAGGTATTGTAGCATTAAAACAACTGTAAAACTGGTACCAAGTCCTTATGATACCCTTTAAAAATCCAGAAATGTATAGCCTATCTTCACCACTAAAATAATAATGTGCCCAGCATCCCATACAAAGACATTTCATCTGACAAATAGCAGGGACTTGGAATTTTTTCACTGTTGCAGTGTTTACTGAATGCTCCTTTCCTAGTCAGTTCTTTCCACATAGAACTTTTAAATAGCTGTTTTCTCCAATTCACACTTACAAGCAATTTAATCCTTTTGTAACGTGAAGAGACCTTGAAGAGGAAGAAAGACCTTTGAGAGTGGAATCATTCATTAAAACAGCTAATGAAAAGCTAAAACAGATTCCCTTCTTTTGGAAAATAAATAGCTAGAAAGAAAAGAGAATCTTCTCATTGCAGGAAATTCAGAGGCGATATGCTAGGATACAATGCCTGTAACAAGTGCTTTATTAAGTGTTCTAAAGTGTGGTTTTGGTCCACTATTAAATGTGAGAGAAGAATGTTTCAGTTTAATTGGTTTGGCGCTGCAAGGTGAGGTAGCAAGTAATAACTTACAATGGAGAGCTACTATGAAAATCATCTCAACGGGTGATTTCAGACGTTACGCGTTCCAGAGTCACCACAGTGAATTCCCAGTGGTGGTGAATGGAACAACCACCCCCCGTGGTCAATAAAGGCCCCGAACAGATGTGACGGGAGCGGGACCATGGCAGGGAATCGGGCCACCAGATCATGGCCCAGGACAGCGCAACAGATGTGATGCTGATCCCCGGCCATGGTCAAAACACCCACAAGGCACCGGGCAGGGGTAGGACACAGACATGGCTGCCTGAGGGCAAATGAAGCCACAAGCGCCTACAGGAAATGCCCACACAAGGGAAACGGGAAGGGAGGGGGGAGAAAGAGAAGAGCTGCCCAGGTACCACACACAACAGGCACACAGACAGCGAGGGCACTGTGGAACACACAGCACAAACTCACATGGCCGGTCAGGAAAGGGAGGGGGGGTAGAGACACAGCGGGACAGACACCACACAAGGCACAACAGGCGAGGGGGGAGGGGGGGCGAGGGACAGGGAAGAGGAGGGAAAATGGCACAGGGGCACAGCGGGACACAGGCAACGGCAACCAGAACCCCCAATGCAGAACAATCCTCACGGACACCCCCACAGCAACACAGGCAGTCCCGGAACAGGGGGCCTGAGGCAGTCCAGGCCACAGGCACAGCGGGAGCACACACGGAGTGGGCTGGGAGCAGGCTGGGAACAGTCCAGGAGGCACACTCGGAACCCGAGCATCGGCGACGGTGCGATGGAGGGGAGAAAGGAGGTCCAGGTCACTGCAGCAGGTCCAAAGTCACACAACACACACCCCCGGGAGGAAGCTGGGGGGGCAGTCCGGGGATCCCAGAATGCCAAGATCACACGGGCACCCAGGATGGGGAGCCTGGGGCGCAGAAGGGAGAACAGGTGAATGAGGATGGGCAGCAGCACTCCGGGGAGCCTGGGTGGGGGCGGTCAGGGCACTGGAGGCAGACAATGGAGACGGCGCCCATGGGAGGGAACACCGGGGCAGAGACAGATGGGGGGGCCTGGAGCCACAGGCAGACCCAGCGATGCCCCAGGAAGCAGGCAGCACAGTAGCACGGCCGGGACAGCAAGGATGGAGCAGGAAGTGGGCCACGGCAGCAGGCGGAGCTGGGAGCCCACACGGGGGCCAGGAACAGAGGTCCAGGAGGCACAGGGGGACTCACAGCCAGCTGCTGGGGGTCACGAAGGGCCATGGGGCTGGGTTCCCCGCCTGGTGAACGAGGTGGGGCCAATTAAGCATGCCCTGGCAGTACCCCGGCACGGACATGTGGTGGGCAATCAGGTAGTAAGCCTTGAAGGGATCCTGCATGGAGAGACCCAGCTGCACATCAGAACAGGGCCATACACCAGACAGCACCGCCAGCTCCACTGTGGTAGGCTCAGACACGCAGAAGTCAGCAGCAGGGGGCCACAGAAGCTGACCCAGCTCCAACAGCTGGTGATACACTGCCCCATGGGAGCGCTGGTACCCACGGGCCCCGTGAAAGCAGCCAAAGTAGGACACGGACAGGGCAGGTCCCCCTTCCATCACACAGACCATGTAGGCGGCCAGGCTGCACACAGACAGGGCGGACATGGTCTCCGCCGCAGACCAGGTCACTTGCGAGCACCTCATCTCTGGGATGCACCCATCGGGAAAGGGAACCAGCCCCAGCGTCTCAGCATGCAGCTGGCAGTCCCGGGCGCTCACCTCATAGCTGAAGTAATGAAGGCCAGAGCTCAGGCTCGCGTAAGCATCCGACAGGCTGTCTGGGCATCTCAGCCGCAATTGCACTGCCGGGGCATGCCACAGATCACACAGGGCCATGGTCTTGTGGAAGGACCACGAATGGGGGGCCCCATGGGGGCCGGGAGCCCAGTGGAAGCACAGCCAGCCATAGTCCTGCATGCCAGGGAGAATAACACCATGGACAGGTGGGCCCACATTCCCTCCAGGGGCTTGAGGGGACTCGGGGGGGCACCAAGGCCAGCCGAGAAAGCCACAGGCCACAACAATGTATGGCAACAGAGCAAGGCGTGGGGTGCGAACCCAGCACAGCTGCAATAACCGAGCACACAGACAGGACAGTCGACACACTAATCAGGCCAGCAAGGACACGATGTTGCCAACAGGGAGAGGTGGGAGGTGATGACAGGAGACATGCAGCTGCAGCCTGCATGCCCATGCACGCACAGGTCCGTGCGCACGGCTCCTGCCAGGGACAGCACATGCACTCAATACCGCGTACCCACCGCCCGCAGGCAGCCAGGGGGGGGGGGCAGGAACGCCTGTCCCAGCCTATATCAGGGCTCACTTCACCATGGAGCGGGACAGGTTGGATGCATGCAGGATGCTCCTTGCATTCTGTGCCGAGTGGTACCATGCCCACACCGATCAGCTGCGCATCCAGACTGCTGAGGCGCACCTGGGCGCCCGCCTGCGGGTTACCGTGGCCTGAAGCGCTGCAGGGGCCCACAGGGCTCACCAAGCCTGCAGGCACTCCCTGGCCCGGCTTAGGGTGCAGCGGGTGTCTGGGGAGGACTTACAGGCTGTGAGTCGCAGCTGAACCAGGCCTGCAGTGATTCGCGAGGTGGCCGGGCACCTCCAATGGAGGAGGGAGACCATGCGCTGGGCCGCCCTGCTCGCTATGCCCATTGCCCGGTGACTATGGGTCACAGAGCGGGCCCAGGGCTGGTGGTCCCACACGCTGGCTCAGTGGGATGAGGCAGCCAGGAGGGCACACTTCCGGATGGACAAGCTCACCCTACTGCGGCTCATGGAGCTGTTCACACCCTGGCTGGAGCGACAGCACACCCCCATGAGGAACCCCATCCCCATGGTCCAGCAGGTGGCCATTGGGGTCTGGGCCCTGGCAATGCCCGACTCCTGCCAATCCGTCTCGCAGCACTTCAGTGTCAGGGTGAGCACCGTGGCCTGTATCCTCCGGGATGTCTGTGAGGCTATGGAGGGTGTCCTCCTGGACAGGGCGATCCAGCTGGGGGATCAAGGGCCCATGATGGCTGTATTTGTGGCTGGCGGGTTCCCCAACTGCATGGGCGTCGTAGACGGCACCCACATCCAGATACTCCGTCCCTCCGTGGGGGAGGTCACAGAGTATGTCAACAAGCACGGATATCACTCCCTGCAGCTGCAGGCGGTCGTGGACCACCGGGAGAGGTTCATAGACATCTTCACGGCAACTCCGGGCGTGGTCACGATGCCCGGATCATGACCATCTCCCCCTTTCATGCATGGATGTACTGGGGGGACTTTGAAGACATGGGGATTGCCCGGATCAAGGGGGTGCTGATGCCCCCTTGTATCCTGGGGGACCCGGCCTACCCCCTCACCCGGTGGCTGATGAAGGTATACCTGGTCGCCTGGACCCCAGCGGAGGCACTCTACAATACCCACCTGTGTGCCAGCAGGACTGTGGTCGAGCGGGCGTTTGGGGCCCTCAAGCAGCGCTGGACGAGCCTCGCCAGCCGGCTAGACTACACAATTAAAGCTGCGGCCCTGGTGATCGGTGCCTGCTGTGTCCTGCATAATGTGTGCGAGACCGATGGGGCTGCCCTCGAATACCCCATGCCTACCCGCCCTCCTAGCCCCGTGCCTCTGTACATGAATGAAGACAACCCGAGGGAGTACTGTTACGCAAAACGCATCCGTGCTACCCTAGTCAGGCACATCAGCCCAGGTGTGAGGGCGCCCACCACCCAGCCTAGCCCCTGGGGGCCCGGGTGAGTCCCCGGGTGAGCCCTTATATGGGCATGGTCCACCCCCCCACCTCCAGGCCCCTGAACTGACCACAGGAGGTGGCTGTGTCATCCGTGTGTTTATTCTATCACCCGCTTACCCGTGCCACCACCACTACCACCACCGCCCCCCCTCAGACCACCCTCCCTCTTCCCCCTTGTCCCACCCCAGCCCCCACGTTTCCTGGGGCGCCCCCTCAAGCACCCTGTGGGCGGCACAGAGCTCTGGGAGCTGCGATGCCATCCCCAACCCCCCTCCCCCTGGGTCTGTCCCCCCATCCCGTGTGCTTGCTTACCCTCGATGTCTGTCTCTGATCACCCCGAGGCCAGCTCATCCATGTTGCTGTGCTCCCCCTGCAACCACTGGCTGAGGGTGATGAGGGTGCCAGCCCCAGAGTCTGGCCAGGGTGTGGGGGCTCTCCGGGCTGCTGTCCAGTGGGGGCCTTCTGGTCCCCGAGATCCCGGGGCATTCCTGCTGGGGGTCTGGGGCCCAGGAGTGGGTACCTTCTTGTGGAGCGGCGAGGGGAGGGGGTACCTCGGCCCGTTCCCTGCCCTGGACCACAGCGCTCCCCACAAGCCGTGGGGCAACTATTGATCCCTTCATATGAAGGATGAGGTCCAGGGCATCATAGAAGGGGGTGGTCCAGAGTCCATGTCTGGACCGCTGGTTTTGTCCCTGATGGCCTTGTACTCCTCTTCAGTTCTTTAGCCTGAAATTTTGGCCTGAAATTTAAGCAGACCTTACTTTTTTTTTTTAATTTATTGATTTGTTTAAATTTATATCTCACCCTGTCCCAAAGGCTCAGAGCAGACAACAATAATATAAAAGCAGCATATAAAAATACAAACATTTCACCTTCTCCCAAACTCTAGCCCAACCTGCCAAACACTTGGGCAAATAAAATAGTGACACATTGCTGCCATAAAATGCTCAGGCCCAGACTTTGATAAACCTTCAGGGGAAGAGAGTTCTATAATTATGGAAGAGCCACCAAGAACACCTCTATGCATGCCCTTGCCTTACAGACTTGACAGCAGTGGTGGCTAGTGAGTTCTGAGGCTGATGGGGCAGTGGGTGGGGTCAACGGTAGGCAGAGCCAACCCAATGGTAGGTGGAGCCAACCCAATCTTAAGACTGTTGTAGAGAGACAGGCTCAGAATTGGCAGTCACTACACTATGCTGGCTGCAGTTCCAGCACCTCTAGCATTCCCCATGGTTACAGATTCAAGGTCTACATGTACAGATAGATAAAATTAAAAATACAAGCCAAATTATGTTCAAAAGAATGACATTTTAAAAGCATTTTAGTTACCCGTTTGGCAAAACCAGCTAGTTTTTAAAAAGTGGTTCAGCCAGTGAGGGAGAACTGGTTAAATATCACCCCTGTCTGTCACCCTATCAGAAGGAATGTGTTGTCCAAGAATAAAGGCTCCTCAAAGACGTTTTACTACAGTTGACCCCAGTGTATTCAACCCCAGGAATCAATAGGAAAAGTATTTTATCAGATTATATGACTTCGGGGGCTTTATAGATTACAGCCAGCATTTAGTGACTTGTTTCTTTCCAAAGGCAGCTTCACACAAAATGTAGTGTTGCTCACACCACTTTTGGGGTGTGTCACTGCGTTCTATGTTAGAAGCATTCAGATGCCTTCTATCCACTCTTCTAGTCTTGAAGTTGCAAGACAGAAGCTGTTTTTACATGGACGCCCTCCCCCCCGGGTGTGCGATGCGGGGGGACATTCGTGTACATGCCTTGGCGGTGGGCAGGGGGATGGGTATTTGTCTGTGCGAACAGCATGGGCGGTGGGTGGCAGTGCGTGCATGCCTTGACACAAACCCACCTCCACCCCCCCACAGAGCCATCCGGCAAAATAAAGGAGGCTCTGTGGGTGGAGGTGGGTATGTGTCCATGGGAAAAGGCACACACTCACCTCCACCCACCGTGGCAGCACACCCATCCCCCCACCCACCACTGCCCATGTAAAAAGGGCCAGAGATCCTTGTGTCAGGCTTTATTGTTAGAAAGGTTCCCAGCTTCAAGGTCAGTTTTCGGAGTAGATGTTACTATATGACAGCTTTGTCATCTGTGAATACACGAATGGCAATAGATTTAATAAGATCTGAAGAGTGTGAATTCTCCTGGCAAAGAGATTTTTTTTTAATGGCAATTCAATCTTTTCCCCCTGGATGCTTATTCTGAGTTTCAGCATGACTTCAACTGAACATTAGCCAACAAAGAGGCAAGGTAAAAGTTGCCATGACTATGTGAATTGAACAAAAGTCCACCCATTTCTTTGGTCACAAAATACATAAATTATTAAAAAAGGAAATGAGATGTTCCCCCTTCCCCGTTTGTTCACTCAGAATACACATGAGCACTTTACATACTATATCCATAACATGACATGGCATTTTGACATTAAGTACTATTTATGTGTCCCTTATCAGACACATGCTTATGTTAAAGCAGCTTAATGGCAACTATAATACCTGTAATTGCTGTTAAGTACCGTAGAGTTAGGCAGCAAACTATAATTATCAATTCTCTGAAGGAGACAGCCTTAAGGAGCAAAGAACTAAAGTGTGTGGCATATAAACTACTTAAATACAGGTCTCAGCTCCTCTCTCCAGGCATCATGGTATCTATGGAGTTCTTCAGTATTAATTTTCATATACATAAACAAAAACCGAACACTTGTTTATAATACGGTGATATGTATTCAATCTGACAGGGTTCATCATATTTCATAATTAAAGTACCTTAAAGTACCGTTAGCTAGAATCAGCTCTCAGGAAAAAAATAGTGCAAATTTCTGGTATAAATTTGCATATCTTTAGTGACATCAGTGAAGTTGTGGCTTTTCAGCTGATGCAGTAGCGAGCTGTATATGAAACTGAAACACAGGCCTGATTAAAATTGCTCTTCTTACAAGCAATTTTCTAGTTTTCACAAATAATTCTCCTTGCCTAATAGAATTTCAGTGTATTTCAGATACTGTATGTCGTGTCTGTGTTTCAAAAACTTTCAGGTGGCTGCTCGTGAGGTCCTAGTCAGGTGGCAGGATCTACATCATCAGGAGAGTTGGGCTAGAGTGGAACAATCCCAGCATGCGAGATGTTATTTAAACTGGGCACCCCCCATGGACTCCATGGACTCTTATTTAAATTTGCCTGTCCTGGTCAGTGGGAAACAGTTATTTATGTCTGCCCGGTTCAATTCTCTCCCCTCTATGGTTTTGGAAGGAAGACTATCTTCCATGCTCTTTTGTGATAAGCTATGTCCATATGATTTTATGGAGGTAGAAAAATCAGCCCACATAATTTGCTCTTGCAGATTATATGACGATCTAAGGGTTAAATTCCTTGGACTTTTTTTTTTCTGAACATCCAGGCAGGATCCCAAGTGCCTTGGTTGATTTGGCTTTAGCTAATAGGAAGGAGGAGACAACTGTTCAGGTTGTCTCCTTCTTACTTGAGGCATTTATTAGGAGGAAGTTGTTTTGGGGGTTTAAAATGCCCCTTGTCAGTTGATGCTACCCTTTGTCGTTGATGTTAATTTTATTAGGCCTTTAGGTTTTCTTTGGTGGCTGTTTAGGCCTTGCTGCTTGTGTACTATTTTTAGAAATCACGATTGTATTAGTATTATTGTTACTATTATTTGTCTGTTCTGTCCTTGACTTTGTTCTGTTTTGTTTGTTTCTTTTTATGTTATGGTTATGGCTATGGCTATGGCCACGTCAATAAAGTTGAAAGTTGAAGTTGATACTGTATGTCGGCCATAATCGTTAACTGTGGTCAAGGAACATAGTGAATCCCAGCGTAATGATGGGTTCCAACCGTTCTCTGTGGTGCCTTGACTATGACTGGCTGGGCACTTTTAGGGGTGCCTAAAATTAGCATATTTTAAAAATGCTATTTACAAACAATAAGGCAGAAAAGGGAGGATGGGATCTGTCTCACTAAGACAAGTAAAATTTAAGAAAGGTTATAAAAAGAAACCTAAGGCTTCAAGCTACAATAATTAGTCTATGATTTTGGGTGTTAATAAAAATGACTGGGGCCTGGTTCGCCCACTGTGGCCCGCCTGGGACAGTGCCTAAACCCACATGTCTGTTTCTGGGCCGCCAGATGTGGTCCTGGTACAGACCCCAGCGGGTTATGCAGCTGACCTGGAAACATGGGCCTGGAAAGAACCGGGCCCCCAACGGCTGCCCAGGTGGGCTATATCAGGCCAAAATGGGAAGGTGCTTCTGTTTCTGTACCAATCCAGCCCAGTGTGGAGGGTTTTCAAATACCTAAAAGGATGCCATTGGGTACTTTCAGACGTTACGGGCGGCCGGTTCACCACAGCGAACCACCAGGGGGGGCGAACAGTGCAACCACGCCCGGGGGTTGGAAAAC
>QEPC01015122.1:652596-713751 GCA_003113815.1 Sphenodon punctatus | reverse complement strand
CTAATCAGTTAGTCTTGGGTTAATGTAATAAATAAGCATTTTAAAATTATTTATATTACAAAGTATGCCAAACACAGCAATAATTTTATGATTAACAAAACAAACAATAACAGTAATGTAAAAGTAAAAAAAATAAAAATAAAGTTACATTTAACAGTGGGGATTTGAACCAGCTGAATGACAGCTACAAATAACCACAAATCCCCACCTCGGTCTCTCAGATTGTAAGCCCTAGGGCAGGGACCATGTTTATTCAATTACTTTGTAAAGCACCAGGTACGCTGCTAGCGCTATATAAATGCTTGCTAATAATAATAATAATAATAATAATAATAACAAATTGTATAGCAAGCCGGGACCTTAACAACTATGCCAACAGAGTTCTGCTGCTTAGCTTACTTCTTCTAGACTGAGGAAGTGCGGAATGAGGATTGGAAGACACTCTTCTGCATGGACTACACACTTCATTACTTCAACTTTCTGAGCCAGTCCTATGATGTAAAAAATGACTCGGTCAGCCAATACACAGGTCACTTTAAACTCCCACCAGGAGTTTTGGTCAAAAAACTTTAGTTTGGAGATCAATTTACGTTTACATAAAAGATCAATTTGCCATAAAATAAAAACAACATTCCTTGAACTCCCAACCAGAACATGTTGTCCATGCATGTATGTATTGAGAAGAATGGGCAGTTACTGCGGCACAGAGAGACACACAGCACCAGCAGTCAGCGTGACAGCACAGCGCAGCAGCGGCTGCGTAGTCATACTCCCTTTGCAGAACCGTGATAAACGTTCATGACTGTCTCTCATATATTAAATTGGCAGAATGCGGGAAAAGACCGCTGATTTTATGCGACAACGGTAACGATCAGCAAATCAGTGAAACACATACATGCCGCATCTGCGGATTCTTGTAGCGGAGAATTGCAGAATCGCGGGGTACCGGGCGGAATTCTGCGAGGCGCAATGTGGGATGCCGAGGTTTAGGAATGAAATTGCGGTGTGGTAACAGCTGCTGCCGCATCAGCCCTACCCAGCAACACTCCTGACTCACAAAAGAGATGGTAAACGTGTGTTCTCTGCTATCACAGAAGCCAAAACAAGAGAGGAAGAGGATGGGTTTGAATTGTAGTAAGGTAAATTTCAGCTAAGTATTAGGAAAAAATTCCTGACTGTAAGAACTGTTGGGCAATTGAATAAGTTGACCAGGGAGGTTGTGAAATCCCCTTTCTTGGATGTTTTCATAACCTGGCTGACAAGCACTGGTTTGTAATTGTCTAGGCAGGGGATACCTTGCCTTGGTGTAAGGGGTTCGACTGGATGACTCCTGAGGTCTGTTTAAAGTCTGTAGTTCTATGATCTGGCCCCAAGTATTTATGAGCATAATGTATCTGTGTATATATATGAGTTCTGGCTCCTGCAGCTCATCAAAGTATTGAGAATTTAGAAGTTTGGGGTTCTTGGCTAACTGCCAGAGAAGCACTGGCATCGGCTTTCCATGACTCTTTACCAATTCTTCTCATTATAGATTATGGAACTACTCCAGAATAAGTGATCTGAGGATTTTGGCCAAAATATTGCAATAGTGGGGAAAACAAATTGGGGAAATGTATCTGAGAATGAGGGAGGGAAGAGTGAATGGTACTTTTCTTCTGGACCATGTTGTAAGAACAAAATAATGCGCATATTTTTACCGATTCCTGGCCAAGAAGGAATCATCTCCATGTAGGATTCAATTGATAAAGTTTTTTCTACCGGTAAGTTGTGTATGGGTGTAACAAATGTGCTGGTGACCCACAAGCCACTGGCACATTTGTTGGTGCCCCACCAGATGTTCGCCTGGGATTGTTCCTGGGTGTCAGCAGCAAATCCAGGCTGTGATCCTGGAGACCTCTAGGATCACAGCCTGGGCTACCATCTGGCCTCATCATTTGTTATTTATTTTATTTATTTATATACATTTTTTTATCCCGCTCCTCCTAGGGCAGCCCGGGGCAGCGAACAATAATATGAATGATAAAACAATAAAAAAATTTTAAACAATTTAAAACAATTTAGAAATCACCAATACAGGGAAAAGAAACCCCCCCACCCCCACCCCCACCCGCCTACCCCTTGCCAAAGGCCTGGAAGAACAGCCAGGTCTTACATAAACACCGAAATAGCAGGAGAGTGGGGGCCAACCGAGCCTCCTCTGGGAGCAAATTCCACAGCACAGGGGTGGCCACCGAAAAAGATCTAACATCGGTGGCCACCCACCTCGCCCAGGGAACCTCCAAAAAGGCTCCCACAGACAATCACAAGGGTTGCATGGGCACATGGGGAGTGAGGCGGTCCCGCAGATAAGTAGGGCCCAGGCCATGAAGGGCTTTAAAGGTTGTAACCAGCACCTTGAACCTGGCCCAGTGCTTTATAGGCAGCCAGTGCAGAGCCCAGACCACTGGTGTCATGTGCTCCCTGTCCCCATAAGGAGACGAGCCGCGGCACTCTGCATCAGCTGCAGCCTTTGGACCAGCTTCTCGGGCAGCACCATGTAGAGCACATTGCAGTAATCCAGCCTTGAGGTGATGAAGGCATGGATGAAAGTGGCGAGGTCGGAGTCTGAGAGATACGTCCGAAGCCGCCAGACAAGATGTAACTGCTGAAATGCACTCCCTGCCACAGCTACAACCTGAGATTCCAGGCTGAGCTGTGAATCGAGGCGCACACTCAGACTCCACACTTGAGACACCATGGCAGGGCGAAACACCTCCCCCCCCAACAAGAAGAGATTCAACCACCCCCAGGTCCCGCAAGCCTTCACCCACCCACATCACCTCCGTTTTGTCAGGATTCAATTGAAGATGGCTCAACCTCAGCCAAGCCCCCACAGCTGACAGGCACTGGGAAAATAGGAAGACTGTCTGACCTGGGTCGATGGAAAAAGAGAGGTAGAGCTGAGTGTCATCAGCATACTGATGACACTGCATGCCCTGACCCTCTCATGATCTTCCCTAACGGCTCCATGATCTGGCCCTGATTGGTCTGCCATTGCCAGCCACCATGGCAAGTGTCATTGTCCCATTATGGTGAGAGGTGGGGCATTGGGTGCAGTGCAGTGGCAGGATCAACTGACTGTACTTTCAATCAGCTCCCTGCCCTCTCAGTAGTCTGGTCGCCAGCACATTTGTAAGCCAGTCCAACCCAGTTAGGACTGTGTTCCAACCAGGGTCGGATTGTGATAGTAACATTCCATCATCTGTTAACACCCATGTTTTCCCATTTAACCCCACTAACAGTTTATGCAAATCTGCTATGATATTTATTGTTCCCTCTAGCAGCAAAGTTATGTACACTCTCAATGCAAGCCAGATCCAGCGTGTTGCAGTAGCCCTTTGTTTTGCAATCAGTCTGCCTGTTTAGCAGTGTTTGCTCTCTGATGACTTAACCCCATTGCTTTCATTTCCTTGTATCCACCGATTTACAATTTAGAAAGAACAAATACTCTGAAGAATGACAAATACCAGAAGAGAAAAAAACAAAAGGAAAAGCAGCATCTGTGCCAGTTCAGTTGGCAGATATTCTTGATCAAAGAGTTCAAGGCTCATGAAATGCTGGGATTCCCTTTCTCTATTATGTATTGTAAAATTCAGGTGTGAAAAATATGCATACACAGAATGCATTTGCATACATACAGCAATGCACAGCATGAGTAGCACTGCACCCAAAAACATCCAAAGACAAGTCTTGATAAAGAACAGCTACTGTATTCTGATGAGTGTGTCCCAGATGTAGCCAGAAAGGACATAGTTTTAATTAGTCATGACCATCATATTAACTTTTATAACAATTTTTATTATAACAAAATATTATAAAAGACTAGGGATGTGCGAACGCGGTTCGGACGTTCGGAGTTCAGCCCAAACTCAGTCAGTTCGGATGGCCGAATTGAACGCCTGAACTGAACTCCAAAACCCCTGAACAGTTCAGCTGCGTTTGGATAAGTTCGGGTGGCGTTCGGGCGGGAAAAAACCTGGCTGGCAGGCCCGGGAAGGGGGGTCATCTGAGGAGGGGTGGAGAGGCTTGGACTAGCAGCCAGCCTGCCCAATCACCATCCCTCTTTTCCTCAGACCACTGGCTTGGCAGTCTGCGATTGGTCATAGACTAGGCTGCACAGATCCAATGGGGCTTGTAGTAAGGCGGGCACAGCAAGTAACAAAAGTCATTGCCCTTCCCCCTTTCATATCGTTCTGAGGTTCTGTCAGCAGGGGTTTTCAGAACTCTCCCTCTCCCAGCAGTTTGTGTTCCTCCCAATCCGTTGCCATCCTCCTCCTATTTCACCAATTTCCACACATTTACCTCCATAGTTTCATTTATTTAGATTAGATTAGATAGATTTAGGTGTTATTTTTATTTTCTACTCCTCGTGTTGTTTCTCCCTCTCCTCCACTGAATCTGATTCCCTTCCTGTTTTTGAATTTATTTAGAGTAGGATTAGATTGATTTAGGTTTCATTTCAGTTTTGTACCCCTCCCTGTCTTGTTTGTTGTGAGCTGTGTCCCCCCCATCCCTGTGGATAGATAGATAGATAGATAGATAGATAGATGTAGGTGTTAGCTTAGTTATATAGAGATAGTGTGTAGTGATTCCGTTTAAAAATTTTATAGTGTGTTTGTAGGACTAGGCCTTTGTAGATATTAGATAATATTCCATTTAGTTCCCTAGATGATTTATTATTATTATTATTATTATTATTATTATTATCACCATCAAGCATTTATATAGCGCAAGCAATGTACCTGGTGCTTTACAAAGTAACTGAACAGACATGGTCCCTGCCCTAGGTCTTACAATCTGAGAGGCCGGGGGGGGGGGGGGGAGATGAAGGAAGGGGAACAGAGGGAGAGACAAGGAGTGTAACATTTACGAGAATGCAAGGTCCCAGGTGTATGTGCTTGGCTTAGTTACATCAAGAATGATGGCTGGTTGGTCCATGTGGTGAGAATAAGAGTACACAGACCTTAGGTAAAAGATTGTACTGGATGGAGGATATCAGCAGGAGTTAGGTGAGGGGAGCAAGAAGTCAGGGAGGGCAGATCAGAAGAGGTGGGTCTTGAGGAAGGATTTGAAGGTACGAAGGGAGGGGGTGAGGCGGATGTGGGCAGGGAGGGAATTTCAGGTATGGGGGGCAGCTAGGGAGAAGGGACGAAGGTGGTTAGGGGAGCAGGGGAGGCGTGGGAAGGTGAGAGAGGGGACAGAGGAGTGGAGTTCACGGACTGGAGTACGGAGGGAAATTAGCGCAGAGAGATAGGGGGGAGAAAGTTTGTGAAGAGCTTTATAGGTAGTAGTAGTAGTAAAATTTATTTGTTTGGCCTTAGGCCGTAACAAAATTGAACAAGAAGTTAAATAAAATGAAACTAACATAAAATAATACAATATATTCAAATTTATACAGAAAAAATAAAATCAAAATTCATTTTACATTATGTAGCCTTATTCTCCCTGGGGTTTATGGCGGCATCATTTGGCCCCTGCTATGACTTCTTCCATTCTAGTGCCTTACCCTTCTCGGGGTTTGTGGCAGCGGCACTTGGCCCCTGGATTTGCTAATTCACTATACTTGTCTAATAAACTATCTATGTCATTATACAATGCTGAGTACAGCAGAGCGAAGCTGTTATCCGTTATACAATTGACAAGAACTAGAAAATCATACAAAGACCAAACGCCCCAGGTACTCCAGGCCTATACTCTGGTAAACCTGGATATAACCTTATATTCGGCCCATAGGGAGACGCCAGCTTTTAAATAGTCGGTTACCAAACAAGGATACCTGGGGGCCATTTACATATGGGCATTATAAAAGAAATTTTTTAAAGCATGATAATAATGATAATCTTGATGGTACATAGCCCATTTGTTGCACAGCCTCCAAACCAAGTCCACCCCAACCGATTAGCTGGTCTGATATTAAATGCTATATCCAGTCCTTATCTAGTCTGAAAAGGTGACAGAGTAGTCAAAAAGAGAATTAAGGTAGAAGCCTGTCTGTAGGGGACTTAAAGTCCAAAATATTTTGCCTGAGTTGTATTGCCTGACCTAAATAAGATGCTGTATTCCTGATGATCTGGGGAGAGTTACTAGATAGCAGCAATGTTAAAAGATGGTCATCTGATGCACCCCGATTATCTTGCATGAATGCTAGAAGATATTTCTCCCTTATCTTGTCATGCAGGTGGCAGAAGAAAAAAAGGTGGTTCACTGTTTCTACTGCCGAGCCATCGAATGGGCATAACCTATCTAGAAAGGGAACTCCCTGGATATGACCCTCCAAAACCTTGGGGGGGAGGGAGTTTGCCCGGGTTCTAAAAATAAGCCTCTTGGCCCTGATGTTTATTGACGAGCCCAGGTAATCAGGGATCTGGCCTTGCTCAGGCATCCACCGCCACTAAGAACTGACGTGCTAACAACCATTGACAGCACCTATCTCGATTTGCCTGTCAATGTCCTGAATCCGTGACATAATCTCATTACATATTGACCCTACAGATTTGTTTCAGGTAATCCACAGACAACCCTATAGAGCTCAAATATGAATGAATTTCTAACGTCGTGGGGTTTACCCAGGAATCCCTAATCATTTCTCGTGTCAGCTCCGACGAGCAGCCGAAGCAAGACTTCCACCAGTACTTCAAGGCGGCTTCTGAGGCTTTGCAGGACCATCTTATCTGACCCAATTCCAATCTGATGATGGCATGGGGGGTACCTAGTGGATTGCCAAGTAAAGCAGATAGGAACTTGGCCTGGATTGTGTCCAATCTGCGGCCTTCTGAGAAAGCCCATAATTCTGCCCCATATAGCAGTTGACCCCCTATCTTACTATTAAATACCTGGAGGGCAGAAGAAATTGAATCTCTGCCCTGCCGCGTGAAGAATGAGATAAGAGCATGCAATGGTCAATAGCTGCCTCAATAGCCCCCATTACATGCTCCCTCCATCTACCCGACTTATGGAATAATACTCCCAGATAACGATAGGAGGTCACTTGCTGTATAGGCTGTCCTTCAATTCTCCAGCTGTACACTTTCTTCCTGTTTGTGAAGACCAGAACTTTGGATTTAGTACAATTGATTGACAGCTTGTTATCTTTGCAGAATTCTGCAAAAGCTGCCATCTGCCTTTGCAAGCCTACTTGAGTCTGGGACATGAGCACGACATCATCGGTGTACAGAAGGCACCCAACAGGCCTATCTGCAATCTTTGGGGGGGGAAATCTTGTGCTAGACATTTCCGGAATGATATCATTTATAAAGTATTTAAAAAGAGCTGGAGCCAAGACACAGCCCTGTTTAACACCCCTCTGTATATCCACTGGTTCTGTGGTGTGTCCCTGGGGATCTACTCTTATCACCAAGGAGGAATCACTATATAGAGTCTGGATTAGACAAAATAGCCTTTTATCCAGCATAGATCTCTTTAGCTTTGCCCACAAGATGTTCCTATCTATAGAATCGAATGCAGCTCATAAGTCTAAAAATGCCGCAAAGAAAGAGTGGTTCCTTGCCCTGTACTTGCTAACCACGTGGCTAAGTAGACTACATTGCTTTATAGTGGCCCGTCCCACCTGAAAGCCTTGCTCCAGGTATATAAGCTTTGCTCCGGGTATATCCTGAAAACTTGCTCCGGGTATATAATACTCTCCTGTCTGGTCCAATGTGTAAACCTTGCCAGTAGTATCTTGCCATAAATCTTCCCTACTACGCAGAGAAGACTAATTGAACGACAGTTAGCCATGTCTAATCGACACCCTTTCTTGTAGATAGGGATAACTATGGCTCTCGACCATAATTTGGGTTTTTTACCTGAGTTATTAATTGCCGTAAACAGGTGGGCTAGAAGTGGAAGCCACCATCCCTTGTTTGTTTTAATAAACTCGATATGGATATAGTCTAGTCCAGGTGCTCTATGGTTATGGAACGAGTCCAATACTGTTTCTATTTCCGACTCCTTAACGGGGGGGCCATGGATGAAGATCTAATAGATCACTGTTAGCTAAGAAACTTGTGCTTTCCAATTGTCCTGCAAATAGAGCCTGGAAGTGCTCCATCCAGGTGGAAGGTGGTATAGTACTTCCGACCAGATTTCCTATCCTAGGTGTTGCAGAATTTACCATGCACCAAAATTGCCTAGAGTGCTTTCTTTCCGCTGCCTAAATTAGGACTGCCCATTGCTGGTCTCCAAATTGTCTCTTTTTCTCCTACAAGAGCAATTTGTAGGCGCTCCTTGCTACCAGATACTCTGGGGGGGGGTGGCCTTGGCTCTGCGCCTTCCTATATTGACGGTAACACTGGTTCATTTTGGCACGGGCTTGTCGGCAATCTTTATCAAACCACCTGGCCCCATTGTTAGAATGGAATATCTGGTAACTTCCTGTGCGACCTTGGATGCATTGAATGCATTGAATCATATCAGCATTGAATCATATCAGCATTGAATTGGATGCATTGAATCATATCAGCACTAAGCTGATTGTGGGTATTTTCAGACATTACGAGATCACAGTGAACCACGGTGAATACCCACCTGTGGTCAATGTGTCTCGAACGTCTGTTTGGCCGCCGCCAGATGTTCGTCATGGTCAATACCCGCATGGGGTCAATTTGAACCACGCTTCCTGGGCTAGCCGGGGGAATGTCCCGGGAAGCGTGGTCAAAGAGATCCCCAGCGGGGACCAACAAAAAGTAATGTCTGGCCGGGCGCCATGGCCCGGGATCACTGGCGGGATCCCGGGCCGTGGCGAATTCGGCTGGACGCTGTGGCCGCATTGGCCCCGCCGCCTGTCCGTCTCCCCAGAGGGCGGGCGGTGGGGCGCGTGGAGGGGCGGGGCCGTGCGGCCGCACATTGCGCCGCGCGGCCCCGCCCCCTCCCAGATTCCCCACCGGGATCCCCCGGCACGTCTGATATGGCGTGATGGGGTGACCCCGGTGGGGAATGAATTGGGTGATTTCGGTACGGGGTCAACGGGCCCCGTAACGTCTGAAATCACCCTATAATGATTCAATATCTCTTCTGGGTCAGCAGCTGAGAGAAGTTTATTACTCTGCTGCTGAACCATAGGTTGGTTAATGTGGGCAGCTAAACAGACTTTCAGAGAGTGATCCCACCGAGGGGCTTTCAAAATATCTAGATGGAGCTCCCCTGAGCTATTAGATGGAGCTTTGATAGTAGTGGAATGATGAGCTGCTAATAGTATCTGCAAAGGCAGGTGATTGCTGACTGGCCCGTGCCGTACCATAAAATCTACCATAAGCGGTATAATGGCAGAGGTAACTAACACGTAGTCCCTACGCTGGAACCATGAGGCCCAAGTTACCTGAATTCCCCCATTGGGTCTCCGTAACCGGACCCATTCAAGATGTATAAATTGTGGGTGGCCATTAAACTGGCCAATTTAAGACCAGAGGAATTGATCCGTGAATCTTTAGATCTCCTCGAGTTAAGTATGCTGAATGAATAGGCTGGTACTGAATTAGCAAATACACTGGTGGTCAAATCGCCAGCCCCCAGCCTTGCATTCAAGTCTCCCGTTAATATTAAATGCGCCTGGGGATATTTACTCATGAGCTGGGTAAGTAATGCCTCCAGATCATCCCAATGGGCTTTCCTGAATGTCCCTGCATTGCAGGGCGGGATGTAAACTGTCAAAAAAATTAAATTCACTTTTAGTGAAGTTACCCTAAGGCTAAATCCCAAGGTTAGCTGAGAATTAATAGGCAGTATTTCTGGTAAGGGCAACTCCTGGGAGATGAAGCATCCCAAGCCGTCACATGCTCTACCTCTTGCATGATATTTAACTGCTAGTATGTTAATGGCCCTAAAGCCTTCTAAGTATAGAGGGTCAGTAGACCACGTTTCCTGAATTAGCATAATGTGGTGTCCTTTTATGAAGGCCAAAAAATCTGGATCATTTTGGTGCCTCTCCCATCCTGCCGTATTCCACGAGCATATGCGGAGTCCTTCCCTAAAATCAGGCAATCCAATGTCTGCTTCTGCTGCCTCTGCTGTGCCATGGGTTCTGTGCCCCGGTAATCCAATGTTTGCTTCTGCTGCTTCTGCTCTAATGTCCACTTCTGCTGCCTCTGCTGTGCCATGGGTTCTGTGCCCTGGCAACCCAGTGTCTGCTGCTGCTGCCTCTGCTGTGCCATGGGTTCTGCTACCTGGCAATCCAATGTCTGCTGCTGCTGCAACTGCTGTGCCATAGGTTCTGCTACCGGGCAATGCAATGTCTGCTGCTGCTGCCTCTGTTGTGCCATGGGTTCTGCTGCCAGGCAATCCAATGTCTGCTGCTGCTGCTGCTTCTGCTACCGGGCAATCCAATGTCTGCTGCTGCTGCTGTGCTATGGGTTCTGCTGCCGGGAAATCTAATATCTTCCGCTGCTTCACCGATGCCTGGCAGCCTGCAAAGCCTGGCCAAATAGGGGTGCCAGGCCAGCTACCAAGCCCCAAGCCTTCTCGGCCTCTGCTGATGCTGCTGGGTCTCAGATGGCCAGCCATGGCATCACGGGCACCCCCTGGGGCCAAATGCTGAGCCTGCCTGCCTGGGCAAGCCAGGGTGCTAAGCCCCAAGCCTTCCCGGTCTCTGCTGCTGCTGCTGCTATGTCTCCAACAGCCTACCATGTCCCCACGGGCACCCCTGGAGTGCCCCAAGCCTCTGCTGTGACTGAACTTTCCTAATGTTCAGGGAGGACCAAACCTACAAACCCGTACTAAGTTTCGGGCCGAACCCCGTTCTGTTCGCACATTCCTATAAAAGACATATAGCAGGGTCATGGGGAAGGTGTTTGGTGTTTTTTTACAATATGGTATGTAGTTAACACATTTGTTGCTTTAAAGGGCTCAGTAGTTGCAAGAGGATCAACCAACATCAACTTAATATGGTCAAAACTGAACTCCTGATCTTCCCCTCTAAACCTCCCTCTCAATTTCATTAATGATGTCGACCTCCAGCCTGTCCACCAGGCATGTAGCAAGAGGTCATCTTTGACTGTTCTTGCCTTCTACCTCAGATCCACTCTGCTGCTTAGGCTGTCACTAGAGCTGAAATGAGCACCCTCCAAAACAGGTATACCTTTCAAATATGCACTAACCAATTTGCCATTTGCGGGTCAAGTAACAGGCACTACTTGTATCAGACCAGATGAATATCCAGTTTGGATTTCAAATGGGGGGGAAGTGTGTATGGAAAAATGCCCACTAATGGTTTTTTAAAAAATTAAATATCTTTATTGTTTTTTCAAAAGTTATTGTATTCACTCTTATAAGTTAACTCTACTAGGACCTTGGGTTACAGCTTCGGTCCCTAACAATTTCTATACTATAACTTTTCATATTTTTTTTAAACATAGTGTTGTTCTCTTTTCATTTGGATCAATCTCACTTTGGATCAGTTCCCAGACATGATTCCACACAGCGTAGAACCCTTCCAAGTCCATCCATAACTCCGCCTGAATCCTTTCCAAGGTATGGGTCCACCAAAGCCTTTGTTTCCATTTCTTTATAGATGGTTTCTTAGTCGCTTTCCAGTTGCACACTATAGTATAAATTGCTGCTAATCGCAGTTGCTGGCACACCATTTTTCTTTCCTTAATGATCTTTACTTCTGATAAAATTCCTAGGAATGCATATTTTGGTGTAAACGGAATTTCGGTTTGGGCAATTCGATTTATATGAGGCCAAATCTCTGACCAGAAACTTCTTATATGCGGACAAGTCCACCAACAATGCATCCATGACCCCTCCTCTTTGCAACCCTGCCAACACCAGTGAGGGTACTGCCCATTTATTTTATGGAGCCGCTGAGGTGTAAAGTAAATTCTATATACAGTTTTTATCTGTGGCTCCAAAACTGATATCGATCTGAATGACCTATGCATACTCTGCCAAACCTCCTCTAAATCCTTGTTTTCAGTTTTTTCCTGCAGGTCCTCCTCCCATGCGGTTACATACCTCGCATCCGGTAAGTTATTTAACTTATGCAGTATTCTATATATTCTGGACAACACATGCAGCTGCAAGGAGTCTCCGTATATTACTTTTTCTAATTCATGGGCCAGCCTCATATATTGGGCTTTGTCTAGTCTCTGATTATATTTATTTTTGTTTTTTTCATATAGCATAAAATCTATGTTCATACCTACTTTTTGTTTTAGTGTGTCCATAGTTAGTATTTCTTGCCCTACAAATAGATGTGAGGCCCACTTGAGACCTTTTTTTCCCCCACTGTTTTTGAACATTAATCGGGATGTCTGCCCTCCTGGCCCAATCGCCAAATATGGGCGTGTATGGAGATTTGTCCTTCAATAATTCTGCTTTTTTAATAGATTTTTCCCATATTTGTAACGCTTGCCATACGAATGGATGATAAATTTCTCGTTGTATCTGCATCGGCTGTCCATCAGTGAGGAGATTAGTAAAATTTGTTACTTTACAGAAGTCTTTTTCAATTTCTATCCAGTCTGGCGACTTACTATTGTGGTACCAAATCTTAATTCCCATTAAAGCTGAAGCCCAGTGGTACATTTTAATATCTGGCATATTTATTCCCCCCTTGTCCTTATTTGTATACATAACCGACCTTCTAATGCGAGGTTTTTTCCTCTGCCAGATTATCCTTGCAATAATTTTATTGATTGTGTCAAAATACTCTTTCAGTACCTTTATCGGCAGAGCAAAGGATATATAAAACAGCCTAGGGAGCAGTGCCATTTTTACAAGATTTGTTCTACCGATCCACAAAATTTGGATCTTTTTCCATTTTTCCTCCTTTTTTTATCTCTTCTAGAAGTGGCAACAAATTCAACTTGTATAGATCTTTTCATTTTTGGGGTATATATATACCAAAATATTTAACACAGTTATTTTGAACCTGAAAGGGAGTCAACATTTTATTTTCCTTGTCATTTAATTTCTCTGCATTAAACATTAACATCTGAGATTTTTCTATATTTACCTTATAACCAGACACCTTCCCAAACTGTTCAATCACTTCCAGTAATCTGGGGACTGATCTGGGAAGGTCAGATATACACAACATCATGTCATCCGCATACATGGCAAGTTTATAGTTAGCCCCTTGTATTTGCAGTCCCTGTATTTGCGGATGGGCTCTAATAGCAATTGCTAAAGGTTCGATTGCGATGTTAAACAATAATGGGGATAAAGGGCATCCCTGTCTGGTGCCTCTTGTTAAACTAATCTCCTCTGTTGTTTTTCCCTCTAGTACAATCTTGGCCCTGGGCTTTTTGTATATTATTTGTATCCACTGCAGAAATTGTCCTTCTATGCCCATTCTTCTCATTGTTTCTATCAAGTATTTGTGCTCAACCATGTCAAAGGCCTTCTCCGCATTGAGAGATATAATGGCTACTGGGATCCCTTTTTGCCTAATATAAACTGTGATGTCAATTATTTTTCTAATATTGTCAATCCCTAACCTTCCAGGCATAAATCTGGACTGATCAGGACTTATTATGTCTGGTATAATCTGCATTAATCTGTTTGCTAAGATCTTGGTGAAGATTTTTGCGCCAGTATTCATAAGCGAAATAGGCCAAAATCCACTGCATATTTTGCAGTTTTTTCCAGGTTTTGGGCAGAGCATAAGTCATTAAAAACTCTTGCTAGCAATGGGCTCAGGTTAACCACAAAAGTTTTATAAAATTCTGCTGGGTATCCATCCAGTCCTGCTGCTTTGTTTAGGGGCAATTTTTTAATAACTTCCTTAATTTCTTTTTCTTCAATTGCCATATTCAAATATTCTTTTTGAGCTTGGTTTATTTTTGGCAGGTTAACTTCAGCCAAAAATTTATTTATGTTTTCTTGTGTGGGCTCCCCCAATTTGTACAATTTACTATAAAATTTGAGAAAACACTTTTCTTTATCCTTACCTATAAGCATTTTTGACTTGGGTGGAGCTCTTATGGAAGCTATTGCCGTTTTTTGCCTTTTTTTCTTAATCAGCCAAGCCAAAACTTTATCCGCTTGTCATAATAGAAGGTTTTAGTATATCTAATTTTTTTTACTGCAGACTCTGTTTCAATTAAGTTTATTTGGGTTTTTAGTAAAGCTATTTTTTCTGCATTTATCTGTGGCTGCTTAGCTAATTGTTTTATTTGTAAATAACTTTCACTAATTTGTGCTTTCCCCCCCTTTTTTAGCTGAGCGCCTAGAGAAATGAACTGCCCTCTAATGACAGCTTTAGCTGCATCCCATAATACCAGAGATGATGTCTCTGGCTGATCATTAAATTGTAAATATTCTTGGATTCCGGTTTGGATTTTTTGTTGGACCCAATTGTTGTTCAAATAAAAAAAAATTAATCTCCACATTTGTGTGGTCTCAGTTCTTTTTATACTAGAGTTAATTTCCACTACTACTGCATTATGGTCCGAAAATGGGATTATTTGTATGTATGCCCGTTCACAGCGTGGCAACATTTCTTTATTAATCAAAATATGGTCAATCTTTGATGAGATCTTATGGGGGTTTGAATAAAATGTAAACTCCGCACCTGTGGATGGAATGCCCTCCATATCTCTCTCCAGTGGTGTTCCTCTATTACCTGTTTTATTTCTCCTGCTGTTTATTGAGCTGTGTTTTTGTAAAGAGATCCAGTGGGGATAAAGGGGAGTTAAATCACCACTAAGAATAGCTAGGCCCTCTATTTTATCTGTTATTTTGGGTATTAAATTACATATAAAGGCCCGTGTGTTGTTATTAGGGGCATATAATGTGGCAATTGTATATTTTTCTTGCGCAATATTGCCTCTTAATATTAGTACTCTCCCTTGGGTATCTTTATCCACCTTGCTTATATTCATATTTAACAATTTTAATATTCCAACTAGAACTCCAGCCTTTTTCTTTCCTGCGTTTGCATAGTAAATTTTGTAGTCTTTGTTACTGAATCTATTATTGTCTTGTCTGATATGTGCGTCTCCTGCAAAGTAAAAATATGTGGTTGGAACTTTTTAATAAGCATCCACACTCTTTTTCTCTTAATTGGGTTATTTAGCCCGCATACATTGAAAGAAATTATCTTCATATTATTTGATGCCATAATTTTATCTTAGCCATCCATCTCTGCTCCTCATATTTTACTCTATCTTTCTGTACCCAATTTTGCTGTCTCCTACTCCAACCCTGTTGTACTTTTTTACCTCTCAGATTCCCACTTGTCCTTGAGTGATCCCTCTAACCTTTCTCTACTCCCCTGTTTCTGTCTCATCTCTAACACTGTTTTCTCTTCTCCATATAGTAATCTCTCCTATAAACTTTCCCCCTCATACCTACCTATCCCTACCCCTCTACCCCTATTCTTAACTTACCTATTTACTTTATTTCTATATTCTTACTACTAACCCCAATCTACCCTGTTACTCAAATCTTTGGAGGCCCCCTAAACAGGAGTACCGTGTCATATGGGCTCACCACTCCCTCCTGACCCTTTGCATTTATTTTTATAACCTCTTTTTATTACTATAATTCTTAACTTATTTAGCCACTCATATATTTAATTCCATGTAACACCGTCATTTTATAGTCCTTCAGTTTTTTTCCTTAAAGTTCTTTTCCATAAACCTTTGTAAGTCAGCCTGCTGGGTGAAATATCTTCTTTTCCCTTGGTGAACAAAAGAAAATTTAGCGGGGAGAAAGACCTGTGTTTGGATCCCCATTTTTTGGAAGATTTCTAGGTGCTGCTTCCATGCCTTTCTTTTCTGCACAGTCTCAAATGCCAAATCAGGAAATATTGAAACCCGGTGTCCTTGAAAATTAAGATCTTTAGCATTTCTGGCAGCTCTCAATATTTCTTCCTTAGCTTGATATCGAAGGAGCTTTACTATGACTGCTCTGGGGGGCTCCTGCTCTTTGGGTCTGGGTCACAGGGATCTGTGTGTCCATTCCACTTCCAGAGGATGCAAATCCTGTTTTTCAGCAAAAGTTTCCTTCACCACACGTTGCACCAGATCACCCACTCCCCCTGTTTCAGATCCTTCAGGCACCCCCATTATTCTTAAATTATTTCTTCTAGATCTGTTTACCAGATCTTCTAGCTTTTCTTGCAGCATTTTAACCTCTGCTTCTGTGCGGGTGACTCTTTGTTCATGGACATTCTCCCTATCTTCTTGTTCACTGACTCTCTGCTCCACTTCCTCAATTCTTTTATTTATCCCTTCCATCTGAGTCTTAGGTTCTCCCAGGCTAGTCTTAATGGCTGCAATACCCTCTTTATTTACCATTAGGTCCTCTTTTATAGATTTGAAAAGATCAAGTACTTGCGGTAATGAAGCCGGTTCTCCCATGCTGTCTTGCTGGGCTGCATCCACCATTTTGATTTCCGCGGCCTCTCCCTTACGTGCGCTCCGTCTTGGGAGACTCTGCTTCTCTGTTGTGAAGTCTACTTCATTTTTTAAAATTTTGCTCATTCCTTATTATTATTTTAGTGGCTGTAGGTTGTTCTTTGCGAGGCATTTGAGCTCAAAAAACAGTTTTAGACATCGGGTCTGGAGGGAGCTCAGCCGCGCTCGTCTTGCTAGCTGCGCATGCCCAGTCGACCCCCAATGCCCACTAATTTTATACATCAGCTGCTAGAGAGGGGCTTGGTCAAGCAGTGGGCAGAACTTAGGACCCATAGCACAGCTGTCCCAAAGCAGAGCAGCTGAGTCACACCAGAAGGACCTTTTCAAGAAACTGTCTAAACTCTATAATATTACTATATTATACAGTGCCCATCCTCATGCCCAAAGCAGATAGGAGCAACTAGCACTTGTTTTGGTAGATTTCTTGGTAGAGCTTTGCAAAGGAAGTGGAAAGGTTAGTGGTTCAAGGCTCCTAAGGGCAAAGAAACTACATGGAAATGTTCAGAGAATCCGTTATGCAGAAAGCAAACCCTGTATTATTGTTTCTCAAAGTAAATTTGTAAAATGCAAGAAATCAAACCTTCAGCTTGCCATACAGTCCAGATTTGAACCTTTGACCTATCACTCTTCTGTGCCCTAGTCTGCCAGGAGAGCTCTAGGAGAAACAGTTAGCTGGAGTGTTTCAGTCAACCAGGAGAGGAAGGACTGTATAGAGTGCCCAGAAACAGAATGCTGTTTTAGAGCATTTACAGGTACAGGTGCTCCAGGGGTCATGTGCTTCCATGACCCCTGGCACAGCAAGGATAAAGTTTAGATGCAATTGTGATGTGCCGAGGTTCTAGACTCTATGCTGCTCTTTGCTTACCCAAGCCCCTTTCTAGTACATGCAGTTGTGAAGCTTTGTGCTTGCTATGCCAGGGGTCATGGATTCTCGCATGCACTGTGTTTCATTCCTGTTACAATTTTTACCAAAATAAACTCTCCGCTCCTATTGGCCTTAATGGATGTATGATGCAACCTGAAGTGTGAAAGTAGGAGCTGCTCCTTCACTATTAAAAACAAGAGACAGAGAGGCTTTTCCTGTACCCACTGGCTGGTGGATTCACTGATATTTCCATGCAGTTTCTTTGCCTATAGGAGCCTTCAACCTCCAACCTTTCCACTTCTTTTCCAAAGCTCTACCAAGGAGGTACCAGCTGTGCCTTTCTACTTTAGCACTATAGATTGGTCATATAAAGAGTTTAGTTAGTGCCTTGAAAGGGCCCTTATAGTTTTGATTCAGCAGTTCTGCATTGGGACATCTGGGTCAAGGGTCCTAGGCTCTATGCTGCCCTTTGCTTGCCAAAGCCCTTTTCTGCAGCTGGCTTATAAAATTAGTGGGCATTTTTACATACATACACACACACACACACACACACACACACACACTCCCCATTTGTAATCCAAAATGGGTAGGCAAGTACTGAATCAGGAGCAGGTGTTTACATTCCATCAGGAAATACCGAACTTTTGGGAGTGAAGAGGAAATCTACTGATATTTTACATGATTTTTTTGCCATTTTGGAAATTTCCAGCAATTTTCAGTAATTTCCGGTATTACCAATAATACTGGAAATTGCCAAAAAAAACCAATAACACAGACATTTTTGAAATTGCTGCTGTTGTCATTGGACCTACTGTTCAACTTGCTGCCGCCACTGCCATCATTTGAAGCCATGCTGCCTGGTCCCGAACGTGCCAGTTCCCCCTCCCTATTTGGAAGAGTGGGGTGGGGCCGGGTGCACAGCCAGGACTTTTGGCGCTGTAGGCACGCACCGCAGGCATCGCGTGGCCCTTATCGGGACTGTGGGATTAGGGGCCAGAGGCTTGTATTGTGTTTTTTAGTTTAATAGTTTAAAGGGGTTTGGGGGGGGATGAGGTAGGTGTGGTATGAGGGTGGGGGTATGGGGAGGGGGTTAGGGAGGATAGGGCCAACCCCCTTGGTGAGAGGATGGGAGGTGGCCCTTGGGGAGGGTGGGTGGGGCCTCCCGGTGAGATTGGGGGGGTGCCACCTGAGTAATAAGTGTAGGGGGCTCCCGGTGAGAGAGGGAGCCTTGGGGGTAGGTTTGGGAAGGGGGGTGGGCTCTGCCCCCGGTGATATGGAGGCCATTGCCCATATGATAGGGAGGGACTCCCTGTGAGAGAGGGAGTCCCAAGGGGAAGAGAGGAGAAGGGGAGGGGGGGAAGGGATATTTTTGGGAAAGGGGGTGGGGAACTCTGAGGGCATCCGATAGGAGGGGGTCAGAACAGTGTGGACGGGAAGGGAGGAGTGGCTATAGGGGTGGTTCTGGGATGGGGATGGTATGGTCCACGGGGGTGTGTGGTTCGGGCCCCCAGGGGACCTAGGTCCCTTGTGGAGGTCAAAAGAGCCTCCCCCCCACTGGAGCTGAAGGAGGAGCAGGGTCTACGGTCCGCCAGTGAGGGGCTGATGCTGTTAAATGCAAGGTCCATGGCAAATAAGGCCCCGGTAATCTGAGATCAGTGGTGCGGACCTTGTATGTATCATGGAAAGCTGGCTGGATGAGGAGGTGGGGCCAATCTTGGCCGATCTCGTTCCAGCTGGGTATGCCGTGCAGCACCAGCCCCGCACTGGGGGCTGGGGAGGTGGTGTAGCTATCATTTTTAGAGAGACATGGCCTGTTAGGAGGAATCCAGTTCAGGTGATTCCAGGGATCAAAGGCCCTCCATGTGGTGTTTGATTTGGCTGGGGGCAATCTAGGGGTGCTACTGGTGTACTGGGCCCCTTCCTGCCCAGTGGCATCCCTTGCCACTCTAGTAGAGCTGGTCTCAGTGGTGGTATTGAGCTCCTCCAGGACTTTGGTCCTGGGGGACTTCAATGCCCATGTCAATACCAGTTTTGTGGGAACAGAGTAAGAGTTCATGGCCATTATGGCAAACATGAACTTGTCCCAAGTTGTCAAATGCCCGACCCATGTGTGGGGGGGGACCTGGTGTTCTGTTCTGGCCTTGAGGTGGGTGATCTGGTAGTGGGGGATGTGAGGATCATGCCCTTGTCATGGACGGATCATTACCTCCTACAGGCCAGTCTCTTGGCACACCATCTCCAGAAGGGGAAGGGACCAGTTAGGTTGGTCTGCCCCCGGAGGCTAATGGAACCTCAACGGTTCCAGGAGACTCTGGGTCATTTAACCTTAAACCCTTATGGTCACTCTGTTAATGAACTCACCCAAGCTTGGAACATCTTGCTTGGGGAGGCCATTGACAGGGTGGCTTCGAGACGTCTCCTGCCACTGTCTCATCACCGCAGGGCCCCCTGGTTTACCGAGGGACTGCAGTGTATGAAGCAGGTAGGCAGGCGACTAGAGTGACGCTGACGTCAGACTCATGCTGAATCTGACCAACTTCTCCATAGGGCCCATTTGTGATACTTTGTTGGGGGCTGTGGGAGGAGGGTGGGGGGCAATCTCCTCACTCACCACCTTTGCACCCTCAGCGTCTGCAAAGTCATGTCCAGCGGAGCTGTTCCGGGTGGTGCAGGGGCTGGTCAGTCTGGCCTCCCTCTACTTGGACGGGGCCTTGTTCCAGGCCCACTGTGAGGAGCTTGCCATCTACTTTGCAGACAAAATCGCTCAAATCCAGAGCAACGGGCGGTGGCACCACAGCTCCATATGCATCTTGATGGCATTAGTTTCCTTGACCCATTTCAATCTGGGTTCCGCCCCAGCTATGGTACAGAGGTGGCATTGGTGACCTTGGCGGACGATCTCTGCCGTGAGATGGACGCAGGACATTCAACACTTCTGGTCCTGCTAGATCTCTTGGCCACTTTTGATACAGTGGACCATGGGTTGCTGCTGAGATGATTGCGAGCCCTGGGGGGTCTGGATGGGACTGTCCTTGAGTGGTTCTGCTCATTCCTCTCAGGGAGAAGCCAGCAGGTTGTCCTGGGGGCTGAATCATCTAGCCCCCAGGCCCTGGAATGTGGTGTTCCACAAGGTTCTATTCTGTCTCCATTATTGTTTAATGTGTATATGCAGCCCTTGGGGAAGATCGTGAGAGGGTTTGGTGTGCGTTGCCACCAATATGCTGATGACACCCAGCTTTACCTCTCTTTTTCAACTGACCCAGGTCCTGCCATCTCAGTACTGTCCCAATGCTTGGAGGCCGTGGTGGACTGGTTATGGCAGAGCAGACTGAAGCTCAATCCTGATAAGATGGAGGTGATGGCAGTGGGTAGGGCGAGGGAGGTGTCAGCTCCCCTTGTAGAGGGGGTCCGCCCTCCTGTAGCCCAGCAGGTTCGGAGTCTGGGGGGTATTGTTGGACTCAGATCTCCGCCTGCATCGGCAGGTGGAAGCGGTGGCTAGAGCCGCCTTCCACTAGCTGTATCTGGTGCGGAGGCTATGTCCATATGTCTCCAGACCCGACCTGGCCACCATCACCCATGCCTTCATCACCTCGAGGCTGGACTACTGCAAAACGCTCTATGTGGGACTTCCCTTGGCGCTGGTTCAGAGGCTGCAGCTAGTGCAGAATGCGGTGGTTTGTCTCCTTATGGGGACGAGCTGGTGGGAGCACATCACCCCCGTGCTCCACACGCTCCACTGGCTGCCTATAGCGTACCGAGCCAGATTCAAGGTGTAGGTTTTGGCCTATAAGGCCCTACATAGTCTTGGCCCTTCATAACTCAGGGACCGCCTCACAGTCCGGGCCCCAGAACGACCCCTACGATCTGCCGGGGGCACCTTCTTGGAGTTTCCCCATGTAAAACGGGGGGCCACAATGGAGAAGGCTTTCTCGGTGGCCGTACCACGATTGTGGAACTCTCTCCTGGAGGAAGCCTGTCTGGTCCCAAGTTGTTGGCCTTCCACCAGGCCTGTAAGACTTGGCTGTTTTCCCAGGCTTTCAGAGGAGGGGAGGGTGGGTTAGGTGAGATTGTGAGAGGGTTTCAGGCATGAAGTGTCACCAATATGCTGATGACACTAGCTCTACCTCTCCTTTTCCACCGACCCAGGTCGCGCAGTCTCCCTATTTCCCCAGTGCCAGTCAGCTGTGGGGGTATGGATGAGGTTGAGCCATCTGCAATTGAATACTGACAAGATGGAGGTGATGTTGGTGGGCGAGGGCTTTGGGGACCTGGGGGTTTGCCCTCCCATGGTCTCTCAAGTGCGGAGTCTGGGTGTGCTCCTCGATTCATGGCTCAGTCTGGAATCTCAGGTTGTGACTGTGGTGGGGAGTGCGTTTCAGCAGCTACATCTTGTCTGGCGGCTTTGGCCGTATCTCTCAGACTCTGACTTCGCCACTGTCATCCATGCCTTCATCACCTCGAGGCAGGATTACTGCAACGCACTCTACATGGGGATGTCCGAGAAGCTGGTCCGGAGGCTTCAGCTGGTGCAGAATGCCGCGGCCCATCTCCTTACAGGGTCACATGACACCGGTGCTCCGGGCTCTGCACTGGCTGCCTATAAAGCACCGGGCCAGATTNCGGCCCGTCTCCTCACGGGGGCAGGCTGCAGGGAGCACATGACACCTGTGCTCCGGGCTCTGCACTGGCTGCCTATAAAGCACCGGGCCAGATTCAAAGTGCTGGTTTTAACCTTTAAAGCCCTTCTCGGCCTGGGTCCTACTTACCTGTGGGACCACCTCACTCCCCATGTGCGCATGCGACCCTTGAGATCGGCCGTGGGAGCCTTTTTGGAGGTTCCCCGGGCGAGGTAGGTGGCCACCGATGTTAGATCCTTCTCAGTGGCCGCCCCTGTGTTGTGGAATTTGCTCCTGGAGAAGGCTTGACTGGCTCCCACTTTCCTGCTTTTTCAGCATTTATGTAAGACCTGGCTGTTCTGCCAGGCTTTCGGCGAGGGGGGGTAGGGGGTTAGGATCTTTTTCACCTGCATTATTGTGTTTTTAACTGTTTTAAACTGTTTTATTGTTTTATTGATTGTTGCTGTTCGCCATCCTGGGCCGCCCTGTGGGCTAGAGGGGCAGGATACACATTTTTAATTTTAAAAAAATGTGTGGAGGGGGTAATGGGGTCTTTTAGATGAGTTTTAAAATGTTTTTATTTGTTGTGTCTGAATTTGAGCAGCTTCCCCAGTTTCTGGAGGAACAAGAGCACCTTCTCCTGGCCCATCTGGGAGAGCTGCACTAGGAGCTTGAGAAGAAGCAAAAGAAAAAATACCACCGAACTTGGAAGAGATTCTCACCTCAAGCAGGCCATTCAGAGAGGCCATTTGTTGTGTTTTATTGTTGTTTTTATTTTTATGTTATACGCTGCCCCGAGATGCCATGGGCATGAGGGGGTGGCTAATAAATGTAAATAAATAAATAAATAAATGGAGGAAAATAGCAGAAAATCACGTAAAATGTCAAAAACACCAGTAGATTTCCTCCTCGCATGAATGAAGATGAAAGAACCGCTTCCATCGGAAACAGCACTTGCAAAGATTTTTTGTTTTAGCTTTGTTTCCATTGCAAGTGCATGGTCACATATTCAAAGGGTTACCTGAATTTTTATTTATTTATTTAAATAACTTCTACCATGCCCCTCCTGCCAAGGCAGCTTGGGGCTGCTTACAATAAAAAGTTTTAAACAGTATAAATATAAAAAATAACACATATATAAAACAAACACAACCATAATGGGGGACATAAAAAAATAAAATCACCCCCCCCCAACTTAACCCCCTTCTCCAAAACTCCACCCTTCACCCATCTCTCCCACAGAAAGCCTGGTGGAACAGTCAAGTCTTTTTCATTTTTTAAAAAATTTCATTTTTAATTTATATCCCGCACTCTCTCATTCGAGAATGACTCGAGGCGGCTCACATATAGTTATCATAATACATACAAATACATAATAAGCATAATACAGCAGCATAAAATCATTACAATTTCAACATGACCGCCCCCCCAAAACATCAACACTATATAACGGTACAATAAAATACAACTCTCCCAACAACAGCTAATATATCATTCTTCAATCCAGCAGTCCTCTGATAAATACACGCAGGCAATAACAGAGGCCCTGCCATACCACTTCACACCTCCACCCTGCTGCCACCAGGGGGAGGTCCCTTCTCTACCTCAACCCCTCCGCTCTAACCAGGGGGGAGAGCCCTCTCTTAAACAAAAACACATATCCCTCCCCTTCTGTCCAAATACTAATTACCGCAGTGCCAGGTCCTGCAACGGAGGAGCCTCATACCCTCCCTATATCGTCTCCAAAAAAAAAGGGGGGGGTTAAGCACAACCAACCCCCAAGTCCATCACCAATTTCCTCCCCTGACTCAGCAAACTTCTCCGGGGCCCACTACCACCGATCTCATCATTACCAGCCCGCTCATTTCTGCCGCTGTCTCTAACTATCTCAGCACCCACTAGGCCCGGAGCACGGGTGCTTGATGCTCCATGGATGTTCCCACTTTGACCCTTAGAACCATAGGTTTGGATGGGACGTCCAGGGTCTCGTCTCCGCCTTGAGATGTTTCCCTTCTGCTTGGTCCTTCTCCCCTCCCCTGGACACCTGGTCCTCTTAGTCCTAGTGAGGCCCGGCCTGGCCCTGCAGGAATTCACTGGCTGGCTGCTGACACTTCCCCTCCATCTCACTGAATGGCCTACTTGAGGTGAGAATCTCTTCCGAGTTCGGTGGTATTTTTTCTTTTGCTTCTTCTCAAGCTCCTAGTGCAGCTCTCCCAGATGAGCCAGCAGAAGGCGCTCTTGTTCCTCCAGAAACTGGGTCAGCTGCTCAAATTCAGACACAATCCCCTTCCCCTTGATATCTAGCTTCATCAGACATTCTTGGCTTCCTTTCTGTACAGTTATTTTCCAGCCCTCAAGCTTCTCTCTCTCTCCCCTCCCTTCGGAGCCTGCAGCCAGCCCTGGATTTCTCTCAAGTGATTTCCGAGGTCATTCCCAATTTGCAAGCCATCAAAGGACATGATGAGTTGGATTCTCCAGCCTGAAAGTGCCAAGCAGGTTTCTTCAGGCATTTTCAAAGCAACCCCATGCTTAAAAGGGGTTGAAGTGAATCCTGAGCTTCTGCCTCCTCTAGCCCAGTCCCTTTAATTCTGAAGTACCAGGTCCCGTCTCCATGCAAGGTCATCACATTTGGCTTTGCAGAGCCTGTGCTCAAGTCTGCTGAGGATACCATTAAACCTCTCACTCCAGTTGCACAAAACCAGCTCCCCTATTTACTGGTTTGTTCCAGTCTTACACTGACAACAGAAGGAGGGGAGGTCCGGGGCCACCCGGGCCTCCGCTGGAAGGAAGTTCCACAGCTGAGAGGTGACTACTGAGAACACCCTCTCCATAGTCGCCCCCCGAACAACTCGGGAGACTTCAAGAAGGGTGCTCCCGGAAGACCACAGGGGCCGATCCAGAATGCAGGGTGTGAGGTGGTCTCGCAGATAGGTGGGGCCCAAGCCGTGTAGGGCTTTATAGGTCAGCACCAACACCTTGAATTTATTTTATTTGGGCCTGGAAGACTATAGGCAGCCAGTGGAAAGCCCGGAACACCGGTGTAATGTGCTCACGGCGGACCACCCCCATGAGGAGACAGGCCTCCAAACCATCACCATGGGTAGCCCCATGTAGAGCGCATTACAATAGTCAAATCTCAAGGTAATGAACACATGGATGATGGTGACCAGGTCACCATCCAAGACATATGGCCGAAGCCGATGCACCACATGTAATTGGCGAAACGCACTCCTCGCCACAGTCCCCACCTGCACATCTAAATGGAGCTGAGAATTGAGGAGCACGCCCAGACTGCGAACCTCGGGGACCAGTGGGGGGCAAATCCCATCAATGATGAAAGCCGCTAACCCCACTGACCTACCCATCATCATCACCTCCATCTTGTCGGGATTCAACCTCAGTCGGCTCACCCTCATTCAGTCCCATTCAGTCACAGCTGCCAGACACTGGGTATTTATTACTCATGAGTATTTATGAGTAAATACTCACTGGGTATTCACTGGTATTCACTGGGTATTCGTGAGTAATAAATTCACTACTCATTTCAGCTCTACCTGTTGCTTCTCTCCACATAACATTGCTAAAATCTGGCCCTTCCTTATTATCCCAGTGCCAAAACCCTAGTTCATTCTCTAGGCATATTTCTCCTTAACTGCTGTAACCTTCTTCTTACCAGCCTCTCGTGTTCTCACCTTGACCATCTCACTTCTGTTCAGCACTCCACTGCAAAGATCATCCATCTCACCTGCCTCTTTAATCATGTTCAGCCCTCCTCTTCTCCCTCTGCTGACACCCTCTCCCCTTTCTTTCTGTCACTTCTGTTTGGCAGCCACCAGATGTTCACCATGCTTTACCCTGAGCCATGGTAACAGTTACCACTGGTTATGATCTCAGAAAATCATGGGCCAGTGCACATCCCGTGATAAGCCCTGCCATGGTAGGCAACCCCGGACCGTGGTAGAGCGGGCCATCACATCTGATGGAGTGGTTCTGGGCAGGCGCAGTGGGCTGATAGGCTGCCATGCCCGCCCGTCAGGGAGCGTGTGTGTGTGTGTGTAATGCACGTCCCCTGCCCTCTCCCCAGCCCCCTGAACGTTTGTTTGGCGGCGGGGCTTACCCCACCCCGGAATGAGAACTCTCACCCCAGGGTGGGTTTAGGCATGGCAGGGGAAAAGTCCATTGCATCTGAAAATACCCTCTGTTCTGGGTACCAGCCTACCCCGGGGAGGGGAGGGGTGGCAGCTGTTACCCCAGATTGGGTCTAAGCGTAGTTGCGTCACTTCTGAAATACCCATAGTAGCAGTCTTCAAATATCTAAAGGGCTGCCACCAAAAAGTCAGGGAACTGTTTTTTATTGCTACAGAAGCCAGTACTTGAAAAAATGGATTCAAATTACAGAAAGGTAGTTTTTGGTAAGATATCAGTAACACTTCCCTAACAGCAAGAGCTGTAAGGCAATGGAACAAGTTGCCTAAGGAGATTATAGACTTTCTGTCACTGGAGGTTTTTAAAAAAAAGGCTAGACAGCAATCTATTGAGGAGTCATCCAGCATCCAAGTAGGGGTTTGGACTAGATGGCCCTCGAGATCTCTCCCAACTCTGATACTCTATTATTCTAATGCTGTTGTCAACATTTTGCTACAAATTTAAAAATAAATGAAGATTTCTAGCCAGTAGCTGTGTTGTTTATGCCTGAGTATGTATCTATGTGAGTAGGTACCTATGTAGCGTAGCCTGACTAGTGAAAGGGCCACAAATTTGTGAGAAATATTCCATCATTAATACTGGTGGGGGAAAAGCAGAAGAGGAATCACCTTTTAAAGACACAAGTCCAAAGTCTCAGTCCTGCATCATCATCCCACATAGGGTGTTTTCAGATTAGATGCTACCCTGCATGGTTCCCCAGGAGCCAAGGAGCCAACTGCTCGTCTGAAGATAGAGTGGATGGATGCACGCTTCTGTGAGCTATGGAGCACCCACTCATGGCCATGCATAGAGCACTGCTTGGAACAAAATTCCAGAGTGCTCTGTGCAAGGCAAGCCAAATAGCTGTGGCAACAGGCAGCCACAGAGTCCCAATGGTGGCAGCCAACCATGCCAACAAACAGGGCCGCTGTTCATAGGCACTGTGGGTGAGGGAAGCTGCAGTTGCACATCACAAGAACTAGCTTGGAGCGCTGGGGAGCCCAGGTTACGTCACTTGCAAAAGCCAGCCCTGCCTGTTCATCCCTTCCCCATGGTCTGTGGCAGGGGAGCACTTGGGGGCTGCTTCTGTGGCCACAATAGCCATGCTGGGAGCCACCTGCTTGAATCTCTCCCCATGCTCTCCACCTGTGTGAGCGCTCCACAGCAGAGCCACGCTGTGGCCATAGAACCCCCCGCCTCCCCATCGCCTTGCTCATTTAAACACACCCAGAGTCTTCAGTGAAGCTCTGTACAGGCTCAGCAGTCTGCAGGCTCCCACCTGAACTATAATAATGAAATAAACTATAATAATGAGAGTCTATCTGAGAACCACTTGCTTATTGCTAATCTAAACATTTCTATCCTATGGTAGAATATCTTGAGAAAACTGCTTTTCACAGCATTTCCTACTACAGCCAGATGGTTTAGATCGAAAAATAAACCACAAAAAGAAAGCCACATGTTTCCAGCTTGGGAACACCAAGGAGAGAAACCATTCGCCTGGCATTTTGAATGAGAAGAGATTTGTTATGAAAATTCTAGATTGTCTTACATCATTGGTTTCTTAGTTTTATTTAATTTAATTTTTTTATTTATTTAACATCTCTACTCAGGTGTGTTGCTTCAGCATGTACTTAATGATCAGCATGTGCTTAAATCCTATGAAAGGAATGGCATTAGCCACATACTTAAAGTTAATTATATCATCAAGCATTGTCCTAAGTAGGGATCGATTAAAGACACTTGCCTAAGCCGGTGCTCTTGGATAGGCAGCTGTGAAATTGGGGAAAGGGAGAATATAACCTACCATAATCTATTTGAACATTCTTGCACACACACACACATACACAAATGCCAAATGATTGTTTCTTTTTATGTCTGTCTGCTATGCTCAGTGGGCTTCCCTGGCTACATCTGAACTAAATATTACTGAAAATCAAAATAGAATAGTACTGTAGTTATTTCAAAGCTCTTTCTGTATTTGCTCTATACACTGGGTGGGCAGGAATTTTCATTTCATAAATCACTTTCAACCAGACAGACGGCTATAAAAAGAGATGTGGTTTCCCTCCCAGTTTTTTTAGTTTTGAAAGTTCTAAATTGTTTAGACCTAGCTACTGGGTAAAGTCTGAAGTGTCCTTTGCATTGCACACCATTGCATGTACCATTTTCTTACATGCACACCTAGGAATAACTGGCAGGAACTCCTATATTGAGTATGGATGTGCAAAGGGAGCAAATTTTGATTTCTGATTTCTTTTCTTATTTCAGTGCCTATTTGTGTGTGTGTGTGTGTGTGTGTGTGTGTGTGTGTGTGTGTGTGTTGGGGTGGTTGTTTGTTTTGGGTCTCCGAATTTTGGGATCATTTTTAAGGGAAAAGAACATGGTAGCTGCTATAGCTGGTTGAATAGTAAGCAAGCAGGCGGATGCAGCCTCTCTGTGTGTAAGGAGGTGCCGTAAAGGCGTAACAAATTAGTTTGTCAACTTTCGTCAATTTTCATTTTGCTTCAGCGACTACATCCAATCTTGTATTTGAAAAACATGCACTTACAGTGCTTTGTCTATCAGATGGGTATAATTCCACATGTCGTTTCTGTGGACATGAAATAAGCAGCTGAAACAGAAAAAGTTCCCCCTTTTTTTGCCAAATTCTGCTGTCAATAATTAGTAAATCCACACTAATTGTTCTGGTGTTTATAAACTTACTCTGGATTTATTCTGGTATGGCTAGAATTTGGCAACTGAAGTCTATATGAATTTTGGACATGTGGGATAAAAGGGACTCCCCTCCCCCCTGCCAATAATTGCCTATACAATAACAACTCTACAGTCAATGTTTTCTTCACAGTATAGCTATTAAGTAACAGTGGGTTACTTAATAGATGGACCCAGGGGTGGTGACCCCTGGACCTACTCTGGGGGTGGCTAACCCCATGTCCCCCGTATGCAGCCCCACCTGCACCAAGTTTATACCAACTTGGCAGCTGCTTCAGCATACAGTCTGTCTGTGTGGCACCCCCCCCACACACCATAGACCTGTGGGTGGATCGGCTGCCGCTCTAGGCTGCCACCCGCAACTCCATGGTGTTGCCCGGGGCAACCTCTGATCAGGAGCAGAGTTGCAGTGGCCATCTGCAAGGAGACGGACTGCAGCTCTGTCCCTGACTTGTGCCCCGGGTTTAGGCATCCCACTCCACTGGCGGTGCTCCGGGATGTTCCAGAACACCACTAGTGGTGCTGGACATCTGGTGTCCCGCCTTGAGATGGACAGGATGCACAGGTCTGAGGCGAAGCAGAGCCATGGGTGCTGTCCATGTGAAAGCATCCAGTGATTATAATTTTGCTTTGCCTATATCATTGCCCTCAAACCTAAACCAGTGTTTTTGCGATTCCCCACCTTCCTTGAGATTTCACTTCACCGTATTAATTTTTATTACTTTGGAAGAAAACATCAAATGCAGGGAAGGCACCTTCTATATTCAGACCAAATCTTTTAATTTTCAATACAAAACAAATACAAACAACCTCCCATACTATACATTCTTTAGCTGGTTCTAATTGACTAAATCTGTGATTGGATTTTCATGCATTTGCTAAGTGCTGTAGTTTGCTCTTAAATTTTCCTGCAACCATGCAACCCACACAGTAAGGGTAGCTGTTGTAATCTGATTGAGAGAGAATGACAATGAGTTATATGAAAACAGGTTTTAAAAAGGAGGACATATTGACTGAATTCAGTGTGGCTTTCTGTGTGTTGCTTTGATCAGAAATAAAATCAAACCTGTGAAAATCAAAGCCATAAGAGAACTAGCCCCAAACCAAAATAATGAAATACAGAATTTTGGTTCAAGCTGAAAGTTAAACAGTAGAAACTTTCTATTAGTGGTGTAAACAGTTAGGTCATGGGTGTTATTGCTGTTCTTGTACAGTTAAAGATGTAACTCTCTGCTACAGGATCATATTTCAAATGTAAAAAGGTTTAAAAGTCATAGGACAAAGTTGCACTTCATATGGTGCTGGACAGAGGCTGCAACCACCCCAAAATATATCCAACAAACCTCAAGTAAAACATACTGCATAATAAATATAGAGCATATTCTAATCTTGATGGTCTGGGTATTACACACTAGCGCCACTAAACTCTTTGACTAGGAATTTTAAAGAGGCTCAGGCTGCTTTTATATGAGCGGGTTGCAGTCACGCGACCCGCTCACACGATTTTTCAAAATCCCACGAGGTGGGATTATATGTGATGATGGACGCGATCATACACATTCAAGGTGGTCGCACATTGTTTGCTGACCACAAACTAAATACCTCACATATTGATCACGTTCATCGCAACTGCAACCCGCTCGTATAAAAGCAGCATATGTCTGGAATCTTGACCCAGCAATTGGATGCAAACACAAAACTGGATGCCTTAAAAATGGTTAGGATGCTTGACAGCTCTGTATTTGTAAAATGTCATGAAAGTTTTGCACTTTGAAGTGTGAGCTTTTAGGCAATGAGCCTAAAAGCTCACACTTCAACCGCTGCAACCTGGCAATCCAGGTGCAGAAGTGGATCCAAGAGCACCTGGAGCATTGAAGGCTGTGAGTCTGAATGACCAAAGGAGGATGAACCCTATCAATAACAGGGGTCTAGGGGTCCTTACATTTCACAGGTCACAAGACCAGCCAACCATCATCACTTTGACTTTGTCTAGATTCATCTTCAGTTGGCTCATCCACATCCAGTTCACAACGGCAGTCCAGGCACTGGGTAAGCACCAAGTCTGTAGAACCTGGGTCAGATGAAAAGGAGAGACAGAGGTGATCATAAATATATTGATGGCACTGGACTACAAATCTTTATACAGCCACGCCCAGGGGCCTCAGATACACAGCGAACAGGAGTGGGAACAAGACTGAACCCTGCGGAACCTAACAATGAAGATTCCCAATAGGACGACAAGCCACTGCCCATTATCACCCTCTGGGTTCTCCCAGCCAGAAATGAGCAGAACTACTCAAGAACAGTCTTGCAAACCCCTACCAAGTCACACAGCCATGCCAACACCACCCCATGATGAACTGTGTCAAACCCTGCTGAAAGATCTAACAAAACCAACAGGGTATAACTGCCCTTGTCAATTGTCAAGCAAAGGTTATCAGCCAAGGCCACAAGTGCAGTCTCAGTGCCATGCCCAGGACAAAATTCTGACTGACATGGGTCCTGGAATCCAACAGCATTGAGATGTGCCTGAAGCTGTGAGGCAACCACCTGTTCCATAACCTTCCCTAAGAGGACAAGGAAGAAAAACCAAATTTCCGGGGGCCCTGGATGCAGAAGCATGTGGGAGGAAGGGCAATTGGTGCATGCGTGAGGAAGCCTCCCCAGGTGTCTCCCAGTTGCTGATACTGCTGGCAGTCGACGCTGATACCAGCAGTTGAGGGAGTGCCAGCTGGATGTCCAGAGTGGACTGAAGGGAGAGGCTCGAAGTGAGTCGGCTTTTCTCAGTCCTGCTCCATTCTACATCTGGAGCCCTGGAGATAGCTGACATGAGAAGCTCTCCGAGCCCACCAAGGGTTGTGTGGCAGCTGTCAGGCGAGTGCAGAGGCCCCAAGGCTCCAGTGTGTGGACTGTGAGCTTCTGGAGAGAGAGGAACACCTGGCCTGGGAGGGCAACCTGGTCTGTCCTCGAGCTACGCAATTGCAGCAGACGGACTAGCAGCTGTGTTGAGTGACACAACTGAGGTAGTCATGCAGTTGTGGGGGGGAGGTTGGGGGGGTTGGGGATCGGGTGGGAGTGAGATCAAGGAGCTTCCCCCCTCCTGTCTGTGTTCATTCCTTCCTATTGACACTAAGTTTAAGGTTTGGAGAACTTCTTTATGATGTCGGAGGAGTAGATTTAACAGAAGTCCCTCTTCTGAACCACTTTTATCAAGAAGGGGATGTTTGCTTTAATGCCTCAAATTCTTTACCTTTTTCTCTTTTTTTCAAAAGGGTAGATTAGAGATGGGGTGATAACTATCAGGGGAGTAAATGTCAAGAGATATTTTTTTCAACAGGGGTCGGATGCAGTTTTAAGGCCGTCTGGCACCTTGCCCTCCTGAAGGGAAGCTTTGACAACCTCAACCAGCAATGGCCCCAAAGACTAGCTTTCACGAGCCAGGACGTGCATGGATCTAATTCAGAACTGGTTGCCTGCATCACTCGAAGCACACCATCTGCATCAGTGGGCGAAACCGATTGAATCAATCCAAGCAAACCAGACAAGACAGAGCTTCTCCAACCCCAAACACTGACTCTGCACCCAAACTAGCAGTTCTCAAGTCAAGCCAAATACAAGCAACTTTATCTGCAAAGTAGGTGGCAAACTCATCATAGTGGAGTGGGCAACTAAAGACTCTAACTCCAGGTGGGAATAGTCAGAATTTAGCAGGCTATTCACCACCCGGAAGAGCTCTGCTGGACAGCACTTTGCAGACGCTATGGCAGCAGCGAAGAAAGCTTTCTTCACCGTCACCATCACCATGGCATAGCCCTACCAAAAAAACCCTATGTGCAGTTGGTCAGCTTTGGTGCAAGTTGAGCGACACCTGTGTTCTAACTGCCTGCCCTCCCACTCTAGCAGCCTCAGGTCCTGCGTATACAAAGGAGACCTGTGCTGACACAGTGAGGGAAGCAGATGCCTGGGTGACACTGTATTGATGGTCCAAATCAGCACACCATATCACAGATCGACTAGGCCATTGACAGAGAGGCCACCGAGTCAGCGGGCAAATTCTCCAGAAATTTCTGGAATCCTATTGGGTTCATTAGTCTCTGAGGGCAGACCAACCTAACTGGTCATGGGGGCAAAGGAGGGCAGAGGTCTGACCCTCAAATGGCAATGGTCTGACCATGACAATGGTGTCATAATGACATCCCCAATAATTGGAAACCTGTTTCCAGGCTGGTGCAAAAGATTAAATCAAAAATGTGTCCAACGTCATGTGTCGGGCCAGATATGGGATAGACCCATGGTTGTCATGGCAGCACAGAGATTCTGCTCTGCCCCTAAAAAAACAGTCACAGAGTGTATGTTGAAATCACACAAAACAATAAGTCTGGGTGATCTCAACACCACCTCTGAGGCCAACTTGTCTAGAGCAGTTAGGGAGTCTGCTGTGCAGCACCTGGTCAGTACACCAGCAGAATCCCCAATCTATCCCAGGCCACAATCACAGGGACGCACTCCATGTTGGGCAAGTTAGACCCTGGATATCTTAGACAGACCAGATTATCCTTACAGACCAATGCCCCTCCATGCCTCCCTGACCCCTAATCCTACGTTGATACTGCACCGAGTACCGGGCCGACACCATCTGAGCAAACACAGATCCAGAAGCCAAGTCCAGTCAGGTCTTGGTAAGGCATACATGTTCAGTGGCCTCATTCTGAATAAGATCATGGATGGTAGCTGTTTTATTCGCCACTGACCTTGCATTAAGCAGCATCAGTGATGGATCAGAGGTTCCACTGACCTCAACCTCCAAATATCGCAAGACTAAGGGAGAAGAGGACAGGGGAACAGACACCAAGTGACTGCGCCTGTAGCAATGATGACTTTTCCTCAGACCCCGTCATACCTCCCTATGCGCAACACGACCCCATTAGGTTCAGCAGCTACCCCAACAACTCTCCCCAAGGAGATTCGCCTTCCTCCAGCTCCAAAAGAAGTCGGTGGACATCCCTCCCCGCCATCAAGCCTGACATTCCTGGAGAAAAATTGGCCAGGGAGGCAGGCAGGGAAACTGCCATACCCCACGTCCTTGCCCCCACTCTCACCAGGATGCTGTGGCACTGCTCTCCACCCCAAATTCACAATGCCTTTTATCCAGCTGTATTTTTTCAGTACAACTCATGTAAAATTGGACGTCACCCAATAGGGGTTCTCCTGTATGCCGACAACGCGGTTTTGTTATCACAGACAAAGGTGGGAATGACAAGACAGTTGAGAGCCCTTGACAAATACTGTTGTCAGAAGAAACTCGAAATTAATTATGTCAAAACCAAAATGATGGTGTTTGGTAGGGAAAAGAGGAGTTATATTTGGAAGTTGGGCTCTGTAATTATTGAACAAGTTTCTGTGTTCAAATACCTGGGCATTACATTCAGTAAAACGGGCTTATGGGCGGTACAGGTAAAATCCGCTGCAAATCAAGCTGTGGGTATGGCCATGGCTATATTAAATTATTTTTCCAGAGGGGGCCGTGGTAGAGAACAAATGGCAATAAAAGTTTTTAACATCAAAACAGCTGCACAATTGTTCTACGGAGCACCGGTATGGGCTATAGGGCATTTGTCCCGATTGGACAGCATTCCAACATCTTTTCTGGAGACTACTACATTTGCCACCAGGGATAAGTGCTGCAGAAGTACGCATTGAGATGGGTCAACTTAGCTGGAGCTGGCACATATTGAAACGTGCCCTTGTATATTGGCTCCAGGCAGTTGTTTATCCTCAGTCAGGGTTATTCCCGTTGTTGGCTAGGGATACCTACAAATCTTCATGGCTGATCCATATGAAGGCTGCCGCAGAAAAAATAGGCTTCTCTGTAGCTTATTTACAGAGCAGATTCTTAGTAGCTAGAGCCGAAATCTCCAGAAGGATCAAGGATATTGCACACCAGGAAGATATGGCCTTGGTAAATAGTTCTCCCCCCCGAGGCTCTATTCGTCTGTGGCACCAGAAGAAGGACAGATGGCAAATTATTGGCAAAACAATCTAGAGCCTGGTTGGGGGGGGGGGCAAATTTATGCGCGCTAGACTTAATGTATTCCCCTCAAGGGTACTGGAGAGCCGACTTGCGGGAGTTCCCTTCTGCGACAGGCTGTGCCCTTTTGACTTCCAGCAGGTCGAGACGGTGGCACATATTTTAATAGATTACCAACTGTATCAGGACTTAAGACGGCAGTATCTAGACTCTATTTTGCATAGATTTTCAGGGCGTAATTCTCAGGAACTAACAATAATCTTAATGAAGGATCAAGATCAGGAGATCACTGAAGCAGTAACAACATTTCTTGTGAACTCAATCACCGTTAGAGATCGTTTTTTTAAATTTAAGGTTATTTAGATTTATAATGGTAGTCATGGTGAGGATACGGTAATCTGCTGGGTTATTGCTGGGCTGATGGATGTTAAGTGGTGTATATTCCGGAGGAGCTCGTTTGTGTTAGGTTTTCTAACCCTGAAAGTAATTGATTTGGTTATAGTATAATATGTGTAATGTTATAAGTATTTTACTTTTATACGGTATATTGTTTTGCCAGATATAGAGATTTTAAATGTTAAGGTATACGGCTATGTCTTTTAGATACACCATTTATGATAATAAAGAAAGAATCTGAAAATTGGACGTAGCTGGAATTTCTTATTTCCGCTGCCCCAAAGTGTGTTCTTCTGCTGTTTAGCACAGGCACTACCTCTTAGTGCCAGCACAAGTCCCACTAAAGTGGCTGCGACAGCTAGAGGATCATGCTAACAGTGCTCTAACACCCAGCTTAGCTCTTCTTTCTACTGAAAACAAGAGGATCGCCTAAAATGAAAGTAGAAATATCACAACTGTGTAAATTATGAACAGTGGGGTACCAAATGTTGAGTATACGGTGAGAATTTAGCTTGTTCTTAAAAGCATGGCCCAGTGTAGTTGCCAGTTAGAAGGGCTCTGTGCTGACATACAAGATTCCTGAATTCTTACTCCAGTCTTACTAAATTGGATTCCTGAATTCTTACTTCAATCTCAATAACATACAGTGTTCAGAGGTTCAGTTAATCCATTCCTCCTCCTCTACGAATAGGCTTTGGTTATCTCTTCCCAGTGACAGATCATAACCCACTTGACAGATCATAACCCCACCATACTGCCTGCCAGCCCCCTGCTTCAGCAGGGCTTCTTTCTTGCCATGTATTTTGTCCTTGTATCAGGGCTTTTTGACCATCAACCTCTATTAAGTCATGCAGCCCTTTCTCAGCAGTGTCCAAGCTTCTCTCTCTCCAATCACAGGTCCCTTCCACACATCATAGGGGAAGGTCTTGATCCAGAGTTTAGGGTCGTTTTTAACCCGACACTTCCATTTTGGCCTATGGGAGTGTCAGGTAAAAACTACCACATGTGGCAACCCTAACAGCATTCCTAATATTCTGAACAATCATTTCTACTGGAGATATACTGAACAATAAGTACCCTTCAGAACCTAATCCACCCCCACAGCCTATTGCATCTCACCAACAATAACTTTTCCCCTCATACTCAGTTCAAATTTAATTTTTCTTTTAATTTCTATTATACATAGCTTGTTACTTCTAGATATGTAGTAGTCCATAGCAGAGGTTGCCAACATCCCCAAACCCAAGAGCCACGTACCAAAATCCTTGTATGGCTGTGAGCCACAAGATATGTGCATGACTACACCACACAAACCTATCCTTCTTTGTGATTGGCTGGTAGAGCCAGTGCGCTGCAGTTCTAGTTGTTAAGTCTGAGGATCATTTTTAATTCAGTTGCTGACACTCAGGTGCAATGAACAAAGACAAAGGATCATCAAGGCAGCATGGGGCCCAGGATCAGCCTCGGCTGAGAGCCCCACTTGAACTGCCCAAGAGCCATGTGTGGCTTCTGAGCCACACCTTGCCCACCTCTGTACTATAGTATATAATGCCTATATTTCATTATAGTCTTCAGACATTTTCAGAAAAAACAGAAGTTTTCCAGCATATTACATCTTCAAAATATTGCAAAAGTCAGGACGCTGTAGGCCTTCCGGGGAACTTCCGGGTTTCACCGGAAGGCCTAGAGCGTCCTGACGCCGGCAGCCACAGCCGGCGCTGAGGCCTCCGGACCGCCCTCCGCCGCCGGAGCTCCCAAAGGTAAGAGCACTCAACGTTAGTAGGGGTGATCCCTGGGGGGTGGGGGTGTTAAACACCCCCCCTCCCCCCAGGGATCGGGTCATACTTACCGGCGGCTGCGGGGACGCCGCGGCCGCTGGTGCTGGGGGGGGTGGTGGGCTCGCCTCGCCTCTGGGTCTTACTCTAGTCTTTTTTAAAACAAAAATCCAGGCTGGGCAGGGTGGGTGGGGGGTGTCCCCCCTTCCACCCGCGCAGACTGGGAGGGGGAGGGAATTAATTTATTTCATTGGTTTCAATGGGGACACAGCGCCCCATTGAAACCAATGAAATAAATCCGGTACCGGCATACCAGATTTAATCCGGGAATCCGGTTTTCGTAGAACCGGTAACCAGTAAATCCGGTAGCCGGTAATGGGCCCGGGGTCCCACCACTAGTAGATATATAGGTTTAGGTATATAGATTATTTAGATTACAAAAAGAGATCATATAGACAAAGATTATATAGATATAGCCTATAGTTTTCTCCTTCCCCTGTCTGTCTCCCCATGTCCATATGATTGATTGAGAGATAGTTTTTTATTTTATATATATTAGCATTATAGGAGAGGAATAGTATAGACACATAGCAGATAAAAGTTTACTGATATAGGTACTTAGCTAGGAATTTATTGCATATAGTATAGGTTATTAGGTGTAGGTCAGACTTGCATATTAGTAATTTTTCATATTGTCATTGTGCACTTATTACTACTGCATTATAATAAGAAAGGGAGAAAGGCGTTCACTTCTGAGAAGTCGGGGGCAGATGTCTGCTGGCACTTCTGCCACTGGTGGGAGCCCACAACAGAAATGATACCAAAAACAAAATCTTCATTGTTGCTCGAAATTGATACTGATAACGACACCAATAATGAAAAACAAAATTTGGTTAATAACGATAATGAAAATGACAGTTTTTAACAATGAAAAATAGAAATGAAAACGAAAACAAAAAACAACATGGGTCCCTGGTGCACACCTCTATTCGTGGCCTTGCTCTTCCCTCTCTCTCCACACTTTTTTCCCATCATATTCCTGCCCAGGAGTTTAGCGCCTCCTCTGCCTCCACCCTTGTCTGCTTGCAACTCCATTGCTACTCAAAATGCCTGGAACTCCTTCCCTGGATATATTCAGTCTGCTCCCTCTCTCCCAAACTTCAAATCCTTTCTGAGAGCCTATCACTTCCATCAGGTTTTCCCTAGCTCATCATAAAAGAGAAATTGCCTCCTCTTCCCTCCCCCCATCAGAATCCTTCTCTTCCCTGTAACTCAGGCTGCATTCCCACCTGTGGCGGCAGTGGTGGCAGCAGGAGGGGCGAGGAAGACGTGGCAGCGCGGAGGAGCTGGCTGACAGGAAAAGAGCTGGTGAGAATGGGGATCTGCCGCGGCTTCTCTTGCTCATGTCAGGGCAGGATTTTGTGCCCTGACATGTGCGAGAGAAGCAGTGGCAGATCCCCGTTCGCACCGGCTCTTTTCCCATCGGCCGACTCCTCCGCGTTGCCACTTCTGCCCTTGCCCCTCCCACTGCCACCACTGCCTCCGCAGGTGGGAATGTAGCCTAAGATAAGCAGGTGCACCTGCAACTTCTCAACCTCATGAATATATCCTTGTCTCTCCCTATGTTGATCTCTCCCTTGTCTTTCTCAGATTGTAAGCCCACTGGGGTAGGGACCTGTCTATAACTATTGATTGTACAGCACCAGGTACATTGCTGGCACAATAACAATAATAACAACAACCCCACAAAATTTATAAGAAAAATGGGTGAAATCCTGGCTCATTAAGTTAACAGCAAACCTGTTATTGACTTCAATGGAGCCAGGATTTCACCCACAATATTTCATCCAAAACAACATCTTAGGGTATTTTCAGATGTGACACCCCTGCCCATGGTTATGCGTACCCCAGTGTGGCCACAGGCAGGGGTGTCACGTCTGATCCCATCTCTACAGATGCTTACCACGGGCGGGAGCAGAAGTTACTCTGGACTGTGGCAGGGCTAACATGGGATGTGCATTGGGCTCTTGGCCAGCACACATCCCATGTTAAGCCGTGCCATGGTCCGGGGTAGCCATCCCCTGGACCGTGGTAGAGCAGGCCATCACGTCTGATGGTCCATTCCACCAACCCCGGCCCGTGGCCAAAGCAGTTCCAGGTGGGTGCGGCGACCACACCCACTCATCAAGGAGAAGGTGGGGCCGCAATGAAGAGCATGGGGGGTGAGGCCATGTGGACCCACGTCCGCATGTCCCCTGCCCCCTCCCCAGCCATGGCTGCTGGAACGTTTGTTCGTCAGCCAGACAGACCCCTACTTGGGGTGAGGGAGCTCATTCTGGGGCGTAACGTCTTCTCAGTCGTCATGTCTGAAAACACCTTTAGTTCAGAATGAAACCAACAGGTCTAAATAGTAATGGCAACCGAGTTGGATCCCAATAGGATATGAGAAGAGAGACACAGACAACAACTAGGAGAAAAGGTAAAGTATATTTATTTATTTATTTGTTGCATTTATACCCCGCCCCATCCTGAACCCAGCTTGGGGTGGCTTACAATCATAAAATACCATAAAACAATCTCGTACCTAAAATAACATATATAAACATTTAAAACGTATAAAACACATATAAAACAGGGCCTGGGACATAAATTTCTAGGGGTAAGGGGAATAAAAATCAACTACCCACGCCCCTCCCCAAAGGCCCGGGCGAACAACCAGGTCTTGCATCTTTGCCGAAATACTAAAAGGCTAAAAGGCTTGGGGCTAAAAGAACAAAGGGTGTTTTTAGATGGACAGGTTGTCCCACTTCACCCTGAATGACCCATCTGTCTAAAAGTGCCCTGCCAGATCAGGCTGTACTTGCTCCAGGACAGCCTCACCAGTAGCACTCTGGAACATCCTGGAGCTTCAGCAACAGAGTGTGCTGGCCAAATCTGCGGGCCAGGGCACTAGCACAAAACGGAGCAGTAGTCCGTCTAATGTGTGGCCCCATCTGCTACTCCACTTCCAGCAGAGGTGCTCTTCCTGCAGAGGGGTGGACAGCCCCGCATCCATCTGAAAACACCCAAAAATGAAAAGCAGGTGGAAGAATTATTAGGCAGCGTATTTTGTAAAACCATTTTCTTTCTCTCAGAATTGCTGAAAAGGATAATTAATCATCTCCCAGTTTTTGTTTCCACTATTACCTTCAAGACTTGTCCATTTTTTGCTAGTGGTTGTTTGTGTTTGTTTAGGGGGTGTCAGGTAATTGAAGTTTTAATACTAACTAGCAATTTGGGTGAATGGATAAAACGGTAACTGCAGTAGTTGGTTATTTTATAGGCTCAAAATATGCCTATTGAAAACCTAAAGATTTACCATATGAGCCTTCTGGATGCATACCATAAAATGTCTGGGGGACATACTATGGAAGCAAACCTACATCCTGCTTTAAAATATTTTCTGAGATAATCAGTCTTCTGAGGTCTTTATTCTCCCCAGACACCATTATACTCCGTGTTTAGTGGGAAATGGTTGGTTCTGCGTATGCTACACTAACTAGCATGTATAGTCATAAAATTTGCACAACATTAAACTCGCCCTCAAAAAATGACTTTTTCTTTGCAAAGTGTTATTAAGTTATGAAAAAGGAAAACATATAAACTTAAATAATAGGGAATGGCCATAATTTTACTCTGCTTTTAAAGATGACCCAGTTCCTTGCAGAATGTTTCCTCAGGCAGTTATTGTCATTCTTCTGCATTTCCTGAGGTTTCTCCAATTGGGCCATATTTGGAATGGTAGCTTAAAATTATAGCTTCATTTAGCTTTTAGGAATCTAAGGATTAGTGATTAGGCTTGTGGCCAAATGGTTCACTTCCTGATAACTATAATCTATAAGAACATGTCATGTGAATTCTCATCATCATAGTTACTAAAGAAAAATCTTTAAGTATTCTTTTTGAGGAGACAGATAAACATTTTTATTAGACTATTAAAGCCACTGAACTAACAGAACTGCTATTATCTTATGTCTTTAAAAATACCAAATATGTTTAAAACTTCCTATAACAAATATTGGGCTGCAATCCACAAACCTCTTGCTCCAAAGTTCCTCCTCTGAAGTCCACATTCTGTTGGGTTTTTTTAAACTGACCTTTCCCTTCACAAAAATAATACTAGAGGTCAGTGATAGCAATACAACTCATTCCAAGATGCAGAAACTAGTCAAAGTGCTCTTTTTAGCAGGAAAATATTCAGTTGTCAGACTAGGGCAGGCTCCTTTACCACCGTTTATCAGTAACTAGATGGGACATACATGGTTTATTGCTGAAATAAAAAATGGACATATACGTTTCAAGACAGAGATAAAATATCCCTTTTTATATTAATCACACCAACATCTGTATCTAGATTCAACTGTTAACCAAAATTAAAAATGTTTAAGTCAGCAGACAATCGGGCCTTTGCTGTGGCAGGCCCCTTAGTGTGGAATCTCTGTTCCCCACCCACCCCCCTTCCTACCTTGGAGGGGCGCGGTGTACAAGGGAGTGGGGTTTGCATCGCCCGAGCGGGAGAAGACAGGCGGGAGAGTTCGTGGGCACTGCCGCAGTGTTTCTGTGTGCAGTGTTTCTGTGCACAGGGAGCCAAGTCTTGCAAGGTGAGACTTGGAAGCCACCATCTTGGGGTGCGGCTGGAAGGAGCCAGTCACGCTGAAGACAGCGAGGAGACAGGAAGCAGGAGCTGTAGCTCCTATCTCCTTGCTGGCTGACTGCCCCCCCCATACAGCATGACATAGAGAGAGCTGTAGCTCCTCCACATCGCGGCAGAGGGCCCCCGCGGCACCCAGACCCCTCCCCCCACACAACAGAACGGCCTGAGATCCGGGCAGTAGCCCACCACACTGCCCACAAAGGAAACACACCATGGGAAGGAGAGGTAAGGGCTAAAGAAAGCGCTCCCCGGTCGGGGGCAGGGAGGATAGAAGCAGACAGGCAGAGGCAATCCTGGCCTCCCTGCAGCAAAGAATGGGGGGCTGTGAGGGGGTCCTGAGGGACTTGGCGGGACGCCAACCCTCACAGGAACCCTTCATTGCTGACCAGTCAGCCGCCTGCACCAGCGGAAGCAGGGTGGTCATATCGACTGACACCTGACACCCAGGGGGAGCAAGGAGGTCTCACCACCATTCCCCCCCTTGGGGGGGACCCAACCGCTGACGGGAAAGGGTCGCTGGGCTCCCCCCCGCAGCACCCAGGTGACGCAAGGACCCCACACCTCCTAGGTGGGTGACCCTGCCAGGTACCACCTCCCTGCCATGGTGAGAAGGACAGCATGATTTATCTCCTGACAGTAAAAGTGAGGAGAGCGCAGAGCGATGCCAGCAGAGTGACCCATTGTGGGCTATACTCGAGCAGCTACAGGACTTCGCCGATAGGATCGAGTCACTTGAGGTGACCGTGCGAATGATGGCAGATAAGCATTCACTCCCAAGGGAGGCACCAGTGCATGAAGCAGAACCCGAGCCATCAACGTCCCACCTTCCCAGCCCCCGGAACCAATGCGAGCTCCTGTGACCAAGCCCGGGTAGGTGCTGCTACAACAATTCCCCATGGGAATGGAAGCCAGACACAGGCGGGTGCTGCGCTGGCTACGGATGGGGTGGTCCGCCTATGCCTCCATCACAGCAGAGGTTGGGCTGGGTTGGATCATGGGTGCCGTGGCCCGAACAGTTACCCTGCAGGCAGGATAAAGCCGCAAAAATGGGTATGGAACCTCAAATCCGTTACGGGTAAGGAGCACTTGGTGCACGCCAAGCTCCAAAAGGAAATAGCAGAGGGCAGAGACGCCGGCCCTTTCAAGTTGCCACCTATGGCCTTGCTGCACATCTCCCCACTGGGGATAGTACTGAAAAAGACCCCGGGGGAGTACCATATCATCCACCATCTCTCCTACCCTAGGGGGGAGTCGGGCAACGTCGGCATCCCTGAGGAGCTCTGTTCCGTCCGCTACACCTCGTTCAATTCGGCTTTACAAATGGCCAGGGCCTGTGGCCCAAGAGCACTTTTAGCAAAGTGCGACATTAAGTCTGTCTTCCACCTCCTGCCGGTCCACCCAGATGATTTCGAGCTACTGGGTTTTCAGTTCCAAGGCAGCTTTTACTTTGATAAAGCTATGCCGATGGGGTGTTCCATATCTTGTTCAGCCTTCGAACGTTTTAGCTCACTTCTCGACTGGTTGGTCCACCACAGGGCGTGGTCACATTTTGTCATCCATTATATCGATGACTTCCTGTTTTGGGGCCAGGCGGGCACGGGGGAGTGCGAGAGGCTACTCCACACTTTCCAATCCATAGCCCACGAGCTCGGAGTCCCCCTTGCCCCGGCAAAAACAGTTGGCCTGGCCACAGTGCTGACCTTTTTGGAGACAGAACTAGACATGATCAGGGAAGAGTCACGCCTCCCCCAGGACAAATTAGTCTTCCTACTGGACAATGCCTCGCATCTGCCAAGGTCACGGTCCATGGTGGGTAGCCTGAATTTTGCCTGCCAAGCTTGGTGGGTAGCCTGAATTTTGCCTGCCAAGTGGTAGCACCGGGATGGGAATTCCTGTCTCACCTTTACACCAAGGTTCCTGGCAACCCGCTCCCCCCCACCACCACTACCATATACGGGTCACAGCGACATGAGAGAAGATCTGTTGGTTTGGAGCCATTTCTTAACCGCTTTTAACGGGGTGAGCCTCTGCAGGCAAAAATTGCTTTTAGAGACTGAACTACAGATCCAGTCCAATGCAGCCGGGTCCCTGGGTTTTTGGGCTGTACTTTCAGGGTAGGTGGTGTGCTGCCCCATGGCCCCCTACGTGGGTGAAGGCAGGAACAACCTGGGATCTCACCTTCCTCGAGCTCTACCCTATTGTGTTCGCCGTTCACTTATGACCCAAGGAATTCGCAAACAGAACTGTCCTGTTCTGGTGCGACAACCTGGTGGTGGTCGATGTCCTCAACAGTCTGTCTTCCAAGCCTGCTAGAGTAATGGGTCTGGTTAGGGTGTTCGTGCTGCAGTGCCTAAATAACAACGTTCTATTTACATCTAAGCACGTCCTGGGAGTAAACAACGGCATAGCCAATGCACTCTCCCGCTGCCAGATGGACCGCTTCTGACAACTGGCACCAGCAGCCAGCGACGAACCTGAGGTCATGCCAACCCACATGTTGAACACTGGATAGTAGAGCTGTATGAGGCGGTTCAGGGGTCATTAGTGCCCAGTACCAGGGTGGCATACCTCAGGGCATTTGCCCAGTTCCAGCAATTCAGGGAGTTCAATGGTTGGGACATGGGTTTCCCCATACCAGAGCCACAAGTGCTGCAGTTTGTCATGTCACTACGCGTGAGTGGCCTCGCACTGGCCACTATAGCAGGCAAACTAGCAGCAGTTGCATTTATCACCAAGCTGGCAGGTCACACACTACCGGACCAGGGTTTTTTCTCCGGTAGATTGATCGAAGTATGGGCGCACGAGCGGGGCCCAAGGGTGGATAGCAGATTACCCATCACCCCAGAGATACTCTTAGTGTTAACAGCCTCTTTTCCCCAGGTGTGTTTCAATGTTTTCGAAGCCAACCTCTTTGGTGTGGCCTTCAGGTTGGCTTTCTTCGGAGCCTTCCGAGTCGGCGAACTGATGGCGACCACCATATGGGACCCAGCGACCAAAGTAGTTAGAGGAAGTGACATTAAAATTAAGGGCCAGTCCCTCTGTATTCTCCTCCGCAATGCTAAAAATGACCAGAGGTCTAAGGACCATACTATAACGCTCCACCGCGCGAGTTCCTCCGAGCTGTGCCCAGCAGAAGCAATGCATCAATACATGACCCTCCGTCCCAACTTTCCGGGCCCCTTTCTTATACATGCAGATGGTGCCCCCTTGACCCGCCACCAGTTCTCAGCCGTTCTTTACCGGAAACTGCGAAAAATACGTCAGCCAGCCGACCATTTTAGTTTACGCTCCTTCCACATTGGTGCCGTGAATTATGCGTTGGCCCTAGGGCTTTCAGATGATACAATCAAGGAGATAGGGAGATGGAGATCAGGGGTATTCCGATCATACGTACATAGCTTAGCACCCTAGGCTCGCCTGTATTAACCATGATCTGTTTTATCTACAGGACCAGGAATGGAGGATGAGTGCAAGCTGATCTGGATAGCTGGCCACAGCATTGCGTACTGGGCAGGCAAAGCTGTGGGTTGCACCCATTGGGGCTCTTAGCTGGGCCTCAGCGACAGGGCTGAAGTTATCTGGAAGGCCAGGAGAGGCATGAGGTGGGAACAGCTGATGCCATTGATACACGGGGCCTCCAAAGGGCAGCACCCTGATATTTTAGTAGTGCAGTTAGGCAAGAACAATCTTCCCAAATCAACAGGGCTAGAGCTAGTGGTCAGGATAAAGAGGGACTGGGTAGAGGCCAGCACAAAATTGATATGGTCACACATGATCGAGAGGATCAGGTGGGCCAACGCGATTCACCCAAGTAAAGTAGATAGGGCCCGCAGGAAGATCAATAAGGAAGTGGAAAAGTTGGTCCTCGCTCATGGTGGGGACATCATTGTCCACAAGGGGATTCGCTTTTCGCAGTCTGAATTGTACAGGGCAGACGGAGTACACCTCACCGATGAGGGTATCCAGATGTACCTGATGGCCGTAAAAGAAAAGCTACTGCAGTTTCTATGAGGTTGGGGTGTGGGGCTAAAACTAGCCAAGCATACGCTGGCAGTTTGTGGTGGCAGGGGTCCAGGTGATTAATAATGAACAGGTTTCAGTAGATTTTGTGGATCATTAAGTCATCTCCTTAAGAGATGGGGCCATGGGAGAAGCTAGAGCAGGGGCGGCCAGCTTCTAACCCAGGCCCAGAAGGGAGGGGTGAGCTATACACTGGAGGTCAGGGGCGGTCCCCATGGCAACAGCCACCTCCCTCCTACTTCGGTCACGAGAGGTCCTTACCTCCCTGACCAACCGGGCAGCTGGAGTGAGAGTGACCGAGCAGTAGTTAAAGTTACGTGGTACCAAGGGACATCGGATGCACATGTTAGATTTTCAGTTAGTTGTTAGAAAATTAGTTAATAAATTTAGTCCAGGCTGGACCCAGGAGGGAGGATGCCCCCTCCCTGACTTTACTAATGTCAATAAAAGTGCAGCCTTTTAACCCCAAACATGTGTGCTTCTCTTCTTCCGGGGGTGTTGGGGCAAATCACTCCCTTTGGATATTCATCTCAGTTTCTCCCTCTTCACCTTCAAAAAGCAACTGAAGGCTTTTTTATTCTCCAGGCACTTTTAGAGGATCCACTGCTGGTTAGTTAGTTAATCATATTAGTTACTGAGGAGTGCAGGATACTTTAATGTGGACTATCATGAGGGCTATAAAAATCCACTTGCCTGCTTGCTGCTGGCGAATAAACATTTTGGTCTAGCCTAGCGAATGGATTTTTACAGCCCTTCATAACCCCCCTTCCCCATTGCAAATTTGACCTGCTGAGTAGACATTTATGCCTGGCAATTGAATTATGTACTTACTTCGTTCCATCTTTCCCACTTGCCCCCCCCCCCCCCCCCCCCTCAACCTCTCTCCCTTTCTGTGAACTTCAATCCATTGACCCTATTGACTTTGATTCCTCCCTCTCCCCTCATCTCTCATCTGTCACCTCTACCACCTGCCTAGACTCTGCTGTCACCATCTTCAACTCATCGTTTTCTTCCACCCATGCTTCCCTCTCCTACCACCCTATCCGTCGCATAAACCCATGTCCCTGAATAACCCCTACCATCCGCCACCTCAGATCTTCCTCTCAAGCTGCCAAGCGCCTCTGAAGGAAGTCTTGTGAATTTGCTGACTTTCTCCAATTCAAGTTTGCGCTCTCTACATTTACCAATGCCCTTTCCCTTGCTAAAGACCGCTATTACACCACGTTAACTGAAACCCACTCCTGCAACTCACGCTGTCTCTTCTCTACATTTGCTTCCCTCCTCAAGCCTCCCTGTCCTCCTCCCCTCACCCCCATTCCTAACTCCCCACACAGGATCGTCTCAATTTCTTCAACAAGATTGATAAACTCCGCCTTGCAATCACTTCTCAACCCTCTCCCTCCTCCCTCCCTGCCCTTCCCCCACCCCCAGTCCTCACTCCCCGCACAGGATCTTCTCCAATTCTTCAACAAGATTGATAAACTTTGCCTTGCAATTGCTTCTGAACCCTCTCCCTCCTACACTTCATTCCCTGATGTTCTCCCTCCTGCCTCTCGTCTCTTCTCCCCAGGTTCTCTTGATGAGGTCACCTCCCTCCTCTCTCATCCAACCCCTCTACTTGCCCCCTTGATATGGAGTAAATGCTCCATATAAAGCCTCCTAATGTCTCACCACCTAATGTCGATTGCCCCCACTGCTGCTCCTTCTCTGTTGCACATCATCAATCTCTCCCTCTCTACAGGGCCATTTCCATTGGCCTTCAAACATGCTACCATCTCCCCTGTCCTTAAGAAGGTTACTCTTGACCCCTCTGACCCTCCAAATATTGCCCCATTTTGCTTCTACCCTTTGCTTCCAAGCTCCTGGAGCAGGCTGTCTACACGTGCTGTCTGGAGTTCCGCTCTTCAAATTCCTCTCTTGACCCCCTCTAATTGAGCTTCTGCCCTCTCCATTTAAATAACCAATGACCTTCTCTTAGCTAAGTCTAAGGACCTCTACTCTGTTCTTGTCCTCCTCGATCTTTCTGCCACCTTTGACACTGTCGAATATGGCCTCCTCCTGGATTTGCTATGCTCCCTTGGTTTCCGGGACACTGTCCTTAACTGGCTCTCTTTGTATCTCTCGATCTGCTCCTTCAATGTTTCTCTTGCTGGTACCTCCTCTAGGTTGATGCGCTCTCTGTGGGAGTTCCCCAAGGCTCTGTCTTGGGCCTCCTTCTCTTCTCCCTTTACACTCTTTCTCTGGGTAAACTCATTGAAACCCATGGCTTCCAGTATCACCTGTATGTTGATGACACGCAACTCTATCTCTCCACTCCCATGCTCTCCCCTTCCATCCAGACTCAACTGTCTTGCTGACATCTCTGCCTGGATGTCTTGTCGCCAACTCAAGCTTAATATGGCCAAGCCTGAATTCCTCATCTTTCTTCTGAAACACTCCCCTCCTACTTCTCCCTCAATTTCCATTGAGGGAGTCACCATCCAACTGGTCCCTCAGGCCCGTGGCCTGGGGTTAATCTTTGACTCCTTCCTCTCCTTTAAGCCTCCCAGGCTGTTGCTAAATCCTGTCACTTTGCTCTGCACAATATTGCTAAAATCCAACCTTGCCTTACTGTTGCCACTGCAAAAAACCTAGTCCATGCCCTAGTTATCTCTCACCCTCACTACTGCATCTTCCTCCTTACTGGTTCTGATCTGGCCCCTCTCATTTCCATTCAATGCTCCGCAGCCAAAATCATCCATCTTGCCCATCACTTTGACCATGTACAGCCCCTCCTCTCCGCCCTGCACTGACTCCCTCTATGGGAACGCATTCAGCACAAGCTCCTAGTCTTCACCTTCAAGGCTCTTCAGGGCCTTGCTCCTCGATACATCTCCGCTATTGTATTCTGCCATGCTCCTGCCCGGGAGCTTTGCTCCTCCTCTGCCCCCACCCTTGCCTGCTCGTGAACCTCTTGTTCCTCTAAACGTCTTCACCCCTTCTCCCTTGCTGCCCCTCATGCCTGGAACTCCTTCCCTGAATACATTCGCTCCACTCCCTCCCTCCCAACTTTCAAATCCCTCCTGAAAACCCACCTCTTCAATCAGGCCTTCCCTAGCTTGTCATGAGTGATACTGAATCTTTTCTTCCTCACTCAGAACCTAATTTCCTGTAACTAAGGCTGCATTCAGATGTGTGCTTAATTCACACAGCAGCAGCGGTGGCATTGTGCGATTTAAAGCAATGCTCACTTCCGGGTTGGTGTGAATGCACCAACAATTCACATACGCACAATTCAAAATTCACGTATGCACAATTCAGCGTAATGCGAACTGTCGGAGTGCGGTTTTAAAAGCTGTTCCAAGCAGCTTTTAAAACCTCACTCCGACAGTTCACATTACACTGAATTGGTGCATTCACACCAACCCGGAAGTGCGTGTTGCTTTAAATTGCACGATGCCGCTGCTGTGCGAATTAAGCGCACATCTGAATGCGCCCTAAGCGAAGCACATGAGCCTGCAACTTCTCAACCTCATGAATATACTCGTCTTTCCTGATGTTTACCTCTCCCTCGTATCCCCCTTCCTTGTCTCTCAGATTGTAAGCCCCTTAGGGGTAAGGACCTGTTTCTTACTGTGGATTGTACAGTGCCAGGTACATTGCTTTCACTAAATAAATAATAAAAATAACAATAATATATTTTATAACTCTGACCAGCATTCCATTAAAACAGATTTCTCCGCTAGGGGTTATAAATTCATGGTGAAGAAGTTGGGAAAGCGAGGAACACCTTTATAGAGGAAAAGGCTAGAGTAAACACAGGGCCCAAGCATCATTTCTCTGGGCCTGGTACAAACTTGTAACACAGGCCCCCCACCGTGATCCCATCCCATACACACAATCTCATGAGTCATCCAAAAAATGTCTATTTTATTTCTGAAATGACATAAATAGACCATATCACTTTACAGCTGTGTGGTTTAAATGTTGCAAGGTAAATTATACTTTAAACTACATTTATAATGCCATTATTATGGAACAGAGAAAGACTGCACGTTCTGTAGTAATTATGGAAAACAATGTTTACTATTGATGCTCTTTCACAATCAGTTAGTTATAGCAGAAATTGCTAATCTAACCACTCCCCAATAATGAGAGTATGACTTCTAGATATAGGCACAAGACTAGGCAGTTACAAGAAAACATATGTGATTCAAATACAATATATTTGATAAGTGCAAGATTTCCAAGTACAACAACTTGCCTAATAAAATCCACAACAGCATATTAGGTTGAATTTAGTCCTATCTAGCTTTAGCTCATATATTTACCATCACCCTAATAGGATAATTCTTTTTAAATGGTTTCTGTAGCTGTGTAATTGTTGTTTTACATGAACCTGAAAACCGAGCAAAGGGTAATGAAGGGTATATTCTCACAGGCTCTGTCCATTTTTAGTTGAAGGTGAGAGAAGGTGAAATCAAACTCAGCTACCATAACCTATTGGAATTACACTTAAATAAAGAAATTCACAGCACATAGAATCCTGTTTTATAGGCTTTGAAGGGCATGCATAATTTTAACTTTGAAGAGAGGTCAGTCATAATGTCCATGGTAAATATTTTTGTAATCCCACTAATCTACACAGGGATTAAGTAAATTTGATCCAAATACATTTTATGAAGGAAAACTGATTAATAAATGTTGAAAATAATGACAAAAATTCCCTAACCATTTTTTTCTTTTGCACCAGCAAGTAGACAGAACTGTATTATTGAATCTCAGAATTACTGTAGGTATCATTGCCAGGTTGTTTCAGCAGCTTTCCTCATCTTAACCAATGTTAAATTAAGCAGCAAGAGATCAAGCTTAAATGTCCAGGGAAAATACTTTATACTTTGCTCTATGTCATTATTCCTGTTTCATGCTTGTTTTTTTAAATAAAAAAAAAATGAAGGCACCACTCCTTGTTTCACAGCTTAGGTTCCATCCTGCATCCATTAGGCTCAATAAATAGGAGTCAAGATTTCATTTTTTAAAAAAGCAATTGAAGGAAATGCTAGAACCCAGGGTCCCTAGGAAAACAGTCACAACCTTAGCTACCCAACCACACTGCAACTGCCTTTAGTAACAGTATTACAAACAGCTATCTAACTTGTTGCGTACTATGCAGGTTCCTCCCCTGCTGGTCAAATGAAACACTGAAGCTGACCCTTTCTCCTATAGCTCTAGTGGGAGAACAGGGCACAGGTGACAGTAGATAAGAACAGACATGTCTCTGGCTCACTGTGGTCCGGGATTCATTGGCACGTGTGTTCACATGCCGCCAGATGTTAAGTCCAGGTCTGCCCCAGGGCAGGTAAGTGGCTAGCCTGGGCTGCGTTCTCTGAAAACTCCAAGGTCACAGCCTAGGCCAGCACGCCTACGCTGCCACATCTTACCTGCCACGGGTCAGGGCCCGCTATGGCTGGCTGCCATGGCTGCCTGTCATTGGCTGTCCTGACAGGGAGTGGGGGACTGGGAACAGGGTGGGGCTGCTCACCACACATTCGTTGTGTGGCCACGGGCATGATTGTTTGCTGGCCCAAACTGGTCTGGCTGCTGTTTCCCGCCCTGGGCCAGGGAGCAGCCACACCAGCTGCACATCTGTTTTTACACTGTGCGAGTTCAGATTGAGAATATGTGGTAAGCTGAAGGTGTCATTTCGGGTGTATGATACTGCCAGGTACAGTCTTGAACATATCTCATGTGACTTTGAGGCTCTGGGTAGGAAGGTGAAGAACCTTGAAGCACAGGTGATGTTTTCGTCAATCCTTCCTGTTGAAGGTAGAGGCCTAGGAAGAGAGAGAAGAATAGTGGGGGTGAACGACTGGCTACGCAGATGGTGTCAACGGGAGAGGTTTGGATTCTTGGACCACGGACTATGCTTGCATAATGAAGGACTTCTGGCAGGAGATGGGTTGCACAAGGACTGGAAAAAACCTGTTTGGCAAGAGCCTCATAAATCTGCTCAAGAGGGCTTTAAACCAAATCCTGTGGGGGAGGGAGACAAAAGTCTAGAGGTAAGTACAAAGGTAAGTACTAGGGACAGGAATATGTGTGATGGATTGGGAATTAGGAGAGCGGTGGGGGTGCCCAGTAATTTGCAAGAAAAAACAGTAGGGAAGCTATCGGGGTGTAATACTCATGGTCTCCGATGTCTATACACTAATGAACAGAGTATGGAAAGTACGCAGGATGCACTTGAAATCATAATACAGGAAAGCAAATATGATTTAATAGGTATTCCTCACATTAAAAACGTCCAGTGTGTGAGTGGGGATGCGTGTGCAGCCATGTGCATGCCCCATCCATGTACTGGTGTGCCCACAGACCCCCACAACCGGCCGAGCTGTGTAAAAATATCATATGAGGAGCCACTCAAAGAACAGAAGGTTGCTACCTTGTAAACAAGGTTCTTCGAGATGGCTCCAAAAATTCTCACAACACCCACCCTTTCAGCCCCGCATGGAATTCTTTTCTTATATTTCTAGAAAGGGTTGAAAGGAACTGTCATTCTGAGGGGGAGAGTGCTTTTTATACTAGAGGAGCTCGAGACCATCATGTGGTCTATTATTTGAATAGGGTGAGCGTGCACAACCCAGTTGTGAAAATGTTGGGAGTCATCTCGAAGAACCTTCTTTACAAGGCTACAACCTTCTGATCAGCACATGGGGAGGAGATGTTTGTAAATAAACAGCATTACCTCCCAGTCAGATCAGGTGCTGCTGCTGCTGCAGCACTACATAGAGGGAGAGGCAGGTGAGGGATGGGGTCTGGAGCCAGGGAGGGGAGGACGAATCACTTATTGGGAGAGAAGCTGGCTGCAGTCTGCTGCCCAGCCATACAAGTGTGGGGCCCCAGCTAGCCACAGGGCCATGTGCGGCCGCACATGTGACACATGCCTGGGGCCGGCCCTGCACAGAGGTACCTCGTTAGTATTTACTGGAAGACAGGCTTAAGCCACATAGTGCCCTGTTCTTCTACATACTCCCCATGCTTTTCTTTTGTTATTGTGGTCTTTTCGCCATTCCACCTATTACACTTAGGACTCTATGATCATTCTCTATACTCCCTATTGTTAGTGTGGCTGCTTCCTAAACTTGTCTTGTTTGTCATTCAGCTGTTCTCCCTAGCTCTCTGTTGACATTACAGTTGTTCCCCATATAAACCCCATTTGCCATTCTTTCTTCTCCACAGTGCACTCTACTTACCAATCCACCTCTCCCCTCATAGTTTTCCATCCATCATTCTATTAACTCCACTTAGCACCCTGTGTCATTCCTCACAACCCCCATATGGCTCCATGTTGCCATTCCACTGTGTCATGTTTCTTCTTCTACCCACTCCCTAGTAAGTCCTATTTGTCATTCCAACTGCTCTGCATAGCACCCTATTTGTCATTCTACCCATTTCTGTCATCCTACTTCCTGTTTATTATTCAGCATCATGTTCATTGATTCATCTCATCACCATTGTGCTTTGCAGATGCACTCCCTTCCAGCCCCCCTTGTAGGGGGCTGGAGCCACCGGACTTTGATCTCGGAGCCTTGAAGGATGTGGCAGAACCAAGTGGGAATCAGCAAACCTGGAGACTGAGCAAACCCTCAAAGGGGGCGGGGGGACCAGGGCTGCAGGTTTTCTTTGCTCAGAAAAAAATACATAATGAGGATCTGGCGAGGCTCCACAGGTCCCCGGTGCCATCAGCACTTCACAAGCCCCCACCCCACCCCTCAAGGATCCTGTCCGGTTTCACAGGTCCCTATCCTTTCAAGAACTCTTCAAAAGCACCCCCCCGAACAGCGGCAGAGTACAGACAGCATCCTGTAGAGGAACCCCCACGAATGGGAACAAACATTTACCACTGGTGATGAGATTGTGTTGATGCCGCGCCCTGGACTCTGCCGGCTGTTCTCTCACAACTGCACTGCTCTTTTTAAATTTATTTTTATTTTAATTTTATTTATTTAAAATTTATATCCCGCCCCTCCTTCCCACAAGGCATCCTGGGGTGGTGAACAGCACTCAATAAAACAATATAAACAATTTAAAACAATTTAAAAATACAATATGTGGGGAAAAACCCCCCCCCCCGCCCCACCCCTACCCCTCGCCAAAAGCCTGACGGAACAGCCAGGTCTTACATATATGCTGAAACAGCAGGAGAGTGGGAGTCAGCCTCTTGAAGAGAACAGCCTGGTACTTGGCGCATGTGCGGGAAGTTCTTCTGGGTGCGCTGCTAGGCTTGCCACCACCGGTGGTGCTGATTGCAGAGTCCACAGTGAAAGATCCACTGGTAAGTTTTTGCGGCCAGAGAAAAACAAGGAATTCCGCGGTTTTCTCTGGGGAAAAAAGGAATTCCACGTTTTTCTCTGAAAAATATGGAATTCCATATTTTTCCATGGCAAATTGAAAACTAGGAACCCTGCTGATCACATGCACAATCTGATGGCGAGCACAATCTGAAACTCCAGCAGCCCGGGGAACTGACAACGCATGACTGCATCCAGCAAGGGGACCTTCAATTTCTCTAGGATGCTCAATTTGCAGTGCAGAGCAAAGCAGAGAAATGTGTTGCATCTGCTTGCTGGGCTTGCAGGCTCTTTTCCACCTTTGACTCCCTTCTCAACCCCTACTGTCCTCCTCCTCCCTCTTGTCTCTCCGCTCAGGATCTTGCTCTCTTTTTCACCTCTAAGATTGACAAGATCTGCCTGGAAATCGCTTCCAAGTTCTCTCCCCCTACTACTACTCCCCTCTCCCCCCACCTCTTTCCTGTCCTCCTTCCATCCTGCCTTCCTTGAGGAAATCTACTCCCTGCTCTCCTCATCCAACCCCTCCACGTGCCCCCTGGACCCCATTCCTTCCCACCTCCTGACCTCCATTGCTTCCACTGTCACCCCTCCCCTCCTGCATATAATCAACCTCTCCCTCTCTACTGGCTTTTTCCCCTCTGCCTTTAAACACGCCACTGTCTCCCCCATCCTTAAAAAGTCCACTCTGGATCCCTCTGAACCTTCTAATTACCGTCCTGTCTCCCTCCTCCCTTTTGCTTCCAAACTCCTTGAACTGGTTGTCTACTCATGTTGCCTCGACCTCCTCTCTGCCAACTCCTCCCTTGACCCCCTCCAATCTGGCTTCTGCCCCCTTCACTCCACTGAAACCGCTCTTGCTAAGATCACCAACGATCTTCTTGTGGCTAAATCCAACCAACTTTCCTCTATTCTTGCCCTCCTTGATCTCTCTGTTGCCTTCGACACTGTTGACCACTCCCTCCTGCTTGAATCGCTTCACTCCCTGGGATTCCAGGACTCTGTCCTCGACTGGTTCTCCTCCTACCTTTCTGACAGCTCCTTTAATGTTTCTCTTCCTAACTCCTCCCCCTCCTCCTCCCTGCCCCTCTCGGTCGGGGTTCCCCAAGGCTCTGTCCTTGGCCCTCTCCTCTTCTCTATCTACACCCAATCCCTAGGCAAACTCATTGCCTCCCACGGTTTCCAATACCACCTATACGCTGACGACACTCAACTCTATCTCTCCACTCCTTCCCTCTCCCCCTCTGTTCAAGCTCGTCTCACCAACTGTCTCTCTGATATCTCCGCCTGGATGTCTCAACGCCAACTCAAACTGAACATGGTGAAAACTGAACTCCTTATCTTCCCTCCCAATCCTTCCTCTCCCTCTTCCCTGTCAATTGCCATTGACGGGGTCTCCATCCTCCCTGTCCCCCAAGCCTGTAGCTTGGGCTTTATCTTTGACTCGCACCTCACCTTCAAACCTTACAGTGACTTCGTGGCCAAATCCTGCCGCTTCTCCCTCCACAACTTTGCTAAGATCCACACTTTTCTGTCTGTCTCCTGTGCCAAAACTCTCATCCACGCCCTAGTCATCTCACGCCTTGACTATTGTAACCTCCTCCTCGCTGGCCTTCCCAGCTCTCACCTTGCTTCCCTCATCTCTGTTCAAAACTCCGCTGCCAGGATCATCCACCTAGCCCGTCGCTTTGACCATGTGCAGCCGCTCCTCTCCTCCCTCCACTGGCTTCCCCTTCCTGAGCGTATTCTGCACAAGCTCCTCATCTTCAACTACAAAGCCCTTTATAACCTTGCTCCCCCCTACCTCTCTGCTCTGATCTCCCTCTGAACCCGTTCGAGCACTTCACACCTCTCCCATCCCCTCCCTCACCCTCCCACGCCTCCCCTGCTACCCCAACCACCTTTGGCCCTTCTCCCTTGCTGCCCCACATGCCTGGAATGCCCTTTCTGCCCTCGCCTGTCTTGCCCCCACCCACCACACCTTCAAGTCCCTCCTCAAAACCCACCTCTTCCGCTCCACCTTTCCTAACTCCTGCTAATCATCCCCACCCAGGATTATCCCCTACCTTTTATCTGCAACTCTTATTTACTGTAAACAAGCCAAGAACGTGTACCTGAGTTATCACATCCTCATGAATGTTGTATCCCTTGTCTCTCCCTCTATTCCCCCTTCCCCATCTCCCCTCCCCTTGTCTTTAGATTGTAAGCTCTTGGGCAGGAACCATGTCTATGTTATTCTCTGTAAAGTGCCAGGTACACTTCTGGTGCTATATATAAATGCTAATAAAATAAAATAAAATAAAAGAAAGAAAGAAGAAGAAGAAGAAGAATGGATTTAAGCTAGAGAGAGAGAGTTTAAATCTCTCTGAGGATTCACCACAGCTCCTCTGAATTCCTCCTTATCTCCAGTTCAGCTCATGGGCATTTGTCCAAATGCTCATCGAATCCCACTGTCAGTCCTTCCCATCCTCATTATCCAGTTCTGATCACCCCATCTCAAAAAAGATATAGTAGAATTCGAAAAGGTGCAGAGAACAGCAACAAACACGATCAAGGGTTTGGAATGGCTTCCATATGAAGAGATGCTTGATAGGGTAGGGCTCTTCAGCTTCAAAAAGAGAAGACTGAGGGGATATGATAAAGGTTTATAAAATGTTGTGTTGAGTGAAATGAGTAGAACATTTATGTACCCTCTCAAGAAGAACTAGAACTAGGGGACACTCCATGAAACTAACTGGTGGCAGATTTAAAAACAGTTTAAATTTGGTTTTTAAATTGTTAAAATTAAAACAAGTATTTTTTTTCACTCAGTGCACAGCTGAGGGTGAGTGGGCAGTGAAACAGCAACAGTGTGTGGAAACAGCGCAAAAAGTTTCCAACGCCTCTGCATGAAGAGCAGCCTCCCAGTATCAAGTTCTAATGGACTTGCCAAGCTGCATATTGTGATGTCTTTTGCTGCAGATCTGAGGCAGACCCTCCTCCACTCAGCCCATCTGAACTTCTCCCTCCCCCAGTCTGTCAATGGATTTTCAAAATCCTCTCCCTCCACACTAAAGAGTACTAAGCGTGAAGGTGTACTCACTCAGGAAGGCAACTGAACTATTGCCTGTATTTTACAGGACGGACAGAACAGAAGCCTGTTCAGATCCAGGCATGAGAACAGGAAACAGCCTTGGGATACATAGGGACCCAAGCAGGCCTGTTGGAAGGGGTGGGGGAAATCGGGTTATAGTCTCACTGGGGTGACAAAGCTGGGATTCACTCTCTGTGGCTTCATGCAGCTTGTAGTTATTGGCTGCCGTTGCTGCTTTATCTCAGATGGACTGCATGGGAAGTCTCCATTCTATTCCCCTGGCTGCTGATGTATGAGCAGGGAGGCTGAGGATTCACCTGGGCATTTCCCAACCATCCCACTTTGCTGCTTCTGCTGTCTGTGAACATGAGCTGTGGGTGGATTTACCGTGCTCAGCTCTCCTGCTGCCGGTGCTCCCAGAGGGATCCCGCATGAGGAATTCAGACTACTTTAATCATCACAGAACTCCAACAGAAACAATATACCACAAACAATTCACCATGCATATTTAAAAGTGTCCGCTACCCATTTTTAACCATTCCACTCTTGCTTCACTGTTTTTCATTTCCTTTTCACCATAAGGCAGGTTAACATTGCTATTTTACATTAGACATTGACAGCAGCATTTGACTTCAGTTTCTAACCTAATGGTTTATTTCTTTTCTTTTACTGCTCTGTTAAGAATACACTAAGAAGTCTATGGGAAATGTCTCCTTGTTTCCACAGTTTAGCCCCATCAAAGCTAAACATATTAACTTTTTATAAAAGTATTCCTCTCGGTCTACTAAGCATGTCAGAGTTTTTGGTAGAAAATGCTACGGTTTTCCAGCCTGAACAAAGTGATGGGAAAAGAAATCATACTCTGAAACTAAATGGGGAAACATCAAATAGCAATGAACGCACACCAAAGCAAGAGAAGGATTTGGACAGCGAGTGCAGACGGGTCATGGAACTCCAGGCGTCAGACAGACAGACACACACACACACGCCCTCCACCTCACCCATTCCCCCCAACCGATCACACACACGTCCTCTCACTCTCCTCTCCCCCTCCCCACACACAGAGTCCTCCTCACTTAGACACTCCCAAACAGGCAAACACTGGGCAATTACAACTCGAGATTACAATGGGCTGGGCAATTACAACTCGAGGATTGTTTCTCTGCAGTATCAGTACCATCTGCCCCCAAGTGGGGCGGCCCTTTCCAACCATCCTCAAACTCTCCTATTGAGGGTTTCAATGTAGGGTGGGATCTTCCAGCCCCCTGTATTACACATATTAGGGTGGGATCTTCCAGCCCCCTGTATTATGTCAGAGTTTTTGGTGGAAAATGCTAAGGTTTTCCAGCCTGAACAAAGTGATGGGAAAAGAAATCATAATCTCTGTGCCTCCTGCCTCCCCTCATGTTACTGTGAAGCCTGAGGCTGGAACCTCTGGTATTGGGGCTGAGCCCTACAATTCAGCTTTGCAGGCCCCTCTTGATTCCCTATTGTCTTGAGCCTTGGCTTTTAAAAAGCAAGGCGAAAGGTGACATGCCTTGACTGCCAATTCACGGGAATCATCCCAGTTGTCCACTGGTTTCCAGACTTCCTCTTCTGGTGATAATATTTGTCTCCTCGAGTCTCGTATCAAGGAAATTGAGTTCCAACTTGCAGCAGTACGAGACTCGGAAGGGGAGGCTTCTCCATCAAACTCCTTGAATCATGGCCATGGGGATTTGGAGTTACCCGTTACCCAGCCTAGGCCATTGTCCCTCCCTCGAGACCAAGCTAGCGAGGCCTGAGGGTTGTTGGAATCTCCCATAGGGGTAAATAACACAGCAAGGGGGGGCTCCCCCAATATCCAATCCGGCTCTTCTGTTAATTTGTTTTCCACCTTTCTTGGAAATCAGGAGCCCTGTGTTCTCCACCATTTGCATCAGGTAGAAGATTTTATTTCTAAACTTATGGCTCGAATCGAGGGCCTAGATCTTCTACTCCAGGGTATCCAACAGCAGTTGTCTGGGCTGGGGGAGTGGACACCTGATCCTGGAAGGAGCAGGGTTGGGCCTGGCCTTACAAGATTGGACCAGGCATGCCAAACATCCATTTCTCATGGTCATGTCTATTCTGGACCCTCAGCCCTCAAAGTTGTGGAGGACTGGAAGCTTATCCCTTCACCCGATGCCCTGGTTTTCACAATTTATCCACTGCTGTCTGGGTTACTTCCCCCTAACTCCAAATTATGGATCTCACAGCATATTACAGATATTTTGGGTTATAACTTTGTGCCCTCCCATATTAGTCATTTTTTTCATTTGCCAACAAGGGGTGGAATATTACATGTTGTCGTTTATTTCCACACACCAGCTGTAGTTGGAAGACTTCTCGCTTCCTCTCGTTTCTTCTATTCATGGGGGGTACATATGGCCAAGCTCTATATTAGAATGGACATTTTCCCACTGTTGCAGCTGGGCTTCCCGAATTCCTCGCCCTTCCCCAAGGGAAATCCCAATTTGGTCCAGGTATCTAGGAGGAAGTTACCCACTTCATCGGACATCCCGATTACCAGCAGACTTAAAGAACTGGCGCAGGTGGATGCTACTATTGCTCCACCTGGCCTTGTTTTGTCTAGCACGTCTCCTCCCATTTTGGTCACCCCCTCCCCACCCAGGTTATTCCCTACTTCCCTCGGGCCCCCTCCTCTGGTCAGTCTAGTTTCGTCTCCTCTGTTGGAGATAGCCCCCCAGGGGTCTGTGGAAATTCAATCCTCTGGTTTGGCGGAGGATTTGGTAACCATAGGGCAAATGCCTGCTTGTGGGCTTTTGTTTGTGTCTCAATCTCATTGCCCCATCGTTTCAAGTCCTCATTTGGCCAACCATGTCGTCCCAGGGGAGTGGGGATTCCCCTGTAGAGGGGCCTCAATTTTTGTAGAACTTATGGCTGCTGATGCTAACTGTAGGAATGCTATATTGGGTTCAACGGGCTGACAATGGTTGGGTCTTTTCTTTTAGTTTGCACCTTGCCCCTCTGGGTATCTGATCAGTGGGTTTCAGATCAAGAGATCTATGTTTTTAGTTCTATCTATCATATTTAAAGATTTACTATTTAGGATGTTAGGTTTTAGATTCCTTGTACTTGATAGTGGTTATGATTTTTGTATGGCTTTGTCCTATCCCTTGCTTGAGTATTCTTTTGGGTTGTATGTGCTTTACATGTTTTGTTTGTTTGTCAAAGCAATGGCCTATGGCCACGCTAATGAATCTTATCTATCTATCTATCTGATTAGAATGTAGTAATTGAAGGGTATAACTTGTTCAAAAAGAGTAGACCAAACAGAAAGGGAGGGGGAGTAGCATTATATGTTGCACAGAAATCCATGAATGGATGGCCCATTGAGAGCAGCTGGGTAAAATTAAAAGGACAGAGAAATAAACGTTACATCATTTTTGAGACTATGACAAACCAAGCAGAAGATGTGAATGATGCTTTCCTAAATCAGATTACATAATTTTCAAAGAGGCAAGACATTGGGTGATTTCAGACGCTACGAGATCACGGTGAACCATACTGAACCACGCTCAACCCCCCCGTGGGGCCAAAGGGCCCTGAACGTCTGAACGGCGCACGCCAGATGTTCATCACGCTCAATACCCACATAGGGTCAGTTTCAACCACGCTTCCCGGGCTAGCCGGGGGAAGGTCCCGGGAAGCGTGGTCAAACCAACCCCCACAGGGAACCAAGCAAAAGTAACGTCTGGATGCCAATCCCCCAGCGGAACCAAAAAAAAAGAGCCCCAGCCGGGGACGAGGCACGCAGCGTCGCTGCCAGGCAACCAGCAGCAACACAAACACCGGAGGGAGATTTAAAGCAAGAGCAGCAGCAAGCAAGCGTGGTGGGATGGAGCGAGGAGGGAAGCGGAAGAGAGCGGAGGCACAGACAGCGACAGTGGCGGGACAGGAGGCGGAGGAGCTGCAGGCAGGCCCAGCGATGCAGGTGGAGGGGGCACAGGCGCAGGAAGGGCGCACACGGGAGCACCCGACCAGGGAGGCGCCCCGGGAACAACACCCACAGCTGAAGCC